>JBCNJP010000012.1:19766820-19821904 GCA_039602395.1 Deinandra increscens subsp. villosa | reverse complement strand
CGCGGCTGAGGTGGGCCGAAGATCTGCGTGAACACGTCGTTGAACTCCCCAAATCCAAAAGCGCCAGCGTCCCCTTCTTGATGTTGCTGTGGTGGAACCTGGGACTGCCTTGGGTCGACCCAGGCAGAGTGATGAATCGGCGATGTGGGATAAGTGACACTTCCATCATATGGCGGCAAAGTAGTGTAATCAATCATAGATAGGTCCGGTACCACCTCTTGACCAGCGTGCCACTGATCATGTATCCGCCTCTGTCAGTCATCTTCATACTGGTTCCAGGTCTCCTGTCGATCATGTAGATGCTTTGTTGCCCGTTCTTGACTTGCCCCTAATCGAGTGTTATGATCAAACATGACCCGAGTCAGCTCCGGCCAATGGTAATATTGGGCTGGTCAGGCATTTCTAATAGTGTCCTGCATGTTACCACTGAATGCCCAATCCGGATTCAAGTCCATCATGTCATACTCAAAGGGCCTGTTTGATCTAGGAGCCCGGCTAGAACCAGCTGCGCCGGCTGCAGCACCACCATCCATATTCACCCCCGGTTGCTGTATCTCGTCGTCATCTTCTTCCATTGCATCATCCCCCACTCCTTCATCAATTTCCTCGGCTTCTTCCTCTCCTGAATCGTCTTGATCGTTGTCCTTCAATACCGACCACTTTCTGTCACCCTGTACAGTTGTCAAGATATGGTGCGTATCATTTTCCACAAATTTCCAAGTACCCCCCAAACTCCTTACGTTAAATGGGGTGAACCGCTTTGGTATCCCCACAGACTCACTCGTTATCACTCCTGCCCGCTTCAATAATGCAGTGATTAAACGACAATGAGGCACAATCTTTCTTTCGTGGCTATCCCTACTCAGCCAAATGTTATAGATAATCATGTACCTGAAAGATATTAGTGGCTTCCCATGCATTAGCGCATACAAAATTGGTACTTAGGGGCACCGCACCTCGCCTTTGTCGCCTCGGCGAGGAATGATGTTATGTTGTATGATCATATGCAACAACCGAGGCTTCAGTTTCAGCTGGTCTCTGAAAAGTTTATCAGGATCTCTGTTAGCTATAAACAATTCATTGACCATCATGGACCATGCAGGATGCAGTTCGGCAGCATGATACAAATTGTCCAAATGAGGGAATTGATATTTTTTGTGCCTTTACTGTCAAACTTGGCAATCTCGTTCAATGTGTCAAAAGACATCGTCACTCTCACACCATTCACACTACCCACCAGTTTTGTTTTTTTCGGGGCTGCTCCCCACATGTAACTCGAGCGTAGCAACCCACTATTGTTAGAGAATCATCCATGGCTTCAATCGTCATCATAGTTGTGATCAATTTCATCGTGAGTGGCTAGTTTCTAGTATTCTTCTTGGATGTAAGATTGGTATCAGAGTCGTGGTTATAGCGAACCAGGATAAACAAACAAAACAAAACGAAAACCAAACCTGGACTATAACCCACTCCGAAGCTACCATTTGCATGCAAGGTCTCATCCTCGATATGTTTACTTATGCTAGTTTATGTGTTACCTATGCATTGCTTTCTTCCTTAGTTACTATACTATCATGATGTTGCTGACCACTGTTCCTGTTAGAATATTTTCGCAGAGACGGCTTCCAGGGAAGTCATTTGCGTTGCCGATTCTGACAAGGAGCCCAGCGTGGAGTACACACCATCACCAGAAGACCCTACCCCAGAGGATTACACTCCCTCACCGGAGGATTACATCCCCTCCAGCCCTGAGACCGAGGGAGCCACTGTTGGTACCATTCGCCAGACCCCCATACCCCCTGGTTTCCTGAGTCCCATTAGGCGTAGGACCTCCGATGATTCCTCAGACCACCATGCTCCCACCGCCACTGCTGGCGGTGAGGCCCCTATGGGTGCTTCCAGCACCATCGACCCCTTCGCAGGCCGAGATCGGTCTGTGAAGACCTATGTCGCCACACCTGGTGGCGGCAGACGGGGATTCACCCCGGGATGGGCACCTGGCCCATCCCGGATCCGTGAGGACGGAGTCACCCCTAAGGAGCCTGCGCCCAAGCGGCGTCGTGTGCTTGAGCTACCACATCTCGCATGGATACCAGGCCAGGTTCAGCACTGGCGGATCATTGAGGAGTTCCTGGGTTGTTATGCTCGGGGAGAGTCCTCGCTCCCTGACCCCTCCCGCCGAGTACCCTTAGGCATCTCGCCCTTTACTCACGAGCCCATATCTGACACTGTACCACTTCTGGTGGCTCGTTTGAGGCGCATCGAGACCGACCTGGGGGAGCTTGACGCTGATGTCCGCCAGCTGCCAACCACTCCTGAGGTGACATTCCTTAGGAACCAGATGACCGAGCTGATCGGACGCATGAGCGATACTGATGGCGCCATGGGGTACCTTCATGCCCACATGACTGGAGTCAGCATGGCCACTACCGACCTGCTCCTCTCACACGAGAGCTTGCAGAGGAGGGTCTCAGCCTTGGAGTTTGTTTCTAGCTATCGTTTCGTACAGAACTAATTGAAATCAATTAATGGTGGGATACGGTTGTACAAACGTTTATAACGATGATGTACTAAGTTGGGCAATCAGTAAGGGAACAAGTAATCATACGGCTAACAGATAAACCATAATATTAAGTATAAACATTTATCAGTTTTCATGATTTCTCCCCCAAAGTATAAAACAGTTAAAGGAAAAGGGGCCGTGAAACTCACAGATTTAGCAGGTAAGCGGTAAATAAGCAGTGAAGGAACTGTAGTACGTAACGTCCTAGATCATTTAATAAGCATATGCATAAGGTTAATGATCAATTGAGTAACATAGGTCACCCAAGTGATACCAGTCAAGTCTTGACACTTTAATCCCGTTTGTATACGTTTGAAAACCTGTTAGTTAGTATTTATTAAATAAGTACATTTGTGATGTTTTATATTTATGTTCAATAAATATAATAAAAGATTAAACAATTAATTAGTTCAATCAAGTCCTGAATATTGAATTTAAAAAATAATAATGTTTATTATTATTTTCATAAGTTCATTATGATTATTTCTAAGTAAATAATTATGTGCTTGATTAGCTAATTTTGCAAGTTATAATTATTCTTAAATAATTATGATTAACCATACTCTTGTGAATAAAACATATTTTAAATCCTTTGTAAATAATTATTTGACAAAAATAATTATTTATTTCATTTTAATTATGAAAGGACCTTTAAGCTTTTATTTTAACTCACAACATTTTATAGTCTTGAAATTGTTTAAAATATTTCTTTGACATGAAATATTTATTTCTTTCTTAGATATTTTCAAAACATCGTAACGACGATTGGATTTATATAAAGTTGTCTTTATAAAAACTTGATGAGAAATTTTATTTAAAAATCTCTAACCGTTACGTTCTCGCGTATATCGCCGTGTGGTCCCGGTTTTATTACTACGCAACGTATTTTGATCTTTGATTACTTTGATTTCATCAAAGTATAAAAGTTTATAAAAATAATTAATTGCTTGATTATTTTTATAATAGTCTTTTATAAATCATTTTCATTTTACCAAGTCTTTTTATAGAAAAACTTCCATTTTTTTATATTAAATACTTAAATGGTTAAAACTTGTAATAAATCCAAGAATTTATGTCAAACCAATCATTTGACATAAATTTTATTCCTTCCATTTTTAGTAACAAAATCTAGTTAATTCCTTTTGTCTTGGAATTTTTGTAACACACTCATTGTGTTATATTTTACTAAATCATGAATTATTCTTTTGTTCTTTTTTATAAGTTACTAGTTACTTATGTAATTAGTTCTTTAAACATGGTTTATGTGCCCATAAATTTTATGTCATGTAACAAGTAAATATAATATAACATATTTTATATTTATTTAACTAGCATGATAATATATCACATGAAATGATAAATATATCTACTAACATAATCATGTTAGGACCAAATGTAAATAACCATCTACTAACATTTTTATGTTAGGACCAAAACAAATAATAAATCTACTAACACTTTGTGTTAGGACCAAGTTAGTAACAAATATTAAACATAACAATTGTTAGTCTTAGATTCATATTTTATAAGTTATGAAGGGGCTTAACTTTTGTAAATCAACTAACTTTGAAATCCTTAGATTTCATAAACAAGATCCATGGTGCACACTTGTTACACTACGTCAAAATTCACCTTTGGGCACGGAAAAAACCGTGACAAAAGGTGTTTGGTCACGTTTTTTTTTCCATTCCAACCGACACCATAGGTGTCGTGACCATATGTACCCTACGACCACGTTACAATATCAGTGGCTGAAGCCACCTATAAGCGTGGCTAAAGGGTACCAATATTTATTGTTGTAATCAAACAATTCTTCAGAAAAGCGTGGCCAAAGGGTCCCAACGGCCACATGTGTTTGGTTAACGTGGCCTTTGGTATTTTATGGTCACGTATATTCGTGTTTTAGCCATATACATTATAAAAAATACGTGGCCAAAGGGTTGCTGAAATCGTACATTTTGTCACAGTACGCGTGGCCAAAGGGTGGCAACGGCCACGTTAAAATATCAAAAGCGTGGCCTTTGGTATTATATGGTCACGTATATTTTTGTTTTAGCCACATATGTTATAAAACGTGGCCAAATGGGTTGCTGAAATTATAATTTGTGTCCCAATACGCGTGGCCAAAGGGTGGCAACCGCCACGTTAAAATATGAATAGCGTGGCCTTTGGTATTATATGGTCACGTATATTTGTGTTTTAGCCACATATGATATGAAAAAACGTGGCCAAATGGGTTGCTGAAATCATAAATTTTGTCCCAATAAGCGAGGCCAAAGGGTGGCAACTGCCACATTAAAATATAAAAAGCGTGGCCTTTGGTATTATATGGTCACGTATATTTGTGTTTTAGCCACATATATTTGGAAAAAGAAAGTGGCCAAAGGGTAGTTGAAATCATACATTTTGTCTCACTACGGGTGGCCAAAGGGTGGCAACGGCCACATTAAAATATAAAAAACGTGGCCTTTGGTATTATATGGTCACGTATATTTGTGTTTTAGCCACATATAATTGTAAAAAAAAGTGGCCAAAGGGTAGTTGAAATCAGATAATTTATCCCAATAAGCGTGGCCAAATGGTGGCAACGGCCACGTTAAAATATAAAAAGTGTGGCCTTTGGTATTATATATATGGTCACATATATTTTCTTAATTACAATTAATTATATATTAATTAATTAGTATAGAGAAACCTTAAAAATCATATATTATAATTAAAAATTAATGTACATACACTAATCATGACGCTGTTCAAAAACATAACATACGACACTAATCAAAGTTTAATTTCTATAATAATTAATTATAATTTCTTGTCCGTGCTGATCAGCTGCTTCTGCTGGTGCCGTGTGATTTTTCTATTTATCATATTTTGATTCAGCTGGTTTGGTGTTACGTACACTTTCGTAATCTTTGATTTCCCCTGGAAACATATATGACAAATAAAACCGATCAGATATATATATATATATATATATAAATAATTAATTAGCGGATACGATTAATTAATGTAGTAATTACCTGTGGTTGTTCCAGTACTTTTTGAACCGTAGAATGATCAACCGGCTGTGATCTATCTGACTTGTTATTAGAATGAAGGATCATTCGGTTCATCGACCATGCAATAATATATTTATTTTCAACCTCCGAAAGCGTTGTTTTATCATCTACTGGGAATAGTAAAAATGTTGCACCATTATTGACCTGATAAACTTTAATTCTACGGCAACCAGGAGGTAATGGACTTCCATGAATCTTCTCATCTTTTTGTTTTGGTAATAATTTAGCCATTCCCACGACGTTCAGTGGATCCCCCTCCATGTGCAACGTCGCAGTTTGGCTCCCCTGATCAGAAGTGACATAATAATAATAATAATAATAATAATAATAATAATAATAATAATAATAATTATAGCATATATATAAACAATTAATTAATTAAAGTAAAAAATAGAATACAAAAATTGTGGTAATGGCATCATAATTATTTGGTTTTTCCAACTGATGATCACTCTTCTTAGGAGGTACTTTACGAGCTGCAGGTTTTACTGGTTTTGCATGTCTCTTATTCTTTTCCTAAATTGACAGCATGTAATTAACTGATTAGTAACATATATATTAATTAACGATAACGTCAAAGCGATTTGTCAAATTTCTAAATTAATTATATATATATACCACTTCCTGCTCTGATGCCCTAGCAGCACTGGCTGCAGCAGCTGCTGCTTCTGTCATTTTTCTCTTTCTCACCTAAAGACAGCATCAGCATTTAATTAAATGATCATATAGCAATTAGTTATAAGGGAAGTACACAACTGTGTAAATTAAAATAGTTACCCTTTCCTTTTACGACGTTGTTGTAGATGGAGGAGTGTGTTGTGATAGAGTCGCAGAAGAGACCTACAATTCAATTAATTAATAAAATCATATCGATCATAACCGGCTAAACATTAGTTAACTATCCAAATAACCATTCGGATGAAGTACAAACTTATCATAGCCGGCACAGTTAATTATTAATTATATTCCGGAACAACTCTAACTATCCTGATGAACTTTAACTATCCTGATGAACTTTACCTATACTGGTGAACTTTAACTATCCGGATGAACTATAACCAACACGGTGAACTATAACTAGGGACGCATGTTCATCCAGATGAACTAGAATCTTCCGGATCAACTCTAACTATCCCGATGAACTCTAACTATCCTGGTGAACTTTTTACTATCCTGATGAACCTTACCTATCCTGAGGAACTTTAACTATCCGGATCAACTCTAACTATCCTGATGAACTATAAGTATAGACGCATGTGTCATCCAGATGAACTAGAATCTTCCAGATCAACTCAAATTCAGAACTGTTTCAAATCCGTACCTTATCGGCCGACCTTTGAGATGAGTTTGATTGAGTAGATTGTTTCTGCGATGTATTGTGCGCAGAATTATCATGTCCTACGTACAATTAATTCAATTAGTTAATTAATTAATAAATTGCGCTCAAGGGAGATTGATCGTATCAGCAATAATATTTAATTACCGTTGTAGTAAGAGGCGCTTCCGCAGACTTTACCTACGAAATGATTTAATGATTTATAATAATTAATTGATCGATAAAAAGTAAAGTATATATAATATAATTAATTATAGGTATATATATATATATATATATATATATATATATATAGTTTGTCCCTTACAGAATTTACCGCTTTATGAACTTGTTTATCTTGAATCACGGCCTCCATAAGCGCCGTAAGCTTATCAATTTTATCATCCTGTGCTTTAAGCCTATCATTGAGGTTGTCAACCTCTTCATCCCTTTTCTCACGCAGCTGTTTTTCATTTTTTAGCTCCGCCTCTAGTTTTTCGATCCGTTCTTTCGATCTCCCTTTTGGAGCACCCTGCCAATATCCACGGGAAGTCACTCCATACCCGATACCTTTTAGGTATCCACCCCTTTCCTTTCCAAGGACCAATGTCAGGACATCCGTTCCCGGTTCTACGGTCACAGATCCCGCATTTATCTTTGTTTCATTCTCGGCCTGCAGTAATTAATTTAGTTAATTTAATGAGGTGCTGTTAATTTTTAACATGTGAATAATAGGTATATATATAGCAATTAAACTTACTATATCATCTGCTACGCCCTTCACCACAGGCGTTTTGTATTCCCCCTCTTTATTTACCCTTCCTTTCCTCCACATAAACGATCGAGAGGGGAATTCATCAGCTGCTATTTCTTTGTTTTGTACCTTGTATTATAATAATAATAATATATATCAGACTTGAAACATACATTGCACGTTCTTAACCATGACTGGGTGTAACACACTTAGCTTATTACCAGTTTTTCTCTCAGAAAGACGTATCCTCCCCGCCCCATTGAATGATCATAAGTATAATTTGCTCGAACCTCTTTTCCAATCTTTGACGCAGCCTTTCCAACAGAACAGTAAGATATATAATTATAATCTCATTAATTAACACAGAACAGTAGGATATATAATTATAATCTCATTAATTAACACTTATTAGCTTAATTAATGAAATCTGCAGTTTGAATTGAATAAAAACCTCGAATTCTTCAGATCTTGTATATGCTACAAATCTGTCCCAGTCTTTGGAACTTTCTCAAGCACGGTGGGTTTTGCTAGGTTGGGACGAATGTGTTTTTCCAACATATTTCTTCTAAAACTCCTTAGCAACCCACCAAGCCGTACCATAACAGCTCTCCTTCGACAGTCATCAATTTTGAAATATTTCTAAAAAAATAACATATGATAGGATATTTTAGTCACATGGAATTCAATAACAAACCTAATATGAGAAAATGTTTAATCTGTTTCATAACCTGAATCGCTGCCCACATTTTGTTCTTGTCCTCTTTTGGCACCTTCCTCCATTCTAGATACCTCAATCCAACCTCTGCCCTTACAATGTCTCCCATAAAACTCGAAAATTTTGTTCTATGGTCCCCGCCAACCCTTCCCAGCGCATCAAATGTTAGTGGCCATTTTTCCTCACCATTTTTCTCAAATCTGGCACGCCACTTTACCAACCGCGTCATCCCCCTCTTGTTTGCTTGGGGAGCAGAGGCTTCCCCATTCTCATTGTCGACTTGGGTATCATTGTCGACTACTTGGGTATCATTGTCGACTACTTGGGTATCATTGTCGACTACTTGGGTATCATTGTCGACTTGGGCATCATTTTCGACTTGGGCATCAATGTTTTCCATGTCCTCTTCATCCGAATAATCGTCAATATTGTTATCCATTTCCTCTTCATTATCCGAATAATCGGCATTGTTATACATTCCCTCTTCTTCCGAATAATATTCATTGTCATATGCTTCACCTTCAATGTCCATTGTTAAATCAGATGAATCCTGTAGATGACAGTGAAATAAATAGAGAATTAATGAAATAAATGCGATGGAATAATTAAGATGAAATAATTGAGATGAAAATGATCTACTGAAGATGACAATGAAATTAATATATACTGACGGGAATTAGGTAGTGATCTTCTGAAGAAGGGAGTAATGAATCGTTTTGGTGATAAAATTTTGGTGAGAGGGAATAGGAACTGATCAATTAATTTTGGGAAATTTGAAAAATGGTGGGAAGTAATTTGGGGATTAATAAGATCGATCCGGGTGAAAACATCTCAGCTAATAAGGACGTGACAGCATTTATCGGATTTAATATAAACTCGATTAATACGATTTGCGTTAATATTTATCTTGAATTTTAAAGAGTTAAAATGGACTCAAAAAGTTAAAACCACCAAACCACAGGGACGCAAATCGTATTTAACTTTATTTTAAACATACCTTTAAAATGATCTTTAAATGTAAAATGGAATATTAAGCAATAAATTTAATGATAATTGTATCCTAAAATGACCCTCATTACCCCTAAACACACCTTATTGGGCCGTCATTGGTCCTAACCATGCTTATTGGTTACATACACACCTTACTGGGACTCATTGGTCCCAACTGGCCCTCGTTTCCCCTAACACTACAAGAAAAATGACCTTTAGCGGCGATAATTGTCGCCGCTAAAGCCCCTAAAGTCGCCGCTAAAAGATTGTCGCCGCTAATGAACGTCGCCGCTACTGGACCGCCGCTAATACTTCCTGCATGTCGCCGTTAATGTTTTTGTCGCCGCTAATACCTGTCGCCGCTAATACTTGTCGCCGCTAATAATACCAGTTCAGTATTACACATTTTCTCCTGTATTTTTCTTGTTTCCTGTATTTTTCTTATTTCCGGTATTGAAACAAATACATATAACGTGAATCTGTAACCTCAACAACTACATAAACAAAATAACAATGTCATGCATAAACATCATGAAATTAAGTCATACGTCCGATAACATTGTTTTCAAAATAAGTTCCTAATATAATTAAGACATAAGTTCTTAAATAAGTCATAAGTTCCTAATTAAGTCAAAATAACCCCACATTGGTATGTATAAACATCATCCGTCCATCTCAATCATTTCCCTCGTTCGATACCTCTTCATCACCAACATTTGCATCGTTGGTATTTTGTTCCTACAAAAAAAAAGATATGGTTAAAACAAACATATACAAAATTTGGGGTCAAACGGGTCATTTAAAATACATACATTTGATTCATATTTAACGGGTCAAACTATAAATATTTAACAAGTACCAATTCTACTAACATGTACCAAACTTATAACATACATATATATACAAGTTTGGGGTCAAACGGGTCATTTAAAATACATACATTTGATTCATATTTAACGGGTCAAACTACAAATATTTAACAACTACCAATTCTACTAACATGTATCAAACTTATAACATACATATATATACAAGTTTCGGGTCAAACAGGTCATTTAAAATACATACATTTGATTCATATTTAACGGGTCAAACTACAAATATTTAACAACTACCAATTCTACTAACATGTACCAAACGTATACATATATATACAAGTTTCGGGTCAAACGGGTCATCTTAAACACATATCTAATTTCGAGTCAAACAGATTAAATTGTTTTACCTGTGTGAGTGTTTGATGAGATGGCTCCTGCCCATGACCAATGCAAGTAGAGGGTATCGATGCGGGAGGTTTACGCCCAATCCCCTTGATATGCCCACGCCTAACACCCAACACTTTCTCAAATACAACTTTGTCATCCGGCGGTGACGAAGGACCAGCCTCCGTTGCGGGTTGCGTTTGGGCATCAAACTCTTGCTTTAACTTGTTCTATATTTTAGAAAAAAGATTAATAGACTTATATATATATATATATATATATATATATATATATATATAGGGTGAGGTTCATTGTAGACACCCTTATAAGTGTAGACAGGTAGACACCCTATTTCACATGTGAAATTACTTTATTTCACATGTGTTTTCACATGTGAAATTTTCTGAACAATGAGAAAAAGAAACAAAAGAAAAAAAAATTAATCATAACCATTAGATCAAGAGATCTAATGGTGAAAAAGGTGTCTACCTGTCTACACTTATGGGGTCTACAATGAACTTTTCACTCTATATATATATATATATATATATATATATATATATATATATATATTTGAAAATTACACTTTAAGTAAATACTTACATAGTCTGCCTCGGCTAGTGGCTCATAAAAATTGCCATCTTTGTCGATATGTGCTGATTTAAACGTCTCAAGTCTACTTTTGCTCTGTTTAACATAAAAAAAATAGATTATATATAACAGTATATAATGCATTTACATATATAAAACAATACTTACTTGTTTGTACGCATAACTACTAAAAGATGCTGATCCGCCACGATTTATATATCGTTGTTTTTGACGGTTAGCCTTATTCACTTCCGACCGTCTCCTATGACCATCCGACAAGAAGTAGTCTATGGCCTTATTCCATGCCCCTCCTCCATTCCGTGGGGCTTATATGCCCTTTGCCCGATCAACATCATCATATCCGCCGTTATCCATAAACACCTTTTTAATGTTTGCTTTGGTGTCTCTATATCGCTTTTTATGGCCTTTTCAAGACCATCCATCAACCTAAGAGCCTCTGGATCCTTTTCAAGCTCACCCAACTTGAAGTTTTGCTAGTAATTAAAAAAAAGTTACTTTAAGTAAAAAAGGATGCATGAAGAGAGAACATATAACATATACTTAGATAAACCATTTACCCTGAGATGCTCGTATAAGGCATTCCTCTCAGCTTCGGAAACGGCAGACCAAGTGTCTTTATCTAATGGAATTTTATTTTTGATGTATTTCGTCACCTCACGTACTAACATATCATGTCGCTCACCTACTGTGGTGTAGGTGATAGCTCTGTCAAAAGGGACGGATAAAGGCCCTTCTTTCTCCACCAACTTTTCCAACCTTTCATTTTTTGCTGGCCCTCTTGTCTTTCGGCGAGGGGGGACGGCTGCAATTATAATAAAAAATTATAAGTAACAATATATATTTATAATAAATGAATAAATTATTAAAAGACTTACGATCACTCTCGTGGTGACCGGGTTGGCCCCTTAAAGGTGGTGGTGGATCCCCCGCTCCATCGCCGCCATGGCCTAGACCCATGACATCCGTCATAATTTCCTGAAAAGTTATAAAACATATAATGCAAAAATATAACATGAATAAAGTTTTCTATTGCAGCATAAAAGTTCAAACAAAGTTTCCTTAAATCAAGTACAAACACAAAAAACATTCATAATCATAATCGTCCTAATCAAATGATGTTTTAATCAGAGTCTCCCTCGAAATCTTCATCGACAGTGTCAGATTCCTCTGTATCATAATCAAAATCGTCTTCATCAGAATCAATCTCAGTCACTTCATTCGGTTCCCAAATTCTCCTTTTAATTAACTTCTTAAACAAAATCTCTGCTTCAACAACCCTATCTTCTAAAACTAAACCTTTCAACAAAGTGTTGTAAGTAGATACAAGTGGTTCATGACCTTGTTTAACTATACAACCAAACACAGAAAGATCAAGAACTTACGTGTCCGGAGCGCAGAAGTGTTGACTTGGGAAGAGGAGGAACGAGCTAGCGAGTGGAGCGCTAAATCAACTTGATTTTAGGAGCTTCAACTTCCGTTCGTTCCTTCATTAGCAATCGAGCGCTGAATCAACTTGAGGTAGTGGATGGTGGATAGATATCGAACATTTTAGGGCTCGTTGGGGCTTAAGATTTTTGGTGGCTGAGTTTCGATCGGTGGCGGATGGTGGATGGTAAGTGACGGCAGAAGAGAAGGATAGAGATTGGGGCTCGAGATTTCTAGGGAAAATTGGGAAGAAAGCACGCAGGAGGGAAAATAGACCCGCTAAAAATTTCAGGGGTATTAGCGACGACTTCCAGATAAAATCCTAGCCGTCGGATTTCTTTAAATTGACGGGCCAGATGATCTCTTGTGCGCGCATCGGATTACCAAGCAATAGCGGCGACAGTCGCCGCTAATGACTGTCGCCGCTAATTGTTGTCGACGCTAATAGTATTGTCGCCGCTAATACTGTCGCCGCTAATACCGTCGCCGCTAATACCCACATTTCTTGTAGAGTAAACACACCTTATTGGCTCTCATTGGTCCTAAACAAAACTTATTTGTTACATACACACCTTATTGGGCCATCATTGGTCCTAAACATGCTTATTGGTTACATACACACCTTATTGGGACTAATTGGTCCCAACTGGCCCTCGTTTCCCCTAAACACACCTTATTGGGACTCATTGGTCTTAAACATGCTTATTGGTTACATACACACCTTATTGGGACTAATTGGTCCCAACTGGCCCTCGTTTCCCTTAAACACACCTTATTGGGACTCATTGGTCCTAAACATGCTTATTGGTTACATACAAACCTTATTGGGCCATCATTGGTCCTAAACATGCCTATTGGTTCCATACACACCTTATTGGGACTCATTGGTCCCAACTGACCCTCGTTTCCCCTAAACACACCCTACTTGGACTCATTGGTCCCAACTGGCCCTAGTTTCCCCTAAACACACCTTATTGGGTCTCATTGGTCCTAAACACAACTTATTTGTTACATACACACCTTATTGGGCCATCATTGCTCCTAAACATGCTTATTGGTTACATACACACCTTACTGGGACTCATTGGTCCCAAATGGCCCTCGTTTCCCCTAAACACACCTTATTGGCTCTCATTGGTCCTAAACACAACTTATTTGTTACATACACACCTTATTGGGCCATCATTGGTCCTAAACATGCCTATTGGTTACATACACACCTTATTAGGACTCATTGGTCCCAACTGACCCTCGTTTCCCCTAAACACCCCTTATTAACTCATTGGTCCCAACTGGCCCTAGTTTCCCCTAAACACACCTTATTGGGTCTCATTGGTCCTAAACACAACTTATTGGTTACATACACACCTTATTGGGTCATCATTGGTTCTAAACACAACTTATTGGTTACATACACACCAATTAGGCCATCATTGGTTCTAAACACAACTTATTGTTTATTTACACACCTTATTGGGACTCATTGGTCCTAAACACATCAAATTGACCCATTTGACCCCAAATTGATCCATTATTTAATTTTTATCTTAAATCTTTTTATATAATTTATTTAGAATTATAATTCCCCAAAATTTAAGCTTTTTTAGACCCGTTCTGTTTTTTGTGTTTAGGGTTTTTGATCGTCTCTGCATCAGTTGTTGATCGGATTGCAATTGTTGATCGTCTCTGTTTTCGAGGATTGGGGATTTTGTTTAACGAAATGGAGATTGTGCGAACAGATTACCTTTGTTACCTAAAATTATGCATGAGTTGTTGATCGGATTGCAATTGTTGATCGTCTCTGTTTTCGAGGATTAGGGTTTTTGTTTAATAAATTGATTTCATAAACAAAAATAGACAAACAAGTATATAACAAAAAGTGGATTTCATACTACTGATTCCAATTCCATACACAAAATTGTTTCCTAATTTACATGTTCATTCCTATTTCCTAAAAAAAACAAAAAACAGAGCAGTTGCGGGTTGAGGTTCACGGGAACCTAGATTCCATCTCCTCCATCAACTCCAAATGCCTACTCATTGCTTCTTGCCTCTGTTGAACCAACATTTGAAGCCTTGCATCGAAGACGCGTATCTCTTCCATCAGAAAAGTTGCCATCTGGTATCTTGATGGACTTGGTGGCTCTTTAAGTACTTGGTCGAGCAGGGTCATCCCGTCTAAGACACTTTGTCTCTCTGCCCCGATAATCACCTCGTACCTGTCCAGGGTAGCAACAATCTTTATCTGCAAATAATGTTCAACTAATTCTTTCAAGCTTGCCATTTTTAGAAGGATTGGAGTGTTTTGAGAAAGGGTTTGTTAAGGATTTTGAGAAAAGGTTTGAGGATTTTGAAAAGGGTTTGATGTTGGAGGTGAGAAGTTTCTGATTACCGATCAAGTGGTATGGTTATATGTGCAAATCACATATCAATCGACAGAATTTTCTCTCCGTCCTATTACTTCTCCAATAAACAGGTTCACACTAAAGATTATTGAAAAGGATTTTCAGTATTGATCGTTTTTAATCATCTTAATTTGTTGTTGTATCTGTTAGCAAAACAAACATGGATAAGTCTTGGATGAAAACCAGTAGAACCACGCAATCATATGCCGATGGAGTTAAATCATTCTTAATGTTTGCAGTTACCAATTTGGAGAGTAATGAAATTCCATGTCCCTGTGTTAATTGTCTAAACCATTACTCTTTTAATGTTGATGATGTAGAATTTCATTTGTTTTCAAAGGGATTCGATCAGATTTATAGAAGGTGGATTAAACATGGAGAGATAGACGAGCCCGCAGGAGAGGAGCTTCACACGGAATCATTTTTCGATTTCGGAGTGCCATTGGATGCAGCCGAAACAATAAAAATGGTCAGAGCGACTCATGGATGCTGAGAAGCCTCTGTATGAAGGATGCATACCTTCACAAAGTTATCTGCTTTGGAGTTATCTGCTTTGGTTCAACTACTGAACTTGAAGACTAAGCATGGAGGATCAGATAAATTTTTTAATGAACTTTTAGTTTTGCTGAAACAGATGCTACCTGAAGGTAATGAGATTGTGAAGAATACATATGAGGCCAAGAAGATTTTGAAGTCAATGGGTGCAAGGTACACCAAGATACATGTGTGTATCAATGATTGTATTCTTTACAGGAAGGAGAACAAGGACCTAACTGTATGTCCAACTTGTGGTAAGTCCAGGTGGAAGGTGGATGAGAGGACTAAGAAACTATACGACAATACTCCTGCAAAGGTAATGTGGTATTTCCCCATCGTTCCAAGATTGAAACGACTGTTTCAAGTGAAAACCACAGCGGAGGATCTAAGATGGCATGCCACCAGTTCCAAAACACCCGGTGTGTTACGACACCCATCCGATTCACCGGCATGGAAAGCCATCGATGACAAATATCCCGAAATCGCTGACGATCCTAGAAGTCTTCGTCTTGGCATTTCAACTGATGGGGTCGACGTAAATAGAGGTAACATAAATCACAGTGTGTGGCCGGTTCTATCTGTCATTTACAACCTTCCACCATGGTTGTGTATGAAAAGAAAGTTCATCATGCTTTCGTTATTAATATCGGGAGCGCCTGGAAACGATATTGATGTGTTTTTGGAACCATTAATTGATGACTTAGAGCTGTTATTCGAGGCAGGTGTGGAAACATATGATGCGTATGCGCAAGAACAGATTACTATGCGTGCAGTTGTTTTATGGACGATTAATGACTACCCTGCACTTGGTACACTTTGTGGTTGCCCGTACAGAGGATTCCATGGTTGTGTGGTATGTCGGGAACAAACTAAATGCATTAGGCTTCCTTTCTCAGCCAAGCAGTGTTATGCTGGTCACAGAAGATATCTACCATATACGCATGTCTTCCGAAAGCAAACAGAGGCCTTCAATGGTAAACAAGAGTTGGAAGTTGCTGCTGATCCTATGACCGGAGAACAGATATACAACGAAGTTCAACATATGAGGAACAAATGGGGAAAGGGATTAAGGTGTACTGATTCAGAAATCCCAGAGACCTCAACCGGAAGAGGGGGGAAGATTGATAAGAGAAAAAGAAAGAACAAAGAGAAGCCACCATATTGGAAGAAATTCAATATATGGTTTCGAAGACTTAGATACTGGAGGCATAATAGTGTCCAACATTGCATTGATTTCATGCATATTGAAAAGAATGTGGCTGAGAGTCTTGTTGGAACTCTGCTCAACCTTCCCGGAAAGACGAAGGATGGACTGAATGCGAGAAAGGATCTGAACTTTTTGGGGTTAAGACCAGAGTTGCAGCCTAAACAGAACAAGAACAACATAGTACTTCCTGCAGCGTGTTACACGTTACAATAGATGAAAAGGAAAAGTTTTGTGACACGTTGTATAACTTGAAGGTTCCACAAGGCTATTGTTCTAACTTTTCTAGTTTGGTTAGTCTAAAGGATAAGAAACTTGTAGGGCTCAAGTCACATGACTATCATATGCTGATGCAACAGTTTCTGCCAATTGCAATTCGATCAGTCATGCCTGAACCGACAAGATATGCTATTATAAGGCTCTGTTTTTTTTTTTCAAATCAATATGCAGCAAAGAGATCAACGTCGAAGAGCTAGACAAATTGCAAGCAGATCTTTGTGTCACACTATGCCTGCTTTAGAAATATTTCCCGCCATCATTTTTTGATGTTATGCTTCATTTGACGGTGCACCTTACTAGGGAGGTAAAATTATGTGGCCCAATATGCTTTCGATGGATGTATCCATTTGAAAGGTGTATGAAGGTAATTAAGGGCCACGTGAGAAACAAAACTTATCCAAAAGGGTGCATTGCTGAGGAGAACATTGTAGAAGAAACGATTGAGTTTCTCAACGAATACCAAAAAAACATCACAACTATTGGTGTTCTAACTAAAAAGCATAGCAGTGCGGATGGAAGTCCTGGGAGCTGGTAGATCAGTTGAAGTCTCTCCAGAGCTCCTATCGAAAGCGCATTTATTTGTGTTGCTAAATACGCCTGAAATTGAGCATTATATCGAGTAAGTAATTTAGATTATTAACCTTTTTTTATCTGTTTAATTAATTATAAACTTTTATAGATAACTTCAATTCATGTAATTGCAGAGAACACATGAAATTTTTGGAAAAGGAACATCCTGGTAGTAGATTAAATGACCCTTAAGAAGCAGAGCACAACATTTGGTAAATGGTTACGCAACAAGGTCAGCTAAATTTGCTTATTGCTTTAATTCCGGATGAAATGTAACTTTCCTGAACAACTGACCTGAGTTGTCCGGAACAACTCTATTTTCTATCCGGATGAACTCCTGGTGAACTGAAACTATTTTCTTATATTTTTAATTCCGGATGAACTGTAACTTTCCGGAACAACTGATCTGAGTTGTCTGGAATAACTCTATTTTTTATCCGGATGAACTATAACCTTCCTGGTGAACTGAAACTATTTTTCTTATAGTTTTAATTACGGATGAACTGTAACTTTCCGGAACAACTGACCTGAGTTTTCCGGAACAACTTTATTTTATTTTTGGAGAGCTATAATCTTCCTATTCCTAATGAACTCTCCTGATGAACCTACTATGAATTTCAGGTTGAAAAAGAGATGGCGGAGTCCCCAAAAACTATATCAGAGACCGTTAGGTGGATTTCACATGGTCCGCACAGAAGCGTGAGGAAATATGAAGTATATGACATCAATGGCTATTCATTTCGTACAAAATCTCGAGACGGTAGGGTTTACCAGAACAGCGGGGTTGGTGTAGAGGTAAATGACATGCACATCTCTAACGAGGTCTTAACCTATGGAAAAAAACCTTACTATGGGGTTTTAAAAGAGATATGGCTACTAGATTACCATATTAAAACCATCCCTCTATTTATGTGCGACTGGGTTGAAAATACACAAGGGGTCAAAAAAGATAGTCTTGGTTACACTTTGGTCAACCTTAAAAGACTAGGTCACAAAGAGGACCCGTTCATTTTCGCGTCACAAGCACAACAGTTGTTTTACGTCAAAGACCAGCTGGATAAAAAACTACATATTGTCTTTATGACACCTCCAGAAATTATAGAGATTATTATGAAGACGATGCCAATGAAGAATTTAAGACGGTAGTTTTTCCTCACAACGATAATGTATTGCCACCCACGTCTTCACCATTTTCACATGCACTTAAAAGGGGGTGTCATAAAGACCCACTTAAAAGGGGGTGTCAACGATAATGCATTGCCACCCACGTGGGTGGCAATACATTATCGTTGTGAGGAAAAACTACCGTACTAAATTCTTCATTGCCATCGTCTTCATAATAATCTCTATAATTTCTGGGAGGTGTCATAAAGACAATATGCAGTTTTTTATCCAGCTGGTCTTTGACGTAAAACAATTGTTGTGCTTGTGACGCGAAAATGAATGGGTCATCCTTGTGACCTAGTCTTTTAAGGTTGACCAAAGTGTAACCAAGACTATCTTTTTTGACCCCCTGTGTATTCTCAACCCAGTCGCACATAAATAGAGGGATGGTTTTAATATGGTAATCTAGTAGCCATATCTCTTTTAAAACCCCATAGTAAGGTTTTTTTCCATAGGTTAAGACCTCGTTAGAGATGTGCATGTCATTTACCTCTACACCAACCCCGCTGTTCTGGTAAACCCTACCGTCTCGAGATTTTGTACGAAATGAATAGCCATTGATGTCATATACTTCATATTTCCTCACGCTTCTGTGCGGACCATGTGAAATCCACCTAACGGTCTCTGATATAGTTTTTGGGGACTCCGCCATCTCTTTTTCAACCTGAAATTCATAGTAGGTTCATCAGGAGAGTTCATTAGGAATAGGAAGATTATAGCTCTCCAAAAATAAAATAAAGTTGTTCCGGAAAACTCAGGTCAGTTGTTCCGGAAAGTTACAGTTCATCCGTAATTAAAACTATAAGAAAAATAGTTTTAGTTCACCAGGAAGGTTATAGTTCATCCGGATAAAAAATAGAGTTATTCCAGACAACTCAGATCAGTTGTTCCGGAAAGTTACAGTTCATCCGGAATTAAAAATATAAGAAAATAGTTTCAGTTCACCAGGAGTTCATCCGGATAGAAAATAGAGTTGTTCCGGACAACTCAGGTCAGTTGTTCAGGAAAGTTACATTTCATCCGGAATTAAAGCAATAAGCAAATTTAGCTGACCTTGTTGCGTAACCATTTACCAAATGTTGTGCTCTGCTTCTTAAGGGTCATTTAATCTACTACCAGGATGTTCCTTTTCCAAAAATTTCATGTGTTCTCTGCAATTACATGAATTGAAGTTATCTATAAAAGTTTATTATCCATCCGCACTGCTATGCTTTTTAGTTAGAACACCAATAGTTGTGATGTTTTTTTGGTATTCGTTGAGAAACTCAATCGTTTCTTCTACAATGTTCTCCTCAGCAATGCACCCTTTTGGATAAGTTTTGTTTCTCACGTGGCCCTTAATTACCTTCATACACCTTTCAAATGGATACATCCATCGAAAGCATATTGGGCCACATAATTTTACCTCCCTAGTAAGGTGCACCGTCAAATGAAGCATAACATCAAAAAATGATGGCGGGAAATATTTCTAAAGCAGGCATAGTGTGACACAAAGATCTGCTTGCAATTTGTCTAGCTCTTCGACGTTGATCTCTTTGCTGCATATTGATTTGAAAAAAAAAACAGAGCCTTATAATAGCATATCTTGTCGGTTCAGGCATGACTGATCGAATTGCAATTGGCAGAAACTGTTGCATCAACATATGATAGTCATGTGACTTGAGCCCTACAAGTTTCTTATCCTTTAGACTAACCAAACTAGAAAAGTTAGAACAATAGCCTTGTGGAACCTTCAAGTTATACAACGTGTCACAAAACTTTTCCTTTTCATCTTTTTGTAACGTGTAACACGCTGCAGGAAGTACTATGTTGTTCTTGTTCTGTTTAGGCTGCAACTCTGGTCTTAACCCCAAAAAGTTCAGATCCTTTCTCGCATTCAGTCCATCCTTCGTCTTTCCGGGAAGGTTGAGCAGAGTTCCAACAAGACTCTCAGCCACATTCTTTTCAATATGCATGAAATCAATGCAATGTTGGACACTATTATGCCTCCAGTATCTAAGTCTTCGAAACCATATATTGAATTTCTTCCAATATGGTGGCTTCTCTTTGTTCTTTCTTTTTCTCTTATCAATCTTCCCCCCTCTTCCGGTTGAGGTCTCTGGGATTTCTGAATCAGTACACCTTAATCCCTTTCCCCATTTGTTCCTCATATGTTGAACTTCGTTGTATATCTGTTCTCCGGTCATAGGATCAGCAGCAACTTCCAACTCTTGTTTACCATTGAAGGCCTCTGTTTGCTTTCGGAAGGCATGCGTATATGGTAGATATCTTCTGTGACCAGCATAACACTGCTTGGCTGAGAAAGGAAGCCTAATGCATTTAGTTTGTTCCCGACATACCACACAACCATGGAATCCACTGTACGGGCAACCACAAAGTGTACCAAGTGCAGGGTAGTCATTAATCGTCCATAAAACAACTGCACGCATAGTAAACTGTTCTTGCGCATACGCATCATATGTTTCCACACCTGCCTCGAATAACAGCTCTAAGTCATCAATTAATGGTTCCAAAAACACATCAATATCGTTTCCAGGCGCTCCCGATATTAATAACGAAAGCATGATGAACTTTCTTTTCATACACAACCATGGTGGAAGGTTGTAAATGACAGATAGAACCGGCCACACACTGTGATTTATGTTACCTCTATTTACGTCGACCCCATCAGTTGAAATGCCAAGACGAAGACTTCTAGGATCGTCAGCGATTTCGGGATATTTGTCATCGATGGCTTTCCATGCCGGTGAATCGGATGGGTGTCGTAACACACCGGGTGTTTTGGAACTGGTGGCATGCCATCTTAGATCCTCCGCTGTGGTTTTCACTTGAAACAGTCGTTTCAATCTTGGAACGATGGGGAAATACCACATTACCTTTGCAGGAGTATTGTCGTATAGTTTCTTAGTCCTCTCATCCACCTTCCACCTGGACTTACCACAAGTTGGACATACAGTTAGGTCCTTGTTCTCCTTCCTGTAAAGAATACAATCATTGATACACACATGTATCTTGGTGTACCTTGCACCCATTGACTTCAAAATCTTCTTGGCCTCATATGTATTCTTCACAATCTCATTACCTTCAGGTAGCATCTGTTTCAGCAAAACTAAAAGTTCATTAAAAAATTTATCTGATCCTCCATGCTTAGTCTTCAAGTTCAGTAGTTGAACCAAAGCAGATAACTTTGTGAAGGTATGCATCCTTCATACAGAGGCTTCTCAGCATCCATGAGTCGCTCTGACCATTTTTATTGTTTCGGCTGCATCCAATGGCACTCCGAAATCGAAAAATGATTCCGTGTGAAGCTCCTCTCCTGCGGGCTCGTTTATCTCTCCATGTTTAATCCACCTTCTATAAATCTGATCGAATCCCTTTGAAAACAAATGAAATTCTACATCATCAACATTAAAAGAGTAATGGTTTAGACAATTAACACAGGGACATGGAATTTCATTACTCTCCAAATTGGTAACTGCAAACATTAAGAATGATTTAACTCCATCGGCATATGATTGCGTGGTTCTACTGGTTTTCATCCAAGACTTATCCATGTTTGTTTTGCTAACAGATACAACAACAAATTAAGATGATTAAAAACGATCAATACTGAAAATCCTTTTCAATAATCTTTAGTGTGAACCTGTTTATTGGAGAAGTAATAGGACGGAGAGAAAATTCTGTCGATTGATATGTGATTTGCACATATAACCATACCACTTGATCGGTAATCAGAAACTTCTCACCTCCAACATCAAACCCTTTTCAAAATCCTCAAACCTTTTCTCAAAATCCTTAACAAACCCTTTCTCAAAACACTCCAATCCTTCTAAAAATGGCAAGCTTGAAAGAATTAGTTGAACATTATTTGCAGATAAAGATTGTTGCTACCCTGGACAGGTACGAGGTGATTATCGGGGCAGAGAGACAAAGTGTCTTAGACGGGATGACCCTGCTCGACCAAGTACTTAAAGAGCCACCAAGTCCATCAAGATACCAGATGGCAACTTTTCTGATGGAAGAGATACGCGTCTTCGATGCAAGGCTTCAAATGTTGGTTCAACAGAGGCAAGAAGCAATGAGTAGGCATTTGGAGTTGATGGAGGAGATGGAATCTAGGTTCCCGTGAACCTCAACCCGCAACTGCTCTGTTTTTTGTTTTTTTTTAGGAAATAGGAATGAACATGTAAATTAGGAAACAATTTTGTGTATGGAATTGGAATCAGTAGTATGAAATCCACTTTTTGTTATATACTTGTTTGTCTATTTTTGTTTATGAAATCAATTTATTAAACAAAAACCCTAATCCTCGAAAACAGAGACGATCAACAATTGCAATCCGATCAACAACTCATGCATAATTTTAGGTAACAAAGGTAATCTGTTCGCACAATCTCCATTTCGTTAAACAAAATCCCCAATCCTCGAAAACAGAGACGATCAACAATTGCAATCCGATCAACAACTGATGCAGAGACGATCAAAAACCCTAAACACAAAAAACAGAACGGGTCTAAAAAAGCTTAAATTTTGGGGAATTATAATTCTAAATAAATTATATAAAAAGATTTAAGATAAAAATTAAATAATGGATCAATTTGGGGTCAAATGGGTCAATTTGATGTGTTTAGGACCAATGAGTCCCAATAAGGTGTGTAAATAAACAATAAGTTGTGTTTAGAACCAATGATGGCCCAATTGGTGTGTATGTAACCAATAAGTTGTGTTTAGAACCAATGATGGCCAATAAGGTGTGTATGTAACCAATAAGTTGTGTTGAGGACCAATGAGACCCAATAAGGTGTGTTTAGGGGAAACGAGGGTTAGTTGAGACCAATGAGTCAATAAGGGGTGTTTAGGGGAAACGAGGGTCAGTTGGGACCAATGAGTCCCAATAAGGTGTGTATGTAACCAATAAGCATGTTTAGGACCAATGATGGCCCAATAAGGTGTGTATGTAACAAATAAGTTGTGTTTAGAACCAATGAGAGCCAATAAGGTGTGTTTAGGGGAAACGAGGGCCAGTTAGGACCAATGAGTCCCAGTAAGGTGTGTATGTAACCAATAAGCATGTTTAGGAGCAATGATGGCCCAATAAGGTAAGTATTTCACAAATAAGTTGTGTTTAGGACCAATGAGACCCAATAAGGTGTGTTTAGGGGAAACTAGGGTCAGTTGGGACCAATGAGTCCCAATAGGGTGTGTTTAGGTGAAACGAGGGTCAGTTGGGACCAATGAATCCCAATAAGGTGTGTATGTAACCAATAGGCATGTTTAGGACCAATGATGGCTCAATAAGGTGTGTATGTAACAAATAAGCATATTTAGGACCAATGAGTCCCAATAAGGTGTGTTTAGGGGAAACGAGGGTCAGTTGGGACAATTAGTCCCAATAAGGTGTATATGTAACCAATAAACATGTTTAGGACCAATGATGGCCCAATAAGGTGTGTATGTAACCAATAAGCATGTTTAAGACCAATGGGTCCCAATAAGGTGTGTTTAAGGGAAACGAGGGCCAGTTGGGACCAATTAGTCCCAATAAGGTGTGTATGTAACCAATAAGCATGTTTAGGACCAATGATGGCCCAATAAGGTGTGTATGTAACAAATAAGTTGTGTTTAGGACCAATGAGAGCCAATAAGGTGTGTTTAGGGGAAATAAGGGCCAGTTGGGACCAATGAGTCCCAGTAAGGTGTGTATGTAACCAATAAGCATGGTTAGGACCAATGACGGCCTAATAAGGTGTGTTTAGGGGCAATGAGGGTCATTTTAGGATACAATTATCATTAAATTTATTGCTTAATATTCTATTTTACATTTAAAGATCATTTTAAAGGTATGTTTAAAATAAAGTTAAATACAATTTGCGTCCCTGTGGTTTGGTGGTTTTAACTTTTTGAGTCCATTTTAACTCTTTAAAATTCAAGATAAATATTAACGCAAATCGTATTAATTGAGTTTATATTAAATCCGATAAATGCTGTCACGTCGTTATTAGCTGAGATGTTTTCACCCGGATTGATCTTATTAATCCCCAAATTACTTACCACCATTTTTCAAATTTCCCAAAATTCATTGATCAGTTCATATTTCCTCTCACCAAAATTTTATCACCAAAACGATTCATTACTCTCTTCTTCCATATCACTAAAAGTTCATCTACCTAATTCATTGATCAATTCCGGATTCATCACACTATCATCTTCAGAAGATCACTACCTAATTCCCGTCAGTATATATTAATTTCACTGTCATCTTCAGTAGATCATTTTCATCTCAATTATTTCCTTTTAAATATTCCATCGCATTTATTTCATTAATTCTCTATTTATTTCACTATCATCTACAGGATTCATCTGATTTAACAATCAACATTAAAGGTGAAGCATATGACAATGAATATTAACTGTGCCGGCTATGATAAGTTTGTACTTCATCCGAATGGTTATCTGGATAGTTAACTAATGTTTAGCCGGTTATGATCGATATGATTTTATTAATTAACTGAATTGTAGGTCTCTTATGCGACTCTATCACAACACACTCCTCCATCTACAACAGCGTCGTAAAAGGAAAGGGTAACTATTTTAATTTACACAGTTGTGTACTTCCCTTATAACTAATTGCTATATGATCATTTAATTAAATGCTGATGCTGTCTTTAGGTGAGAAAGAGAAAAATGACAGAAGCAGCTGCTGCAGCCAGTGCTGCCGGGGCATCAGAGCAGGAAGTGGTATATATATAATTAATTTAGAAATTTGACAAATCGCTTTGACGTTATCGTTGATTAATATATATGTTACTAATCAGTTAATTACATGGTGTCAATTTAGGAAAAGAATAAAAGACATGCAAAACCAGTAAAACCTGCAGCTCGTAAAGTACCTCCTAAGAAGAGTGATCATCAGTTGGAAATACCAAATAATTATGATGCCATTACAACAATTTTTGTATTCTATTTTTTACTTTAATTAATTAATTGTTTATATATATGCTATAATTAATATTATTATTATTATGCCACTTCTGATCAGGGGAGCCAAACTACGACGTTGCACATGGAGGGGGATCCACTGAACGTCGTGGGAATGGCTGAATTATTACCAAAACAAAAAGATGAGAAGATTCATGGAAGTCCATTACCTCCTGGTTGCCGTAGAATTAAAGTTTATCAGGTCAATAAGGGTGCAACATTTTTACCATTCCCAGTAGATGATAAAACAACGCTTTCGGAGGTTGAAAATAAATATATTATTGCATGGTCGATGAACCGAATGATCCTTCATTCTAATAAAAAGTCAGATAGATCACAGCCGGTTGATCATTCTACGGTTCAAAAAGTACTGGAACAACCACAGGTAATTACTACATTAATTAATCGTATCCGCTAATTAATTATTTATATATATATATCTGATCGGTTTTATTTGTCATATATGTTTCCAGGGGAAATCAAAGATTACGAAAGTGTACGTAACACCAAACCAGCTGAATCAAAATCTGATAAATAGAAAAATCACAAGGCACCAGCAGAAGCAGCTGATCAGCACGGACAATAAATTATAATTAATTATTATAGAAATTAAACTTTGATTAGTGTCGTATGTTATCTTTTTGAACAGCGTCATGATTAGTGTATGTACATTAATTTTTAATTATAATATATGATTTTTAAGGTTTCTCTATACTAATTAATTAATATATAATTAATTGTAATTAAGAAAATATATGTGACCATATATATAATACCAAAGGCCACACTTTTTATATTTTAACGTGGCCGTTGCCACCATTTGGCCACGCTTATTGGGACAAATTATCTGATTTCAACTACCCTTTGGCCACTTTTTTTTCCAATTACATGTGGCTAAAACACAAATATACGTGACCATATAATACCAAAGGCCACGTTTTTTATATTTTAACGTGGCTGTTGCCACCATTTGGCCACGCGTATTGGGACAGTTTCAACTACCCTTTAGCCACTTTTTTTTCCAAATATATGTGGCTAAAACACAAATATACGTGACCATATAATACTAAATGCCACGCTTTTTATATTTTAATGTGGCCGTTGCCACCCTTTGGCCACGCTTATTGGGACAAAATTTATGATTTCAGCAAACCATTTGGCCACGTTTTTTCATATCATATGTGGCTAAAACACAAATATACGTGACCATATAATACCAAAGGCCGCCACGCTATTCATATTTTAACGTGGCGGTTGCCACCCTTTGGCCACGCGTATTGGGACAAAAATTATAATTTCAGCAACCCATTTGGCCACGTTTTTTTATAACATATGTGGCTAAAACACATATATACGTGACCATATAATACCAAAGGCCACGCTTTTGATATTTTAACGTGGCCGTTGCCACCCTTTGGCCACGCGTACTGTGACAAAATGTATGATTTCAGCAACCCTTTGGCCACGAATTTTTATAATGTATGTGGCTAAAACACGAATATACGTGACCATAAAATACCAAAGGCCACGTTAACCAAACACATGTGGCCGTTGGGACCCTTTGGCCATGCTTTTCTGAAGAATTGTTTGATTACAACAACAAATATTGGTACCCTTTAGCCACGCTTATAAGTGGCCTGGGCAGTTAATACGGCTGATATCCCACCGGGATATCGGCGGGATATCGGATATCGGACCTGGGGAGAAAATACGGTGAAAAATACGGTGCAAAAATACGGTACCGATAAAATCGGCCGTATTTGCCGATATATCGGCGTTTTTTTCCTGAAAATACGGTGATATTATGGTAAAATATCGGTGGGCTGTTTTTTTTTTAAAGTAACACCAAAACAGAAAAACTCGGGTATTATGTATGGGTTTTGGAGTAAAAAATAAAAAAATAACACCAAAAAACGGGTCTCGCACGGACCTGTGTTTTTGAGTTGCATTCGTGTCCGCAGGTCGCGCGGGCACGAGCTTGATTTTTTGAGCCAAACTCCCAATTTCTGCACCCCCCCCCCCCCTGCGCGAGGGTAGTAGCCGGAGTAAAACATAGCACAAGATTTAAATCTTTCTTGGATGATTACACATTTAAACCATACTTTTTTTTGTCTACCCACCAATGTGGGATATGTGTAACCTTTTGAGATTAACATCTCATTCACACACACTTTTCCAACAATATATATATAATTTTAATGTATATAACTATATATTAAAATGACCGATATCCCACCGATATTTCACCGAGATAACCGATATATCGTATATCGGTCCTCGACCGTATTCCGAATTTTTACCGTATTAACTGCATAGTAAGTGGCTTCAGCCACTGATATTGTAACGTGGCCGTAGGGTACATATGGTCATGGCACCTATGGTGTCGGTTGGAATGGAAGAAAAAAAACGTGACCAAACACCTTTTGTCACGGTTTTTTTCCGTGGCCAAAGGTGAATTTTGACGTAGTGTGAGTAATCCTTAAACACTTGGGAACTTGGGATTACTAGCATAGGTTAGGTGTCAAGATCTTGTGGCTCCCAACTAATCAACTTGGAGACTACTCCTCTTATATTTTATAAAAATGTGAAGGTTTTTATAAAATATAAAGGGGTTAGGGATTTATAAAAATCTAAACTTTTTAATATAAGACTCAAGTGTATTTAATCTAATAAGGTGGTGGTTTTTTATAATTATTTGGGCCAAAATTTTATTAAACTGATTGGGTTAGTTTTATAAAAACCGTTGGGCCAAAACGAATTATTTAAAATGGTTGAGAAGTGGGCCGAAGCCCAATCGGGTTTGGTTAAGGTACCGGGCCGAAGCCCAAAAGAAAACGGGTAAGAGAACGGGCCGAAGCCCACTGAAAACCGGGTTGGGCCGGTCTCGGGTTGGGCCACAAAGGGAGGATGGGCCGGGTTGGGTTGGTTTGCCGAGTGGACCGAGAGGAAGGGACCGGTTGGGCCGGTTTCGGCCCAATGTGATTCGGGCCGCAGGTCGGGTATCCGGGTCGAGGGATTTACTCGGTACGTCAAGGTGAACCTTCGGGTAAAGTCTCGGGTTTATTCGGGTTTATTTGGGCTTATTGGGCCTAACTGGGCCCAAAGGGGTTAACCGTTTACTCACGTGCTTAAGTCTTGACAACAAAATATTTTTGATCACATTTTAAGTTCATGAATTGTTTTTAACAGTTTTATACCAGTTTGATCAAATATAAAATGTCAAATTTATATTTAATTTCTTATTATTAAAATTCTATTTTTAATAATATGAGACTTTCATATTTCATGGTTATTTGACGCGATATTTAAATCAGATAATCGTTTAACTAAACGTAGTCAATCATGCGGTTTAAGACAATAATCACATAATTATCACGCAATAAAAGTCAACGAAAGTCAACGGAGAGAGAGTTTGACCTGATTTTGGGACCGGGTGTCACAGTAACAAATCAAGAATAGAAGCAATATATAATATATATATAATATATATATGTATAATATATTATAATATATATATATAGTAAAACTATACCAAAATATAATCATGAACAACAATATATAAATCAAAATATAGCAGCAACAGTAGCAAAATAAAGCAACAACAGGAAGTCTGGGAACACTAAACTGGATCGGAACAACAGGTTTAAAAAAACACAACAAATAAAACTCAACTAAAATGGGTGATAAGAACAACAGCAATATATATATAAAAATTGTACCAAAATATAATCATAAAGAGCAGAAAATATAAAACTATAACAATATCTATGAACAACATAATATGTAACAACAGTATCATGATAAAGGAACATTAGAACAACAACATATATATAATTGTAGCAAATGCCAAAATATAAGGCTAAAGAGCAACTAGCAAGTAGCAGGATGTTAAAAACTTAAAACTTAAAAAGTATTGATGGAGATTGGAGAATACAAGAATAAAAACGAGCCATAATGATCTAAGAAGGTTAAATTAAAAACCTTATATTTGGTAATTAGTAATAGAAACCACAGCAGAAGCAGGTCCGAATGTCTTTCACAGACGCACAGCAAGTCGGATTTGGGAAGAAGTCAAAAGCAAAAAATGTTGATTTTAGTCCACTGCCACAACATGCTTGATTTGAGGAAAAGATGGATAGAAAGGTGAATAGAAAAGATGTATAGAAAGGTGAATTTTGGAAGGAAGAAGGAAGAAGTTGTAAGATTATGAAAGAGTGAATTAATTTTATTGATAACTAAGGTTACAATATATATATAGGAAATATTGAAACCCTAATTAACCTATATTGGGGCCCTGGGCTACAATAACAAACTTAATATAATCTTAGTCTAATACTCTCCCGCAATCATAGCAAACAGAAACCGGATGCTAAGTTGCATCTCAAAAAGTATTGTTAAGTTTACCCGCCTTTAGTCATGACTTCATCCAGTTTTAGATCTCGATTTTTAGAATAATGAACATGACGGCTAGATCCCAATCGAAGATTGTTTCATCTTAGTCGGCTATGACAGGGTTAGAAGAGGGAAGAGGGGTTGTTGAGAAAAGAAAAAGAAAAAAAATAAAAAACAACTCGACAAATGGCGACCGTGATCGTGCGTGTGTCGAGGTTGTCAAGCAACGTCTTAGACCCGTAAGTCAAGAGATGATAACTATAGATTTAAAAGGAAAAAGAAAGCAAGATTGGTGACCGTGGTCAGACAGCTATCCCTTAGATCCATAGATCAATATAAGAAAGATGACGAAGGTCGATGACCGTAATGAGCGGCGGACTTTGAAAGAAAAGAAAGAGAATTGATCAAACCGTTATCGAAGCGACTAAGATCGATGACAATGGTGGTTTAGCGAAAGGATCCAAGCGACAATAGGATGGCGGTAAAGATGAAATACGTGTTCATGGGTTGAGAAAAATCAACGATCGTAATTGGGAAACAAAATAATTATTCATGGAATAAATTTGTGCTTAAAATAAAGCCACATTTTTAAATTCAAAGGTGGTGGTGCATGCAAGAATTAAATCCAAGAAGCGGGTTTGTGGACACAACAATTAATGCAAATTCATGGCAAATAAGTCGCACTTGCGACTGATGACAAAAAGTCGGGATGTTCACTCTTAACGAAAAATTAATATTGATTTGGCCGCGGAAGGAGATGACCGGAGTTTTGAACCGAGACAAACTTTATTAGAAGTAAAATAGAAGAAAATAAACAAGAAACTAATATAAAAACGAAGTTGGGACATGGCGGTGGCGGTGGCGGTGGCAATGGTGGCACACCACCTTGTCTAGGGTTTGAACTCGATAGTAACGACTAGAATTTGGATCGTTTAGGCTCTCTGATACCATGTAAGATTATGAAAGACTGAATTAATTTTATTGATAACTAAGATTACAATATATAGGAAATACTGAAACCCTAATTAACCTATACTGGACCCCTAGGCTACAATAACAAACTTAATATAATTTTATGGTCCAATAGAAGTGACTGATCATGTATTCATGTGCGTGAATAGAAAAAGAATTTTAAAAGTAGGTTGACTTTTTTCCAATGATTTAATGAAAAGTGGGTCCACCAAGGCGTAAAAAATTCATGTTGCTTACTCCCGCCAATTATTCCTTCTAATTGACCCATTTTTGCAGCAAAAAAAACCCATTTCAGAGATGCGACGCATCATATGCATCTCGCAACACTACATATTGTGACGCATCACCGCATCAAGGTCGCATCATGGAATGCAATCGCATCAACCATAGTGATGCGCTCTTACCCTCGCATCGTCATATCACACAATATGCTCACATTATGCGCGCAAATTAAAACCAAGATATAAAAAACACTAAACTAACAAAATACTATTAACTTAGAGCATCATATCATTTCTATTTGAAGATAAAAACACTATTAAGTTACGACTAAAAAAATTAAAATAAAAACATGTACAATTCATTATTGTTTTAAAATAAAATGTTTTCTATATGAAGATAAATAAACAATAAAAAATATATTTTCAAAATATTAAGAAATAAAAATACTAAGATTAGTGATATGTCAATTGTTAAGAAAAAGAGGGTGTTCTTGACATAATCAAATAAATTGTACAAGTATACACAAACAATATTTAGATATGAGAAATAGGTACTTACATTTTTAAAGCTTAGAAAAACATCATAGCTCATGGTTCCATTGATGGTAGATCATATAAAAAGACAGCAAAAGACATCAAACCACCCTATACCACAACCACAGCCACAACACAGTCCTACTACCGCCTCAATGTCGTCAAGACTACCTGAAATCCAGATGAAGAAAGAGAAACATAGCAAGATTACAAATCTAGATACAGAAAAATAAAAATTGATTTACAATTTGAAACAGAAAAGAACCTAGGTTAGGCTTGTTCTTAAGCCCAGAAGTATATGATTTTGATTATAAAACCCTAAACGCATTTAAATATGTAGATCTTTTAAGAATCACCATAAATACCCCTCGATCTATAATATATCACTCCATATGCCCAATAGATTCACATTTTTGCTCCTAAGTCCTTGAACTATCACACCATATATAATCTTGAACAACTATTTCACATTAATAAATAATGTTGAATTTAAAAAAAGTGGTAGGGTAGTGACTCAGTGTGTTAAAGAGTGTTAGACGATAATGTTTTGATACGATAATACACAAATTTTTAGATTTGAAAGTAGAAATTAAAAGTTGAGTGCCTTGGTCGATTTTTTTTAAAAAAAAATTAAAATATCTTATCTTATATCTTAAATAAAAAATAAATTAAACCGGTTCGGTGCAGTAAACTGACAAACTAATAATCTAGAGAAAACCGATTGACCAATTTAAACGGTTTTATGATTTATAATCAAACCATTATCACTCCTAGTATTTTTCTATATTATATAGATAAGAAAAAGAAAAAAAAAACAAGCAAACCCCTTAGCTAAAGGAATACCGTGATAATGCCTCAATATTCCACCATGAAATACATCATTCATGTAAAAAAAGTTTAATAAGAAATCAAATAATTTTTCTTCTTATGTAAAATTATTCTAAAAATAGTAAGGTGGGTGCTTAATCTAATCAATTATAATCTTTATAGAAAATTTAATAAAGATTCAGGTTTTACAAGTTATTTGGAAGAACCAAACTTTTTTTTCAAGCCGTAATCAATGGATGATCTGTCCGTATTCAAAGGCGTAAAATTGTTATTTGGGGACTCTTTTAAGGAAATCCTCGTTCCTTGCCTTTTTTTTTTGGGTAAAAAATAGAAGAGATGAGCGATTAACATGATATGACAAATACCAAAACTTCAACAAAGTCATAAGCTTTTGCAGATCAGATTCAAACAAAATTAACAAAGACTAGAGCTTTAAAATTAAACCTAACTTTTTTTGGGTAAAACTTCAACAAAGCAAAAACAAAAGTTTATGATACAATAAATATAAGATAATATTTGTTGTCACAGATTCAGCAATCTCAAATCAAACTAATCTGAACCCACAACAGCCATAACACACTAGTTTAAAATAAAATAAAAAATCAAGTCCTACACATTCAACGTTCTAAAACCAAAAATCACAGATTCGATTTGACATATATTCATTACATTTATTTTAGTATAAGTATTTATTTGATATGCAGAAAATTTATAAAAATTTATAAAAATTCTGAGTTTCTTTCTATTTTTTGGCTCAGCGGTGTATCGGGACTGGTTACCCTGGACCTACCCACTGTCCCGAGTCCAAACCTCATAACGAGGGAACCCGGAAGCCCCCCCCCCCCCCCCTTGCACCATCGGGGGCGGGAACTGGCAAGCCCGTAAAAATTCTGAGTTTCTTTCTATATTTCTCTTTGGTTTCCATCTTAATTTCTTTGGCCATATCATATATCTAATGCATCATGAATTAATCGAAATAAAATAATCGCAATTCTACAATACAACGACCTAAAAGCAGAAATCACGGATCCAATTGAAATCAAACATAGAAAATAGGGAAATACTAACCAACGACTAGCGATGAATGACCGAGAATGATAAGGATACAATGTGTCTGATTATTTGGTAGAAGCTCGAAATCTACATCGCCGCTGCCAAGTAACTATTACGATCTATAAATCTTCATATTCTCCATGACCTAAATGACTAAATGGGCCAATTTTAGGAAGGTGATGGGCCTGGTTCTGGAATGCCCATTCCCGGTTACAAAATTACAAAAGTTTGTCTCATTCATGTCGGGTATATATCGGGCATACATGCGGGTTTTGTGTATTTTGATGGGTGTCTACTGGTTACTATTTTTTTTTTTTTTTTTGAACGGCAAATTTGGTCTACTGGTTACTATTAGTTTACATTTATCAAAATTATAATAGAATATCTCAAATAATTAAATGTATATAAATTTAAGTAGTTGTATTATCAACCCGTGTATTATATAAGATCTTTTTAAAAAATGATTTAATTAACAAATCTGTTTATTAACATATACGTATAGGAAATAATTAAAAATTTTAAGCTTACATAAGAAGAAGAAATGAATATTTATAATTATAAGCAACAAACAATGAATACTTAAAATTATAAAATTATATTTTAAGATAATATATAGTTAAAATATTATTATAGTTTATTAAGTTTAAAAAAATTATTAAAATAAAATTTTTTATATTTTTTGAATTATACAAAAGACAACAAAATTATATCATTTTTGTAGTCTAATGTACAGGTGAAACATAACTCCCTCAAGCTTTGCTTGAGTGGTAAACTTATTTTGTCTTTTTATATAGTTATTTCTATTATTATACTAGGTTTGTAACATGTGTAATACACGGGATAATATAGAATCTATCTATACTATATAATAAACACAAGTTTTTAATGTCTAGGTGGCACAATTTAGGTGTGCCACCTAGGATTAGCTTATGTGTCATTTTTATAGATTTTTGAATTAAAAAATTAAATGGTATTTACAAAAATGAAAGATCTTATAATTAAAAATAAAAAAATAAAATTCTTTCCATACAAAAATTATCCATATTTGTTTTATAATACCATAACTTTGATTCATCATTCTCCTTCATTTCTCAGTGAAAATTTGAAAAAAAACTTTCATCTTTTACTTCGTTTTATTCTTTTTATATCACAGCCTCGGGTATTTAATCGGGGCACTAACTAGTTAATTTAATATAAAGGTAATAAGTAGATTTTGCTGCACATGTTAAAACAATTCATACAAGGTGTAAAAGATGATTGTTAAAAAATACACGCGGTTAGTGCCCCATTTATTTGTAGTATTGAGAATTTTGGTAAGTGTTAAAATTTGCCCCATTTATTTGTAGTATTGAGAATTTTGGTAAGTGATAAAATTTTTAAAAAAAGGTTTTGTATCTTATATAATACAAAATAGACATTAGGTTGTGCAAGATTTTCAATATGCTACACTATTATTTGTGACGAATACTCAAGTTTTTGTTTTCTTCATTTGTTAATGTAGCTTTGTCAATCTGAGCGGCTTCAATATGGTGTAAATGTAAAGAAATAAGTAAAGTTTGTATCCATCCTAATAATGTGTTCCCGAGTTCACTTAAGGAGGGAAAGGAAATGTAAAATCTTTTGTGTTCCCGAGTTTTACTGAAGGAGAGAAAGGGGAAGAAAAATAAAAAAAATTATGTTCATGAGTTTCATTTAAAGAGGGAAAGAGAGAGAAATGGAAGGAAAGTTATGCCAAAATGTGTTTTTCTTTCCTTACGATTTAGAAGGATTTTAAAGGAAATGAATCACTCACCTTCTCTTCCTTTTCTTTCTCTTCTTTTCCTTTCATTTCTTTTCTTTTTCTTCTTTAAGTAAACTCAGGAACAGAACGTAAGTGTAATAGTAGGTTATTTAAGTTATGGCTCCAAAAGAAATTTGAATAAATATGGTCAAAAGTGTTCCTAAATCAGGTTTGTTTTTTATTTTAAATTTTTTTTTTGAACAGCAACTTTTATTAACAAAAAGGGTGTCGACTAGCAAGGTGCTAAGAACCAACCCTCATCAAGCAAGAAAAACTTACATCACAAAGTAAAACGAAACCCAATCCCCCAACTAATCTTCCACCCTTTAAATCTACAACAAACCCAGAAAAAACTAATAGACTTAACGTCTGACACCATCTTGTCCAACATAGCTCTCTTGTTGTTAAAAACCTTTTCGTTCCTGCAGCACCACAAGGTCCAAATAGCAGCCCTTAAGACCACGTTGATCTGATCCGCCTTCAAATATTTAACCTCCCCATCCGTACACGGGAAATCCAGGTCTTTAACTTCAAAATTGGGTGATAACAGCAGCTTGCACCACTGCCAAAGGATCGTCCAAAGCGTCCTTGCCATACCACAGCCGGTGAAAATGTGATTCTCAGTTTCCTTAGCTCCTCGCACAGCGAGCACACCACGAATTCCAAATGCATCCCTCTTTTAGCCAACCCGACCCGCGTTTGCAACCTGTCATTAACCACTCTCCAAAACAATAGATTGGCTTTTGGAAGAGCAATCTTGTTCCACCGAATCGGAACACCATTTTCCTTTTTGAACAGTCTAGAAAATACATTGCACACCCCTTTAACACTGAAACAATAAAGAAACATCACCCTAGAGACTACAGTGCATATTGTGAACACCTCTAATCTGGGGTTCACAACCACCTATAGTGCATGGTAGTAAAGAACAAAGCAATCATATATTCTAGTTATTGACAAGTGCGTCGACCCGCGCTTCGCGGCGGAGTCGGACCGTTTTAGAAAGTCGATTAGCGAAATCATACAGGCCGTGTGAAACTCGTGTTGTGAATGCATATATATCTGGATTAAATCTCTTAAGTTTGGACCAAAATGTATAGAAACCGGATGCCTTTGCAATGCTACTATGGATTAAATCTCTTAAGTTTGGACCAAAATGTATAGAAACTGATTTAAGACTAAAAAGAACAAAATAGAACAAATAACACCAGAATGAACCTTTAACATTCAAGATATCATTCACATACAAAAAATGGTGTATGGATCATACTCTCCACGGAAATCAGATGAATGAGCATAGATTTTCTATAAATGCCATGTTTCTTTCTAATGTCTATGGTTCTACCTTTTCTGTGATGTTTTCCCATGTATTTTACGAACTTTTACTTGTTCAAAGAAACATGTATACTGGATGGCTAATAAATCAAAGGAAAATTTTGTGAAAATGAAATTTTTTTATTACAATATAAAAAAATATATTTACCTTTAGGAATGCTAATCCTTTTAAAGTTCAAGATCAATCTTCAAACGTTGTCATCTCTTCCCTGCATTGGTTAATCAGTTGCGGCACAATCGATTCGTAAATCTGCAATTGATATCGTAAATCTTAGATGAGTAATGTACCTAGCATTAAAATCTGATAAATATGAATCAGTTTGGTTGTTGTTGACTTGTGCCTGTGCTAGAGAGATCAACTTTAAAATTTAATTTGGCAGAGATGGTAGTAAAGATAGCTGAGAAAAAGAAAAATAATTGGATTAACAATGAAGAGACCGTGAAACATATCTAATTTATATGAATTTATTCTCTTTTAATCAAAGTTTTTGTAACATATCTAATTTCATATCAATTTTGAGTGCATCTTAACTGAGTATATAGAAGGAGGGGATGTTTTTTTATCTATACCTCTACTTATGTTTATTAACAATCATGAAGCATCCAAACTAATTTAACGGGGATAATGACTATATTAAAAGATTGGAAACTTCAAATTGAAGAGCTTAGCATGTGCCTCACTCAAGGAAAAAAAAATCCCTAAAGCTTAAGAACAAAAATGCTATATGATTTAAAGTTATGGTAAAAAAAAAAAGACATTACGTAGGCGATCGACATGAGGATTAGCAAGAGTGAAACCCCATTACCCTGGAGCGGTAGTTAAACCCTCCGCCCACACGCAAGTGAATCAACAGATACGCGCAAACCCATCTGAAATTCCACCATTAATTGCACAGAAGCTTACAAATTGAGATAAGAAGCTACCTGAATAAATATGAAGAATTGGATAACCTGCATTGATAAGGTACGTATAACCGTATAAGTGTGGCTATATCTAACTTTGAACCTAGGGTAGAACAAAGTTACCAAATACAGAAGGCAATACAAGATTTTGAAAAGTAAAATGAACATGGTACCAACCTAAACACAAACACATAACTAATCTGTGTCCAATGTTAGCAACTGTAAGTGTCAAACCAGAAGACACCAAGAAATGGTGGATTGAGCAAAAATTCGAAGCCATGGTCACTGAATCGAGTAAATGAATTTGCAATAAAATTGAAATAATATATATATTAGAAATTCTAACCAAGAATGGAACAAAAATAAACTTAAACAGAGACCACGACAAGCGCTGCTGGCTCGCCGGAACACGGCAAACGCCGCTGCTGGCTCGCCAGAACACGGCTACGCCGCTGCTGGCTCGCCGGAGCACGGCTGAGAAGGGAAGAAAACCAACCGCCTGAATATCCAAAACATATATGGCTCAAAGAACACAAACAAAGACTCAATCGAAAAGAAATAAAAGGAATGTCGTACCAGAGGTTTCGGATACGAATCCCTAAAGTATCACCGCCGGGAGGCCGCTTATGCGCCGGCACCGTTGTGTTCTACGATTTTTATGGATGTGTGAGAGGTCCCGAAGCTCTAGAAGTCACCGATCGATTTGAGTCTGTGAGAGAGATCTGAACTTGATGAGTTGATGGAGGTATGGAGATGTAATGGAAGTATGGGGCTGTGACTGTGTGTAGGTCATAAGAAACAGAGAAATCTGCACAGAACCCACGCAAACATATCTTGTACCTCTAAAAGTTTTTTGGTTTGTAAAGTAAGCTTCAGAAATGGTACATTATGTTTAAAAAATGGTACAATGAGTTTTGGGATAAGGATGGCATTTGTTTGTGTGGACATAAAAGAAAAAGAAATGTACAACTCTCTCTTTGCATTAAGCTGTTGTACATTATGCATTGTGTATGTACTATATGTTTTAGAATTTATATTATTAAGTTGGTAAATGTATATAAGGTATAATGGCACATGCTAATTATTTGCTAAATTCTTTAAAAAAAACATTTACAATAATTTGTGGGTAAACCCATCCTATATTGACCCACTATTTAATATAATCCATAATTAAGGATCGATTAATAACCAACATTGGAGTCTTTTATGTTAAAAAGTCTATTGTTTGTTTGTTTTTTGGTTTTCTACTGTATTTGTTTTTAGTTTAAGGGTAAATATCATTTGTTTTTGCAGTTTGGTTTCCTCATCGGTTTGGTTCTTTTTATTAGCCCTAAATATGGAAAATATGTAGGGTAACAACTAACAATCAAGGTTTTAAAACCAGAAAGAAAAATTATGATATGATCATGTTTCCTGTTTGATCATTGACTAATGTAACTTTATTTAACCAAAATTGAGTCCATTCTAGGTAAGCTTACACACAATATGTTTTAAGTAACTAATTCCCCCTGCATGTAACTCAATAAACATATAGGTCATTATAAAAACGAGTACTAACAGAAGATATTCTTAGGAGGAGTAAACATATGACATTAAGTTAGACAACTGTGTTAATCAAGTTAACAAAAATATAAAGGTTGAAAAAAGGTTGATTTAGCCAACATTGGTGGTTCACGTTCTATAGTTTTCTAGAAAGAATGTGTTAATACTTCTGTTTTTGAGTCACTTCTTAGTAGATGAAGCTCCACATGCAGCTTAAACATTGAATTTGAAGACTTCACTAAAATGATTACCTTTTTAATTAATGGTTTTGTTGCACCACTAATGACCAAATCGATTGATTCTACATTCAAGTTCAGGTGGTAAATGTTTTGTAATGATCATAAACAAAAGTCAAAGTCAATCGTTTTTTAGAGTTGGACTGTTTCTAAAGAATCCGGTGTTCTCACATTGCTAGCTGTACGTCGCTCTATCAAGAGTCAAGAGCAAAAAGGGTACGTATCCGAATTTTAATTTTAGATGAAAATGGTCGCGGACCAATGTAACAAAAAAATAGTATTCAAGTTTGTTTTTTCAAACTTGTAAATTTAAAATTATTGAATATTTATTGCCTTTTAGCTTTATGTATTATTCACTTTTATTTATCTTGTCACCCTTTGCTCCATATTTTTATTCTTATAATTTTTTTCATATAACAACCTCGGGTATATATCCGGGTCACTGAATAGTTATGAATATTAAAACCAAATGAAGAAGGCTCTTTTTTTTTTTTTTGTTGAACAGCAGAAGAAGGCTCCTCCAATGATTTACAAATACCTTTCCATACACCAGTAGCTCTTGAACCGATATGAAGAAAAGAGTCCAACCCAGGTTTAGCATGAATCCCCATAATTACCTTTCTTCAGAGATGATTCGATTCCGATTTGATCCACCAAACCCACTTCGTAAGGAGGCATGCGTTAATCATTTTGAAGGGGGATAGACCAAGACCACCTTTCTCCTTAGCACGTAAGATTTTTTCTCGTCCGACCCAATAAATCTTCCTTTTCTCAAGATCCCCACCCCAAAGAAAGTTCAAACGGATCCTCTCGAGAATTTTTAACACCTCAGCGGGGCACGAAAAAGAGAAAAAATAGCGTCCTTTTCTCAAGATCCACACCCCAAAAAAAAGTTTTGTTCTTTCATCTTGAACTTTGATTGGATCAAAGCGACATGAAACATCATCCAAAAAGCTTACCTTTTCTTTAATTATGGACTTTTGATTAACTTGTTTTCCTACATTAACAAAAGGGGAAAAAATTACAAACAAACAACAGGAAGAAAAATCACAACATAGTAGAAATACAAATAAAAATCACAAGTACTTGTAAATTATTAAGAAATGTTAACCATACCATTCCATTTTAAGATATATTTAAGCTATGCTTGAATTTGTAATAGGAATAAATTTCTAGTGTTAGATACTTCACCAAACACAACTTCAATAATCCCCTATTAATGGGCACAAAATAATGGTTTATGCAATTAGGGCACCCGGTATACCCCTGTTAAGTGGCGTCAAAAGTGATGTGGCACTTGTTTGGCGGCGCCAAACCCATTTCCAACATGGCGTGAAGATGGCAGTAGCTTAGCGGCGCCAAGTATATAACGACGTGCAAGGGAGGCGGAGGGGAGAATGGTTGTGGCTTTATGCCTTTGTCCAATCAAAACAATCCATGTATTTTTTACTTTTTATTTTTTATGTTTAACATCACACACAATATCACACCATGTATACCTCATTCATGTTATATGGTATTAACAATCCAGACATCGCTGACGTGACACTCTTTAACATATAACATCACATGGATGTATCACATGCCCTTAATTATTTTTTTTTTATTTTTTTTGGAACATCACATGTTCTTAATTTGACTTAGTTTAGTACACGTCTAAAAAATAGATGTGATACATTCCGAAAACATGACTCGACCCGTACACGAACCACCAAACCCACGTCCACAAAGTTTACGCCACATACCTCACGTTCTTTCTGGGTTATGCATAGATATATGCATAGATACTTGCACTAAAGGAGGAGTCACGTTTTCATATCTTTGAAAATCTTAGGGCGCGTTTGGTTGTGGAAAACATGGGGTGTTTTCCATTTCTGTTTTCTAAGAAAACATGGAAAACAGAAAACGCGTTCTAGTGATAGTTTTCTGAAAAAAATTTCCTAGAAAACAGAAAATACAGTTTTCCATTCTTTTAACTAAATTTGGAAAATAGTTTTGCATTGTTTTCCAATTTCTGTTTTCTATTTTCCAGAAAATGGAAAACACATCTTTTGGTTAGATCGCGTTTTCAAAATTTTCCAAGTGTTTTCTAGAAATGGAAAACCCATTTCATTTTCTAGAAAACTGAAAATGGAAAACTGGAAAACGTTTTCCACAACCAAACGCAACCTTAAATTTTTTTGTTTGTTTTTGTTTGCATATTTAAGTTCTTGTGCAGAGTATAAAATGAACGAGAAGTTAAATTTAGTTTATCCTCTCTCTTGTTCTTTGGAGATTGATCCACTTTACGAATCTTTATCATTTGGGAGTTTGTCGGTTTTCTTTCTAAACCTATCAATTGGTGCTTTCATCATCGTCCTCTCCTTCCCGCAACGAGATGACGACAATCGAAGACACATTAGTGAAGTCACAACAACTCTTGCAATTTGTCACCGCCAACGCCGATCGATCAAATCGTCGCCAATCTCCATCGTCAAATCGCTTCCGTAAGTCACAATGGTGCTTTCATTCTCAACCTCTTCTTCCCGCACGGATTCCTCCGTCATCGATAATCTCTTCAAGGCAATCGAAAACCTTGATTTTTCAATGAAATCGTTGCTCGATAGTACAGTTAAACTGACTACTCCTATCCACCATGAAGATTCTTTTCAATGTGAATGAGATTATTCGTCCCTGTTGTATTATCATGCCACAAGTGGATTTTATCATGACGAAGATGCAGGTGGGTTTTATAACACCCACGATGGTCTCTATTACAGGTTTGAAAATGAATGTTATGTGCCATGGGAATTGGTACCACCACTTCAACCGGTTAAAACCCCGGTTGAATCACCACCGACATTGTCACCGCCACAAACCTTCATCTCCACGTTCATGTCACCAACCCCTACCTCGTCTCTTGACCTGGTTGCATCAACGCATCCGACACACATACCGCCCCGGTTTCTTCTGCTACAAAGAATCCAAACGGAAGTACTAAAAGTGAGACCGATGACCATAAACAAGTCCCCAACAATGCCAATAAAAGCCTTCTAAGTATGGAGACGGAAGCTGCTAAAAAAAATTAGGGAGCCGTTTAGTTGTGGAAAATGTTTTTTAGTTTTCCATTTCTAGTTTTCTAGAAAATGAATTGAGTTTTCTATCTCTAGAAAACACATGAAAATTTTTTAGAACGCTTTCAAATTTGAAAGATGGAATTTTCCTTTTCAAAATTAGAAAACTAGAAAACATGTTCAAATCAACTGTTTTCTATTTCTACATTTCATTAGATTTTCTTACATATGACAAATTAAAGAACAAAAGTATTAAAATAAAACACATAAAGTAAAGACAATACATATATAAAAGATTTAGAATAATAAGTATTTCTTAAGGGGGGAGAGGTCGAGCGGCTGTGCGTATAAACCCTAGAAAATGAACGCCCCTTTTCTTTTGTATATATTTGGAAAACAAAAATAGAAATCAGAAAACAGTAAAAAAGGTGTTTTCCATTTTTAGTTAAAATTTAGAAAACACTATTTTCTGTTTTCCTAGAAAATGTTTTCTAAAAAATACAATTTGAACGCGTTTTCTGTTTTCCTTGTTTTCTTGGAAAGCGAAAATGGAAAACACCCCCTGTTTTCCACAACTAAACGCGCCCTAGATGTCTGTGGAGATTTCCCTCGTCACAAAGATTTTGCCCTTGCTCCTAAAGGCCCGACTCCATTTTGGATTAAAATTGGTGACAATATGGCTCAAGGGAAGGATCAAATACTAATTTTATCTCAATTAACATCTTCTAGCACGCTCACATTCTCCGCATCACACTCTCGCTAGCTCATCCTACCTTGGATTTTCTAGTGGGTCTACTCTCTTAGTTAGGAAATAACTGTAAATTGATTATAATCTCTTTGTATTTAGTTTTCCTAGCTGTCATTTGGTTGTCAATAGGTTGTATACTTTTATTGCTTTCCTTTTGTAATCCTTGTACTCCTCCTTTATATACCTACGGGTATTGTTAATGGAAGATCAACAAAGTCTTCTGACTTTTATGGTATAGAGCCAACCCTATTTTTTTCTCCCTTTCTTCTCAAACTTTGTTTCTCCTTCCTGTTTCGATAGGTGACAACGGAGAAAACAACAACACAGCCAAAACCTCCCTTCATCCTGTTTATACAGTTACCAACATACAACACAAAGTTCGTGTCCTTGACGGAACAAAGGTCTCATACTCTTCGTGGGTCAAGTTGTTTCAACTCCACGCAAGAGGTTATGAGGTTCTTTCCCACATTGATGGTACTCCATCCCCTGCAAAAACATATTCCACTTACGAGTCATGGCTCAAAATCGACTCCATTGTTCTACAATGGATTTACGGTACTTTATCCGATGAATTACTCGTCCGTGTGCTCGAGACCAACTCCACTGCTCTTGAAGCTTGGAATCGTATCAAGACAATTTTTCTGAACAACAAAGGCTCGAGGGCGGCTGCTCTCGAGCAAGAGTTTACCAACCTTCGCCTCCGATCCATGCCGTCTCTCGAATCCTACTGTCAAAAATTAAAGGAGCTCAGTAACCAGTTAAAGGATGTCGACAGCCCTGTCACAGACCAGCGCCTCGTCTTACAATTGGTTTGTGGATTACTGGCCGGATTCGACACAGTGGCTTCTTACATCAATCAAACCCTCCCGACTTGGGACACCGCTTGTAGTATGTTACAGTTGGAACACCATCGTCAATCGGCTCGAGAAAACTCCATCTCGTCTGCACCTGTTCTTGCCGCCATTGATGCACCATCACAAAACTGACGCCCCACTAACGGCCGTGGAGGAGGGCGCGGAAATGGACGCCGTGGGGGTCCTGATCAACGAGGTCGGACTTCCAGTCAAACCTCTTAAAACTCTGGAGCGATGCAATGGCAGCAGAATAATCGCAATCAGACTCCTCGATGGGGTCAAAATGCCCTAACCCTCCCTACTTCAAACGTCCCTGGGGTTTTTTGGAATAACGGTTGGCAAGGCCCACCCCCACCTTGCCCTTACTCAACCCACCAAGGATGGGCCTATCCTTACCCTCCTAATGGATCAAGCCCAAATCCAAATAATTCTAGATCATCTAAACCGAACAGGGACTAAGGACATGCACATATTACTGAACTAAATGCTTTGGATCCCAATGCTTTAAGTTCTGCCTTTTCAGCCATGGCTACCAATGATGGTCAAGATGACCAGTGGATTATGGACACAAGTGCTACATCACATGTGACTGGAGACCCAGGTAATATTAATGAACATTTTTTTATATAATTCTATTAAAGCTATATGTGTCGGGAATGGTCAACACCTACCGGTTCATGGATCGGGAAACACTCACCTCCATTGCCCCACACAAAATTTTACGCTTAAAAATGTCCTCCACACACCTCACATAATTAAAAATCTAATTTTCGTTCGTCAATTCACTTGTGATAACTTTGTCTCCGTTGAATTTGACCCCTATGGCTTTTCTATTAAGGATTTGAAGGATGGGAGTATTATCACGAGGCATGACAGCACCGGCACTCTCTACTCGTTCAACAAAAGCGCTATTGTTTCTTTACTTTCTCAAGTTCAAGATTGTTCGCACAATCGTCTAGGTCATCCTAGACAACATGTTTTTGATTTCCTCTCTAGAAATAAAATAATCCCATGTAATAAAAGTAGTGCTAATAATATGTGCCATTCATGCCAAATCTCCAAACACAAAAGATTACCATTTACCAAATCCTTAAGTACCACATTATTGCCATTTGACATTATCCACTGTGATCTGTGGACTTCACCAATTGTGAGTAAATAAGGGTACAAATACTATATGGTCCTTGTCGATGACAAAACTCAATTCACATGGGTCTACCCTTTAAAATATAAGTCCGACACTTTCGACAGATTTGTTCAATTCCATAAATACATACACACCCAATTTCAAACCCAAATCAAGTCTTTTCAATGTGACTTAGGGGGCGAGTTTGACAACCATAACTTTAAAAATTTTGCCACCTCCAAAGGACTTCAATTCCGCTTTGCTTGCCCACAAACGTCACAATAAAACGGCAAATTGGAACGCATGTTAAGACGCTTGAACGAAATCATGCTCACCCTCCTCAAACATGCCTCACTTCCAACATACTTTTGGGTTGAAGCCATTCATTGTGCCACATACCTACACAATATCCTACCTACTAAACTCCTAAATTACCTCACCCCAACCACTGCCCTCTACAAACGCCATCAAACCTACTCACATCTAATAATTTTTGGATGTGCTTGTTACCCTAACATAACGGCAACCCGAACACACAAACTTGCCCCTCGCTCCACACAATGTGTCATTCTAGGATACCCGGCTGATTTTCGCGGGTACCGATGTCTTGATTTGTCCACCGGCAAAATTTACCTCTCAAGACATGTTACTTTCGATGAGTGTTGTTTTTCGTTTCAAAATCAAACTACCGCTCACCAAACCGATTATAACGCTCTCGACACCGACCCATCCCCACTCATTTTTCAACCAAACACTTCCTCCACAACCCCAACTATCCCATCGCAAAACACAACCCCATCTCAATCTCATACTTCTACCACCTCCTCCCAAAATACCCACCTCAAAAACACCCCAACAACATTAAATCACACCACTAACCCCCATCCCCATAATTCAACCAGTAGCCCCATAACCTCCTCAGACCCTTCGTCCCCTAGCCAAACTTCGCCACCTACTCACTCCATGTCCACCCAAACCATCCATTCTAATTTTAATAACTCATCAGACCCTCCTCCTAACCCTCCTCCGCCAACCAACACCCATACAATGCACACTCGATCTAAATCTGGCATTCACAAACCCAAAGATCTATTTACTTTACACACAACAACCATCTCACCCATACCCACCTTCCATATCCAAGCCTTATCCGATCCAAACTGGAAGGAAGCTATGAATGACGAGTATCATGCTTTACTGAATAATAAAACATGGGATTTAGTTCCTAGGCCTCCAGATGCTCATGCCATTCGTTGTATGTGGTTGTTTTGTCACAAATACAACGCAACCGGTGCCCTACAACGATATAAAGCAAGGCTTGTCGTTAATGGTAAAAATCAACGACTCGGAACTGATTGTGACGAAACCTTTAGTCCCGTCGTCAAGCCTACCACAATCCGTACCATTCTCAGTTTAGCTACATCCCGTTCTTGGCCTATCCACCAATTGGATGTTAAGAACGCGTTCTTACACGGTGATCTAAAAGAGACGGTTTACATGTTTCAGCCCCCGGGTTTTAAAAGTACTACTCACCCAGATTTTGTTTGCAGGTTGAATAAATCACTATACGGGTTGAAACAGGCACCTCGTGCATGGTACCAACGATTTGCTAATTATTTAATTAAATGTGGTGTTAAAAGTGCAGTTACAGACACATCTCTTTTTGTCTATAAGCGTGGACATAACATTGCGTATCTATTATTATACGTCGATGACATCATATTAACGGCTTCTTCTACCACTCTTCTAAAGAAAATAACTGGCTCCTTGTCACAAGAATTTGCGATGACCGAACTTGGCGAGCTTCATTACTTTTTGGGGATATCGGTCACTCGACAAAATGGTGGTTTATTCCTATCTCAAGCATTGTATGCCGAAGACATCCTTGCTCGTGCTCACATGACGATTTGTAAACCATCCGCAACCCCCGTTGACACTAACAACAAACTAAGTGCTAACTCTGGTCCTTTACTCGAAGACGACACTTTATATCGAAGTCTAGCGGGGGCCCTCCAATACCTCACTTTCACCCGCCTGGACATCTCATATGCCGTACAACAAATATGTTTATTCATGCATGCACCACGTGAACCTCACATGCATCTTCTGAAACGTGTGCTCCGTTACATTCGTGGTACTACTAACCATGGCCTCACTATATGCCCCTCCAGGTCCATATCCTTAACAGCCTACTCCGATGCCGACTGGAGGGGGGGGTGTCCCGACTCTCGGAAATCAACCTCGGGATACTGTATTTTTTTGGGTTCCAATCTGATTTCATGGTCCTCAAAACGACAACCAACCATTTCAAGATCTAGTGCAGAGACCGAACACAGGGGGGTCGCAAACGCCGTTGCCGAGACAAGTTGGATACGTAATCTCTTAACCGAACTATTCGTTTCAGTTCCCCAGGCTACCTTGGTCTATTGTGACAACATCTCCGCCGTTTACCTTTCAAAAAATCCAGTGAAACATCAAAGAACAAAACATGTAGAGATCGACATACATTTTGTAAGGGAAAAAGTTCAAATCGGATCTCTCCGTGTTCTCCATGTTCCAGCAGATTATCAATTCGTGGATATCTTCACCAAAGGGCTACCGAGACCATTATTCCTAAAGTTTAAAGACAGCCTTTGCGTTCGTTCCTCTACCGCTAAGACTGAGGGGGTGTCTTAGTTAGGAAATAATTGTAAATTGATTATAATCTCTTTGTATTTAGTTTTGCTAGCTGTCATTTGGTTGTCAATAGGTTGTATACTTTTATTGCTTTCCTTTTGTAATCCTTGTACTCCTCCTTTATATAACTACGGGTATTGTTAATAGAAGATCAACAAAGTCTTCTGACTTTTATACTCAACCCCAATCGTTGCGTGTCCCGAATCCCACAAATTCTCGGTTTAGCAGGACCATTTCCGGAGCCACCAAGCAAAGGTAAAGGCATACGACGAGAGTGGCGACCACCATGGGGATTTTTGTGGCGCTACGTTGAGACCGCTCATCATGCTATTGTACGTTTTGAATGGCAACCTCGTGGCACACTTATCCCGTTATTGAGGACAATAACGTTTTGACGCGATAGGAAATGATACGTGCCGGCCAACTCACACCACCATTCCATTTTCTTAACCCACGTTGGCATGTAACCTCTCTAGCTAGTTTCCTTCCATGTTTATTTTATTAGAATATGGTGAATCATTTCATGTCTCCCATGAATCCCACGCAGTAGTAGTTTCTTATTTGTAAGCCTTTAAAAGTAAGTTTTATGAATTGAGAGTGAAGAAAATTTAATAAGTTTGTTATTTTAGTCTATTCTCTCTTTTATTCTTAGGAGTGTTTGCCTACTATAAAAGGCTAAAACTATCAGGAGACCGACCATCTCGAATCCAGCTATAACAAGATGCCTCAGTTTTGACCGTTTACTTAAACATTGTCTAACTGGGTTATTTCAAATCATTCTAATGGGTCAAACCACAAGTGTACCCGTGTGGGTTGAACGTTAGGTCCAAATGTGCTTAAAATCATCATCTTCATCTTATTCTAATAAAAGAATATCTTCAAGTTGAAGTGGCATCACCATAGTCATCCTTGGCTTTAATTTTCCGCCCAAAAATGCCTCAAGTGAAAAACTCGCGGATCCTAATGATCCGCCTAAAATCCGACCCTATGGTAGCGTTTGGTATGCAGGAATGGATGGTGGAATGGAATGAGTCATTACATCAGAATGAAAAATGACATGTTTGGTAGCACATTGGAATGGAATGGACCATTACATAAGGATTGTGATTCCTTCCATTTTTAAAGATTTTCATTCTATAGGGGAGATGTGTTTTTTTTTTCGATTCCTACCAAAGAATGGAATGAAAGTTTTTTTTTCTAGTTAAAATTCTTCTTAAAATTTTATGGAAAAAATAAAAAGTAAAAAAAAAGGAAAAATAAAAATAATAATAAATTAAATACAAAATAAAAATAAAACAATAAATAAAAATAAAATATTATAACGATAAAATTAAATTAGAAAAATAGAAAATAAAAAACAAATAGAATTAAAAAAGTATAAATTAAATTATTTAATAAAAAAAAGTATTATAAAAGGAAAAATATAAGTATAAACAAATATATTAATTTTAAATGAAAATATTAATAAATTATATTCGATTACTTTGTTTCTACTAACCATCAAATAATACGAAACTATGATTTATTCCATTCACACATGGTAACCAAACATGACCATGGAATGGTAATAATCCATTTAATTTCCTCGACCATTCCATTCCTTAGCTCATTCCATTACCTCGCTCATTCCATTACCTCATACGAAACAGACCCTAAATGCTTTAACATGTCGTTCTTTTCTACTTCATCTTCATCGTTCCTTTTCCAATTCATCTCTCGAGGCCTTCCATGAAATCTCTCTGTCTTTCCCCGATTCTCTGCACATCGATCGTAAATCCAAGTTATTTCTTCCAAATCTTATAGTTTCTTCATGTCTCTATTCGATTTCTACCTCCTCTTTGTGTGTTTGTTGATGTTTTATCATCCAATCCGCCGACCGATCGTCGATTTCTACCTATAAACCCTAATTTTTAATACCTTTTTAACATAACAAACCCTTATTCGATCCTCTGTTCGACAATTGATAAACACAAACTGTGTGGAGGGATCATCAATGAAATCTGAAATTATTAATCGTCATTTAAGATAAATCTTTATATTATCGTATTTATCTTCCCCGTTTTTATTGAACCTATAAACCCTAACTGACTTTGATATTCATCTTATTTGGAGTCAATTTTTCTTGCAAGTTGACACTCTACAAGAAGTACTAATTGTTAGAGTGGATATTCTAAAAAGGCTTTAAGATTGGTTGGGGCCTGCTAGTTCATCATATACAAGGAGTCACAAGCTGTCAATTAGAAGCTAATTAGCCAGGCTGTCAATAGTTGTTTGTTTCCATTTTTCATGTTTTAGCTCCTATAAATTGAGGTGTATTTGTATGTGTAAAACATAAGAAAAATACAATCTCTCTTTACTAGAATTTCTCCATATTCTCTGATTATCATTGACAACATGGTATCAGAGCAGTGTTGAATAATCCTAGGATCAAACAACACGTTCATTGCTCATCATCTACCCAGAAAAAAACCCAACCAACCGGCTGCCATGTTTGGATTAGACAGTAACCACTCTCTAATCGAAAACCTCAACATCCAAATCTCCAATATCGTCCAAACGAGCCTCAAACAAAACCCAAAACACACATTACCCGACAACCGAAAAAGAATCGGGTTAAGGCTCAGATCAAGAAAACACAGCCGCCGTTCAGACCATAGCAAAACAAGCGCGCTGTTATCCCGGCGAAACAAAGCAAAGATGGAATATAGCCAATGTGACTCGACCGAGCACGCCGAAGACGAAAGTACTAACCTTTGTGGAATTTCAAGACCGTGGAATGACAGCGAGCAAGGATGAATGAACACCACTGCCGCTGGTAGCGGCGGTGACAACTCGGAAAGCAACGGCGTTGGCGGCGACAACTCGAAAAGCAGCGGCGGTGGAGAATTTACGGTCGATCCAGCGGAAGGGAGCAAAGAAAATAACATAGGGTTTGGGGATTTAATCCCGTACCCTATCTGTGGTATTCAAAGTTTCCCCTCACAACCTCAAACTTTAGCTAATGATCAGTTTAACCCCTCATCTTTTATAAATCCTAAAGCTTTATCTAGTAAAACTCTTGACTTGTTAAAAACTACCCCCCATAATTCTAATACTAAAATGAGGGGTCCTAAAGAAAATTGTCAAGAAAAAATAATAGGGGAAGCAAATATGGCAAAAGAATATGACAAAAGAAATAAAGCTTGGGTTCTTGATTGTGGCGCCACCGACACAATAACATTTGAAGCCTCAAATATTACTTCAAAATACAAACCAGGAAAAACACATATCCAAACGGCTAACGGGGGAAATGTTACCGTGCAAGGTGGAGGAACAATTGAAATCTCTCCCATAATGAAGTTATCAAATTGTCTTTATATACCAACGTTGTCTCATAAGTTGTTGTCTATAAGTCACATTACAAAAGAGTTGAATTGTTCGGTTTTAATGCATCCAACATTTTGTATCTTACAGGATATAAGGACGGGTATGATCATTGGACGGGGCACTGAATGCCAAGGATTGTATTATGTTGATGAAGTGACTCAACAAGGGACTGTGATGTTAGCTCATGGAAGTAATGATAGAGAGGCTTGGTTATAGCATAGAAGGCTCGGCCACCCATCCAATGGGTATTTACAACTTTTATTTCCAAAGTTATTTCCTTCCAATAAATTATTGAACTGTGAAACGTGTGTCTTAGCGAAAAGTCATAGACACACGTTCAAACCTAATAATACCAGGGTTGATAGTCCTTTCTCCTTAATCCATTCTGATGTGTAGGGCCCAGCAGAAGTTACAGGGGGGCAACACTATCGGTATTTTGTCATCTTTGTGGATGACTGCACTCGAATGACGTGGGTCTATTTCTTAAAACACAAATCCGAAGTCGTAGAAAAATTTACCATGTTTTATACCATGATCCAAACTCAATTTCACAAACTCATTCAAATCCTTCGATCTGACAATGGAGGAGAATTGGTTAATGACTCGATGAAACAATTCACCCTCGCTAAAGGCATCATTCACCAAACTTCTTGCCCACACACCCCAGAACAAAATGGTGTCGCAGAACGAAAGAACTGTATCCTTTTGGAAATAACTCGAGCTATGCTCATTGAATCCCGTGTCCCAAAATCCTTTTGGCCTGAAGCTCTTGCCACTGCCACCTACCTAATCAATCGTCTCCCAACTAAAGCCCTCAACCTAAAAACTCCAATCCAGGCCCTAACTGAATTCACCAAAATACCGCCGACCCTCACCCTCCAACCAAGAATCTTTGGTTGTTCTGTCTTTGTTCACATACCCAAAGCCAATCGAAGCAAACTTGATCCGTGTACTGAAAAATGTGTCTTTGTTGGTTATAGGGTCAACCAAAAAGGATATCGTTGTTATAGTCCACAAAGACGCCACATGTTCACTACTATGAATTGTGACTTCCTCGAAATCGAATTCTTCTACACATCCCAACATAGTGGTCAGGGGGGGGGGGGGAAGAATATATTGACACACTAAGTTGGTTGGAAAGAATACCATCATCACAAGAAGTAGAACACAGTCCCGCAACTGAGTCACCAACCTCCACTCAATCCGGCGTAAGTGTCACGGAACAAGGTCAACCTAACCTGACATCCGAGGTAAGTAGCTCTTCCCATGTAAATAATAATAATGATGTGTCAATTGAAATTGGAACTAATAACCCTTCAGAAGAATGTGAAACTCCTAATGAAGAACAAGAAGACACTTTGATGGAAACCCCTAATGAAGAACAACATGACAAAGTGGAGGAATCTCCCGGGGGATACGTTCTGCCACCCAGGGCAAATAGAGGAATACCTCCAAAGCGTTACACTCCAGATAAGCAAACTAGAGGCTCAGGATATCCAATGGCAAACATAGCAAATGGAAATCTATCGAGTGAGGCTAAAACATTTACTACCTCCCTATACAAGGAAGAGATACCGAACACTGTGGAACAAGCTCTAAGATCGAAGAAATGGGAAAACGCTATGAAAAGTGAGATGGAAGCGTTGGTGAAAAATGACACATGGGAAAAATGTTCCCTTCCGAAAGGTAAAAAACCTGTCGGATGTCGATGGTTGTTTACCATCAAACATAAACCAGATGGGACGATTGAGAGATATAAAGCCCGACTGGTAGCTAAAGGGTACACTCAGACATATGGAATCGACTATTCAGAAACCTTCTCTCCGGTTGCTAAGATTGACACAATCAGGGTTCTTTTCTCAGTTGCTACAAATAAAGGATGGCCTCTTCACCAATTTGATGTGAAAAATGCCTTCCTACATGGAGAACTAAAAGAAGAAGTTTATATGGATGTTCCTCCAGGATTCCAAAACGATTTCAAGGCTGGAGAAGTATGTCGATTAAAAAGATCTTTATATGGGCTCAAACAATCTCCCAGTGCTTGGTTTGGCAGATTTACACTTGCTATGAAACAATATGGTTATAAACAAAGTAAATCGGATCACACTCTGTTTCTCAAACGGAGAAGTAACCGAGTAACTTGTCTAATTATTTATGTTGATGATATGATCATTACAGGGGATAACAAAGAAGAAATGACAAACTTGAAGGAAAGGTTGTTCAATGAGTTAGAAATGAAAGACTTAGGGAGACTCAAGTACTTCCTTGGAATAGAAGTTCTCCGGTCCAAACGTGTCATATTCATACATCAAAAAAAGTAAATCCTTGACCTACTGGCAGAAACTGTAATGCTGGAATGCAAACCGGCAGACACCCTAATGATGGTCAACCATAAACTCCATATGGTTGAAGGAGCTAAACTAGCAGACAAGGAACAATATCAAAGAATGGTGGGCAAGCTAATCTATCTCTCTCACACCCGTCCAGACATAGCATATGCAGTAGGAGTTGTAAGTCGGTTCATGCATCAACCACAGGTAACCCATTTGGAAGCTGTATGGAGAATTATTAGATATCTTAAAGGGATTGTTGGTCAAGGTGTCATTTTCAAACCAAATGGACATCTTGAAATCCAAGGATATACAAATGCTGATTGGGGTGGTGATAAGGGAAATAGGAGGTCCACTTCGGGTCACTTCACTATGGTTGGTGGAAACCTTGTAACCTGGAGTAGCAAGAAACAAAAAGTAGTGGCCCTTTCAAGATCAGAAGCAGAATTTAGAGGTATTGCTCGCGGCCTAGCTGAAATATTGTGGATCCGAAGGATTCTAACTGAAATTGGCTTTCCTCCGAACAACACGTGCAAACTTATGTGTGATAATGAAGTCGCAATCCAGATATCGGAAAATCCAGTTCAACATGACCGAACGAAACATGTTGAAATCGATAGACACTTTATCAAAGAGAAACTAGATGCAGGCATAATAGAGTTTCCTTTTGTTCCCTCAAAAGACCAATTGGCTGATATCTTAACAAAAGCTGTTAACAGCAGAGTATTCGGTGAATGTTTAGACAAGTTAAGTATTGAAGACCCCACTACTCAACTTGAGGGGGAGTGTTAGAGTGGATATTCTAAAAAGGCTTTAAGATTGGTTGGGGCCTGCCAGTTCATCATATACAAGGAGTCACAAGCTGTCAATTAGAAGCTAATTAGCCAGGCTGTCAATAGTTGTTTGTTTCCATTTTTCATGTTTTAGCTCCTATAGATTGAGGTGTATTTGTATGTGTAAAACATAAGAAAAATACAATCTTTCTTTACTAGAATTTCTTCAAGTTCTCTGATTATCATTGACAACACTAATTTAGTCCTAATTTTCTAAATTTGTATGCTCAATTTTGCATATTGGATTTAAGGTAAATGGATTCTGAATTTAAGGTTGCCAGATTGGAAAATAAAGATGTTACGAGAGTTAGCAACCTTCTCAAATGATATTCTGAATCAACAAGTTCAACTGCTTGATTCATACTTCAATTTTGGTAGACAGGGGCGAAATTAGAAACTTTTTGTAGGAGTAGCACAATTTTTTTTTTTTTTTGCGAAAATTCAAGGGCAGTGCTTCGGGGGGAGGAGGTTCAAAGAGGCAGCAACCCACCTAGCATACTCAAATTGGACGACCTTAGTAATTGCAT
>JBCNJP010000012.1:19722886-19766320 GCA_039602395.1 Deinandra increscens subsp. villosa | reverse complement strand
AGAGAGTTCCAAACCATAACTAAAAACTGTGACATATCGGTTTGCACGAACATCAGAATATATCACCTTTTCATGAAGATCACAAATTATTATCATCCAGAACTGATTGCTTTTAAATATTCACTTTTTCAATTATGAAACTTTGAAAGTTTTTAGAGTCCCATCCCCCCCCCCCCCCCTTTAATAAGTGAAATATTCAATTTTTTATCCCAACCCCGCAGTAACAAATCCTTTCTTTTTAGTGGAATGATAAACTCAAGTGGCCCGCAACGGAATCTTTAAATTTCTTTAATTTGTGAAAAGATGATACACGTCTAAAGTAATCACTTTCTCGTCTCTGAATATATCTCCATCATCAGAAACTCGTGTTCTTGAATCTCTGTCCATTATCAAGAAATATGACTACCCACAAACACATTACTTGAAATTCGATGACTAACTCGTAACAAGTACCGGAATCTGTAAATTCTTCAAAAAGATAAGACAAATCATTTTAACTTAAAACTTCTTCAATTTTCTTTCTTTAATTCTTCAAACATATCAACCCACAACTATCGAATCAAGGGTAAACCCGATAGTTGATTTTCTCTTTGAATTCCTTTTGAAATACTTAGCGAACTGCTTCAACGAAGGGTCTGCGAACTAAGAAACAACCTTGCAATTTGTGATGGTTACGGGCAAACTAGTAACAATGAACTCTCTCGATTCGTTCGTTGAAAATATCCCATAATTCGTTTAGAAAATGATAAATTCCAGTACGTTGCATGAAGATTCAAGAAACGAACTCAGAATTCGCAAAAATCGAATCAACGAACTCACAGTTCGTGAGAGTTACTAACAAACCAGCGAACTGAGAAATGAACTGAATGACGAACCCAAGTAACGAACCCAACCACGAACTCAAACTCACAAACCAGAAAATGAACCAATCGAGAAACTAATACGCGAACTCAGGAACGAACTGGATGATAAACTTGGGAACGAACTCAGAAACGAAGTGGCAGATCATGGCAGTTATCTAACGAAGTGGCACTTCAAGGCGGTTATCAAACGAACTGGCAGTTCGTACCGACGAACTGGAACTGAATTTTTAGGAAAAACGCTCCAGATTCAGATTTTGATCGAATTTCAGCACTAAGACACTTCTGTTAGATGAATACATGACTCAAGAAGATTCAGTTGAGCAAAAACCGATCAGAAACACAAATAATCACATCTAACATATGATTTAACGTCTCAAAATGAATAAAAATGGATCGATCGGACCATAGAAAGAGCCACAACTCTGATACCAGAGAAAAAGCATGTAGCGGATCATTTCTAGGTCGATAGTGATATGAGACGGAAGCTTTGTCATTAAATGTGTCGAATGGTTACAAAAACCGAAGGATAATGCATCGTTTAAGCACTGGAGGAGGTTGGACAGAACCTCCCCTCTCTGACACACAGATCTGGAACAAAATGACCAAAGACTTGGATTGAATCACAAAGTGAACACTATTTATACTCTAGCTAATCAACGAAGTGGAGTCATTCACGAACTCCCAGTTCTTTGTAACGAACTAGCAGTTCGTGGGATGCGAACTCCCACCTCGTTGTTCACTTTGTGATCCAGTTGGTGACCCTACGAACTCTTCTAAAACTCTAGTCTGTTTTACAATTCGAACGATAGAGGCCACACAAGGTTCATGCTCTAACAAATTTATTTGGGCATGTTAAGCCAAGCTTTAAATTGAGATTCTTTCTGAAATTTGACCATTTTACATGTATGTTGCTGGAATTAAAGTTTAGGAAGTTAACTCTATGTGGAGATTTATGTAATTGGATGATTTTAGAAGTTTGGTTAGTTACTCTAAATTATCAAAGTATATGTGTGTGTCCAACTTGTTAATTAATTGGAAGGTTCTTGTATTAAACTTGGATAGCTCACAATTATACATGAAATATATGTTATGTATGAGATATCCTATATGTATTAAGAAGCTAGCTTGTGATCATGTTTGTTGATGTTTCATAGCAACTTACGTGCATACTAGGAAACGTGCAATGGGTGTTATCATGTTATAATTGGTAACATGCTATTTATAGAAACTACTCGTATATAGAAACTTTCCAACATTATAAAGTTTAACCAAACAAGCAAGTGCAATTGTTTAATGAGTCACCAACGTGACCCTCCTCCTTAGGCTGGGGGGGGGGGTATATTAGACTAGAGTATCAATATGTAAATATCCATGTCTACAAGGATACAACTCCTAAATACATTTATACTTGTACCTATATAATTGATGGTAAAGAATGAGAAATGCAAGGGATTATACTCTAACAAATAGTAAATTTTGATGATTATGACATGTGTTTCTTCTATTATGGATGTTAACAGTGGTTTATAACAGTCCCATGAGTTTTAAAACTCATAAAAATGATCAAAGTAAATTTTAAGCAAACTTACGAAGTACCCGTTTTGGACAGCTTGTTGTCATAATTTTTGGTCAACTTGGGACACCATAACTCACTCAATTCTTAACGGAATTAAGTGATTCTTTTTCTGGAACATACCTTAATGAGTTACCTTTCAAGCCCAGTTAGTTGCACTCCCCTCCATGGAGGGTTAGACCTTCATTCTACCACCACAACTTCAGTGTGCAAACAACTCTATTTTCTGGAACATGATTATGGTTTAATTTATTTAGGCATGTTAAGCCAAGCTTTAAATTGAGACTCTTTCTGGAATGTGACCATTATATATCTACGTTGCTGGGATTAAAGTTTGGGAAGTTAACTCTATGTGGAGGTTTATGTAATTGGATGATTTTAGAAGCTTGGTTAGTTACTCTAAATTATCAAAATATATGCGTGTGTCCAACTTGTTAATTAATTGGAAGGTTCTTGTATGAAACTTGGATAGCTCACAATTATACATGAAATATATGTTATGTATGAGATATCCTATATGTATTACCTATTGGATATCTCATACATGAGATACATCATGTTTGTTAATGTTTCATAGCAACTTAGGTGCATGCTAGAAAACGAGCAATGAGTGTTGTCCTGTTATAATTGGTAACATGCTACTTGTAGTGACATGCTATTTATAGAAACTACCCATATAGAGAAACCTTCCAACATTATAAAGTTTAACCAAACAAGCAAGCGCAGTTGTTTAATGAGTCACTAACGTGTCGTCAAGGTCGATTCGAGTCAGCCTAGGTGTTCATACACTACGATCTCACACACACATACATAGGTGATTCTTAGGAAGTCATCTACACTCTTTTAACATTATTGCTGAGCTCCCAATGGTGTGTGTCTCTAACACTTTCTCTCTAAGTATCACGTTGAGAGAGGAAACCATGCTACAAATAGATACTGGTAATATTAGTTGTATAGTTGATCATGTATGTGCACACATAACACAAACTGCAAGTCCTTACATTTCGAGCCATTAATTTAGTTAAAAGCAAGGTAATATTTAGTAGTACTACTGGGTTTGACAAACCCCACCCGCGTTAGTCGTTCTAACTCGACTGGAGGTCGAACGGATGTAACATTAGTCTACTCACTCTCACCATCGTTTGTGTTAGGCGTGGTGGAAAGGCAACACAAACACAATCAGTCACGTTTCGGTTGCGAACTACATAGTGATAGCATTGATGGCCTAGCTAGCTACAAATACAACTGATATTACGATACAAACATTGTACATCCATTTTGTCGATTATGAACTCACCAGCCTTTACGCTGACACACTAGCATGTCTTTCGCATGTCGCTGAAGTAAACACATGTTACGAAGCATTGAGTTCTTGCATGGTTAACATAGTCTGTTTTCAAACAATATACTTGTTTATCCCTTTGGGTTTGCTATTTTACTTGGGGCGCCTATTTGCGCAAGGTAATAATTAGTAGTACTACTGGGTTTGACAAACCTTACCCGTATTAGTCTCTCTAACTTGACTGGAGGTCGAACGGATGTAACATTAGTCTACTCAGTCTCACCATCGTCTGTGTTCGGCGTGGTGGAAAGGCAACACAAACACAAACAGTCATGCTTCGGTTGCGAACCACAAAGTGATAGCATTTATAGCCTAGCTAACTACAAATTCTACTGATATTACGATACAAATATTGTACATGCATTTTGTCGATTATGAAGTCGCTAGCCTTTACGCTAACAAACATAGCATGACTTTTGCATGTAATTGAAGTAAACACACATTAGGGCGCATTGAGTTCTTGCATGGTTAACAAAGTCTGTATTCAAACAATATACTTGTTTATCCCTTTGGTTTGCTATTTTACTTTAGGGCGCCTGTTTGCGTAACATCTTTACTTTACACTCGTTTACGCTTCCACATGGTTTTTTAAATTGTCTTGGTGTGTTTAAAATAGTTTTTGTGCATGGTTTGGTATGGCTAATGACTCCGGTCTTGGTTTGGCACACGTCTCGCAGTTATACTCCGCATGTGAATTTTGAGGGCGTGACAATAACATTCCAATTGTAATCGTTGTCAATTTTGTACGAATGTATGAAACATTTGAAATGGTATTATCAAAAAATTGGGTGTTCTATATAAATATTAATTGACTGGCATTTTACAAATGGGCTATTGGTTCAGCTACATGAGTTGTTATGCTTAAAAAGTTAAAAAAAATGTTTGATATTTTTGCATTTTGAATTAACTTGATTCTCTAATTTAGAATGTTATCTCAGATTATATATATATATATATATATATATATATATATATATATATATATATATATATTGCTATTTGTGATATGAGGTGTCTTGTTGGGCTGGTTCAAGTATGTAGGCTCAAGGAATGACCAACTGGGCTGGACTTATGCTAGGATCTGGAAGACTTGGGCTGGAATCCATACGCGGCGGGTTGCTTAACTCGACTTCATTTATTTGGTTGCTATATAAAAAAGAATGAGCGAGTGTTTTCATATACAAAGTTATGATATTTTTTGTATTTTTCTTTTCTCAAGTCGTTAGTGTTTATCCATTAGGGTTTCTCTCAAATTGTTCAATCCGATTGATTCATCTTTGTATCTAGTTCATCAGGTTGATAAACTTGTAAGTGTATTAGTCTTGTAGAAGAGTGTTACCCACGTTTCCATGGTGTTCTTAGTTCTTTCAGATCTGTTTGTAAACAAGAGTTTGTCTTGGGGTATATTTCATCTAGTTTGCATATGTTGGTGTGTTTGATCTTGAAAACTTGACAGGAACAAACTCTATTAACATAATAGATAACTAAAATGTGAAAAGAAAACCAACTTGTAAACAATGTTAAACAAACAGGAATGAACATCTTCAAACTAAAAAAAAGGTTAATAAAAAGCCAAATAAAGCACATGGGATTCAATTTTGTAAACATTTTCAGTGTATAAAATCTAATATTTATTGCACAAGAATAGAGCAAACAGAATACAGTAGAAATACTCAAGTAAGAATAACTGTAAGAATAAAAATACACAAGTGAAGAAGCGGATAGAAAACCAACCTAGTAAACCTTGGCTCGCAAGAAGGAGATGTAACCTGAAGCCGGTAAAGTAAAAAAACAAGTAGAAGAGACGCATAAATTGAAGATAAGCCAAGAAAAACATCTAAACGTAAAGGTAACTTGAGAAAGGAAGGTGATGCAAAAGGGAAGAAGACAAGTGAACGAGTTACTGAGTTACTGAGGCTAGGAGAAGGAAATGTATGTCGCAAACCAAATAGAACGAAAGTAAAAAAAATAACTTCAAGTTATAAACCTGTAAATATTATCATTCAACAAACCGTAACAAATATATCGTTCCACAAAAACATGTATTCTAATACATTAAACCTCAAAAGATAACATGAAAGCCCAACAAACCTAACAAAACATGTATTCTAATACATCAAACCTTGAGAATCCTCAAAAACTAAACAACTTTGTCATCCAAATACCCATCAAGTCTGACCATAAAGGCAAACTCACCGGGTGTGGTAATCTCTTCCGATTTCCATATCTAAAACAAATAAACAAAGCTATAACACGTTATACAAAAAATAAAAAAATTTATCTTATTAAATATTTACGAAACACTTACATTAATCATATTGCATTGTATCAAGAAACGTCCGGATGTGCTTTATCGCTATATACTCGCATTCCCAATTGGAACTTTGTTGGTTACACTGCATTTAATTCACACTTAGTCATTTAATTTAGAAGATATGAAAATAAGTTGATAAAAGAATACATTTGCGGTTATCCAAGTAAATCCTTCCTCAAAACCGTCTTCAATAAAAACCGTAAGTTTATAACACTCTTTTTTCATCTCCTGATTTATAGAATCAACAATAAATACGGTTGCGGATTCAGGTTCGATGACAAATAGTGTCCACTGTCGGCTAAAAAAATATAAATAATAAAACAAATAAGCAAGTGCACGTTATACAAAAAAATAAAAAACTGATCTTATTAAATATTTACAAAACACTTACATTAATCATATTGCATTGTATCAAGAAACGTTCGGATGTGCTTTATCGGTATATACTCGCATTCCCAATTGGAACTTTGTTGGTTACACTGCATATAATTCACACTTAGTCATTTAATTTAGAACATATGAAAATAAGTTGATAAAAAATACCTTTGCGGTTATCCAAGTAAATCCTTCCTCAAAACCGTCTTCAATAAAAACCGTAAGTTTATAACACTCTTTTTTCTTCTCGCGGTTTATAGAATCAACAATGAATACGGTTGCGGTTTCAGGTTCGATGACAAATAGTGTCCACTGTCGGCTAAAAAAATATAAATAATAAAACAAATAAGCAAGTGCACGTTATACAAAAAAATAAAAAACTGATCTTATTAAATATTTACAAAACACTTACATTAATCATATTGCATTGTATCAAGAAACGTTCGGATGTGCTTTATCGCTATATACTCGCATTCCCAATTGGAACTTTGTTGGTTACACTGCATTTAATTCACACTTAGTCATTTAATTTAGAACATATGAAAATAAGTTGATAAAAAAAATACCTTTGCGGTTATCCAAGTAAATCCTTCCTCAAAACCGTCTTCAATAAAAACCGTAAGTTTATAACACTCTTTTTTCTTCTTGCGGTTTATAGAATCAACAATAAATACGGTTGCGGTTTCAGGTTCGATGACAAATAGTGTCCACTGTCGGCTAAAAAAATATAAATAATAAAACAAATAAGCAAGTGCATGATGGTGGATGAAAGTATCTTTTATCTATGTATTAAGGAAAGATATATAATACCAACATAATCCGGTGCAAGAAAATATATTTTGTCTTTATGATACATGTGTATTTGTTTGATGCGTTTTTGTAAATTATATGATCTAAAAAAGTAATTGTACCATCTTAAAAGTATAATAACAACTTACATCGCAAATGTATATAATACAGAAGTCTCAAGTTCAGCTTCTTTAAATAACTGCAACATTTCAGATAATGAGATTACACTAACGACCTGCTCGGGGTACATATCGTGGGGTGAAGAATGACAACTGTATTCGAGACTCCCAACGAGTGCCAATAATCAATGAACCATGCCTTGAAGAAGTTTGCTTTGGGATTTGTCCTTTAATTTCTCCTTGTCATTTTACAGCTTAGGATCTTTCCAAGTACTATATTCAGGATCGAATACAAGTGTCAATTTTTGTTCGAGTGAGATTTGGAGTTCGTGTTAAGGTTCGATTGCGGGTAGGGTTTGGAGTTCGGGTTAAGGTTCGATTGCGAGTAGGGTTTGGAGTTCGGGTTCTGGTGCGGGTTGAGACCCTACTTGCCTCACAGATAATAACTAAAAACGATTATAAATACGTTAGTACATTAGTAAAATATATATTTATGGATAGTTATATAAATAAGTCTTTGTAAACTAACCAAATCTACAAAACCGCTTAGCCATAGTCCATATTGAGTGCCATTAATTCTTCTTCTTCGCGAAGATCAAATGGAGCAGTCAACGTGTTCTTGGTGTAGATTGGTGGCGAAGAACACGTTTCATTGACCTAAAATAACAAACATATTGTTATAATACGAAATATCAAATTAAAAATATATATATGGAGTAGATTGGTCAGTTACTTGTGGACAAAAGTTTGATGTGATAACGGTGTCATCATCGTGTACTCGTGGGGAGGCGCCTACAACTCCATGACTCGTGACTCGAGTCCATTCTTAGGCCACTGAACAATTTGATGAACAAGATCTAACAAACGTGACTTTGCTAGGTTTTGTTAAATTATTCACGGACAACTTTTTATATATATCACCGATCTCAGCCACTGAGACCCTGACACAACCCTCAGCTATTGGTCTACAATAGAGGTCCGTAAATGTGCTCGGTCATGCAATCCCACCAGAAGCCACCTTCACTAGCGGGTCACCCACATTTATAAGCAACTCACATTGAAATTGACTCTCCAAAACGATTAAACATTCAAACATATATATATGTTTAGATTAAAAAGATTTTACATAAAATAAACATGTCAAAACATAGATTCAATTCGGTTGTGGATCGGTTTACCATAAGCTATCACAAGGATTAACAAGAAATGTAGGTAAATATTACATTGATAGGTGGTAATCTACACTTCCATTAGATCTGCAACTAGAGTCAAGTAAAGCTGACACCGAATCTCTATCACCGTTCACATTTCGAAAACAATCCACCGTGAACCTTAGTGTAACCTATAAACTCAATATGACAACTAAATCAACTTCTATAATTATAATCAGTAACTCATGATATAAAAATATACACATACGTAGTCACTGCCTATGATGTCTGATATCGTCCGTGACCAGCCACTGTGCTCGCTCATGGCTCGCTCGAATAATAGGATCTTCTTTATTTTCATAATAACTCTCATCCGCTTTCATGGCTCGCTCAGCTTGAAAGAGCTCACCGACACCACATGATGAGCATGTTCATACAACTTGGTTTTCTTGTTTTTTCTTGCCATAGCCACTATCAACAACTTAAAACATTAGTTTGTAACATTTTTAAGGTCTTTATGACGTTCTACAAGTTGAGGCCATACAGTAGGTAGTCTTTATGACGTTCTACAAGTTGAGGCCATACAGTAGGTAGTCTTTCCTCCGTCGCTAACCATCCAGATCGGCCTAAGTGATATTTGCTTTTGTTAGAAGCATTGGCAGCTTTTGCTTGTGCACTTTTAGCCTTAAGACAAATCAACAATCTGTTATTAGTTACTTGCAAACATATACATAAATTAAAAATCATAATATACAATCTGAACATACCAAAAATTTCTCGCTAGTTTTTTGTCTAACAAAGCCATCCCACTTATAAAGTTTCAGAAATAGATATTTGTGACAAGCATTTAAGTTTTGGCGGACAAAGTCTTGTACAAGATTCAATCTAAAGTTTGTCCCTATTTTTATAGCATACTTCCTCATGTAAGCTTTAAAGGCGTCGGTCTTAATCTTCCAATAAGCCTAGCATTTACAAAACAAAAGTTAAAGTTAAAAATAAATTGATAAGTGTTAGTGCATGAACCTTGTGTGGCCGTTACTGTTCGAATTGACGAACAGACTGATTTGAGAATGGACAAAGTCTGGGGTCCGAACCCCGGCCGAACTCAAGGTTCGGAGGCTCCAAACCTTGGCCGAACTCCAGGTTCGGAGGGAGTTCGGACCAGGTTCGGAGGTCCCAGGTTCGGCCCAGATCGAAATAGTATAAATAGTGAAGTCTTTGTATTTCATTGTAAGTTTTTGTCCAGTGTCTATGTGGTTGAGAGGGGAGGTTCTGTCCGACCTCCCCCAGAGCTTAAACGTTTGTATACTCCTTCAGTCTTGTAATCATTCGACACGAATCAATGACAAAACTTCCGTCTCATCCATAGAATCGATCCGTATACGGTTTTTCAATAAGTATTTCATATTTCTAATAAGCTAAATAACACGTACCTTGGTTTCTAACCATATTGGAATATAATAATTAAAGTTATGCATAACCATCGTCGAATAGTATGATCTAAACAGTCTACATTCTCTTCGCACGGTTTGTTATTTTTATCAAACTCAATATGTAGTTTTTCATCTGGAATCATCTTTGAAAAAGAAGCAATGTCGCAGTATTTACACATCATACATATATTAGAATGCTTTGTATTAATTATTTAACACCTACTACAACTGAGTTAACAAATTCAAATGTTATGAGTTGTAAAAAAGTTGGTTGCTAGCTATGAAACTAAGCACAATTGTTACTACATTACAAACTGTCCATATTAGGTGATTGCAAGCTAAAAATCTCCATAATTACCCATTAACACGTACACATGCATATATATAAACTGCGGGTCCATATATATCATAAAGTTAAACATATATATATATATATATATATATATATATATATATATCATAAATGTTGGTACAAACATGCTTATCCAAACTGTTGGTACACATGCTTAATTAGCCCTTAAACATATTGGGGTTGTTGGCACAAACATGCTTATACAAAGTAATGAACTATTTGGAAAGGTGATTGCTAGGCCATGTTAGGACTCATAGTGAAAGCATAAATGAAACATAGCAAAGGATCATATGAAAACTAATATTATTTGTGAAAACTAAAAAACACCTATTAAGTAAGGGTTAAATTGTCAATTTGCCTAAAAAATTAGATTGTAACCCTAATTCATAAACAGCCGTCGTTTATATCTCTTCCTCACGTATCCTCTGTATCTCGCTTCCCTCTATCACACCTGCAACCTCATCTGTTTCCTCTTCAATCTCCTGCGATTTTTGTGTGATAATCTTCTGAATCTCGCCTCCTCTATCACGAAATCGCTGCATATATGTCTTCATCTGAATCACGGCTCGATATCACCTACATCGACTCACACAGTTTGATTGAACAAAACCAGATCGCAAATTCAGACATTGTCGCACCTGTAAACACTGAAATCGACACCAATTGCATAGAATCAACCAATCTAATTGATTCGGGATGCAGTGGAGGATCGTCTTCTACCGTTGCAACCTCGTTCGTTGAATCGGCTCCACCTAATACTCCATTCACATTCAGTTGCATTGAAAAGCATGGTATGACTGTTTCTTCTTCAATTAGGCAGGATTCATGTCTGTGTTTTAGTTATAATCCTGTTTATGCGTTTTGTGTACTAGTGCATCGATGCAACATTACCATTCGATATGTGCTGCTGATAATTGATAACATCAGCTGTTGATTCTACTAATAATTAACTGTTTGTTCTATGTATGCTGATGTAGACCCGTTTGTATGCATTGTGCAATATTACAAGCAAATTTATTTCTGTTATACCTGTGTATGTCCCTTTATGATTGTCCGTTACATTTAGTGTTTTTTTTATCAACAGGTAGTGTGTATAATCGTGTCTTCATGTCTCCCAACGGGTCAAAATTTTGGAAACCCGATGTTCATACTGAGTTTAAACCGGTCATTGACACTATTTACACCAAATGGGATGATGGTGTTACCATGTATGACACGTATGCCGAGAAGGCCGGTTTTTCGACACGTCTAGGCACTAACCAGCAACGTCCAGGTGCTACGAGTTACCGGTTTATCCAATGCAACCGGTATGGAAAACCGAGTTTGGGAAATTATAGTATGTCTAAACCTTATGGAAACCCAATAAAGAGATCCAGGCGTATGAAACTATCAAATTGCCCGGCGTGCATTAGGCTAAAAATACTCCCCAATACGACAGATTATGTCCTATACAGTTTTGTTAAGGTGCATAACCACCCGCTTATTGGCCAAGAGTTTATGGATTTCAGTAAGAAGAAGCGTGATGTTACATTTTCTGAACAACACTTGATACACTCGCTTAGCATGCATAACCTTGGCCCAAACATATCTCATAAAGTACAATCTACGCTGAAGGGGGGAACCACAACGTTCGTGGCAAGGCTACTGATTTCAAAAACTTTAGCCGTGATATCCGTCTGTTTATCGGAGACAAGGATGCCCAATTGACTGTTGACACGCTTACGGCTCGTACCAAAAATCTGCACAACTTTTTTTTCGATTACCTTGTCGTTAAAAATGAGGTTAGAGCTTTGTTTTGGGCGGATGATGTTTCGAGGTGTCTCTATGAAGCGTTTCGTGACGTACAAAACTAACAAGTAATGTTATCTTCATTGTTTTCATTACTATGTATATACATGCTTATACGATATTTATAAAATAGATTTACTTGTCAACTATATAGTCTTGCATGTATGCACCACTTCATACTTGTTACGCTTTGCATTCTATTTAATCCGTATACATGTGTGACACATGTTTAGCTAATGACTTTGTTAAATATGTAATTATCATTTCAGGTTTAAAATGATTTTTGTTCCGTTTACGGGTGTCGATCATCACAAAAAATGCATTACATTTGGTGATGGCTTACTGTGCAACGAAACCACCGAATCTTATGTATGGTTGCTCGAAACGTTCCTAAAAGCTCATAGGAAACAACCCAACCTTGTTTTGACTGACCAAGACGCCGCAATGAAGGAAGCCGTTGACTGTATTTTCAATGACTCTAAACACCGCCTGTGCATGTGGCGTATTATGCGGAAACTGTCTTCTAAGGTATGTGATTCTGCACTATATTATTGCCCCGATGCACTACAAACCGACACTTTTCCATTTTTTGCCGATTAAAGGTAGTGACGTAGACAATAAAGAACTGAGAACTCGCATCCACAAATTGGTTTGGGATCTTATTATCGACACGCATACCTTCGAAGAAAGGTGGGTCGCGCTCATGAATGAATATGGCCTGAACGATCATGAATGGCTTAGTCCTATGTATAAAATCAGGCATCTGTGGGTCCCATGATATTTTAAGCATATTGATATGTGTTGTCTAATGAAAAACGTCTAGATGTGAAAGCTTCAATGCAATGTTTAAGGTTAACTCTAGCAAGTCGAACACTCTACTACAATTTCTCATGTGTTTCGACACCGCGATCGATGGGCAGCGACACAAGCAGCGTGAGTTTGTGTTTGACACGATGACTACAACGCCTTTATTGAAGACCCATTCTCCTATTGAGCGACGCGCGTCTGAAGTGTACACGGCCTCGCTATTTCGTGAAGTGCAAAAGGAGATAGAAAGGGGTTGGTATTCTTGTACGCTAGGTCCAACCACTGTCGTTGGTGATATCAAGTTGTATATGGTGGTCTAATACAATTGAGAATTCGTGCCTGTGTGCGAATTTGAGGTGATATTATTACCAGTTTAATTTGAGTTTTTTTGTCCCTTTATATAATAATGCACTGTGCAACAATGTGTAACTGTTTATTGGTGCATTTATGCATCAATATAGTATTTTCATTCTTTTTTAATAACTAACTATGTATTTCTTTTTTTTTTCATTTTTCTTATCAAGGTCACCTTCAATGTACAAGACAAATCAGCGACATGTACTTGTATGCGTTTTACACGCATTGGTTATCTATGTAGGCACGTTTTTTGCGTATTTAAATTCACACAAGTACACAAAATACCTGATCGTTACATTTCTAAGCGTTGGGGACGTGATTCTATACCGAGGAGGGTTTATGACGTTTCAAACAGGTATTCTGTTGACAACCGTGAAGAAACCATATTGAGGGATGAGATTTTGGACACGGTTGGACTCTGTGCGGACCGTTTACGGCGCAACCCTGGCCAGCTTTTGGCCCTTTGCGAACAACTCAAAGAACTCAAGCTTAAGATATTTGTTGAAGTCTCGTACGACCCAGAGTGTTGTAGGACGAATGCTGTTATTAGTGATCTTCTACGTGTTCCTAAAACCGGGAGCGCGACACTCGTTATGCCTCAAGGGATCAGAACTAAGGGTTGCGGGAGTGACATATGTGACAAAAATGACAAAGGTTACAATAGTGGCAAACGTTTCGTTGGACCGGATGAGAAGGCCATTAATAGATATAAGAAAGGTAAAACCCCAAGACGATGTGGTAACTGCAAAAAACTGGTGACTGACCACAACACGCGAACGTGTGAAAGGGTACAATAATCTGTTTATTTACCTTTTTAATGCATTAATTTACACTGTTGCACAGTGCACTAATCATTCACTCGTGACTTAGATAACATGATTTTTTTTACTGCGTGTACAGGTACAAGCAGCAAAGGCCTCGGCTGCTGCTGCAAAGGCCTCGGCTGTTGCTGCAAAGGCATCAGTTGCTGCTTCTTCTGCTGTTGCTTCTTCTGTTTCTGCGGTCGATACTCATACTTCTGTTGATGCATCGACTTTTGATTGTTCACGATTAGCGACCGAACTTTACTCCGGCATTAGTTCACTGTTTATGACGTGTCCACCTGATATGTCATCCTCCCGGTCATCAAATTCCCGTCAACATTCGCGTTCTACCAATTCGACTTCCGTTACGACGACAAGCGGAGTCTAGACCACTTTAGTTGATCGTTATTGTTATCTTTCGCATTACGGATCTAATTGCAATAAGCGTACCGGATTATACATTTCTTTTTTTATTTTCGATATCGGTGTACTATACAGATATATACCGTTGTCTGATTGAATTTTATGCATTTTTTAGGGGGGGGGGGGGCGGGGGGGTTCATTATTATAATTTCTCTATTATTTTTTTATTATTTTATTTTTGTTTGTGTGTTTGTGAATATCCATTTAACATGCTTTAATGCATTTTGCATCACAAACAGTTTTGTATTTATGCATTATGCACGTCTGCAACATTAACTTATAAACCTTCGATGTTGATTTTCATTAACTTATAATCTTAAAAACCAATCATGCACCTTCACGACATTAACTTATAAATATTCAATGTTGTTTTTCAACATATTAAAAAAGTATTCATGTTGCAACTTGTATGGTATCCCAATAATATACACGTCCCGAATTTACGTGTTTTTACTACCAAACAAGTAATCATCTAAAATTAATTTGAAAAACATCATGTTTCATCTCACTATGAAAACGAAAACAATTTCAATTAAACCCGTTAATACTGCATCAACTTTATACTGTTGCATTGTGCATCAAAAGCTTAACAAAAAAAAGGGGAAATGTATCATGATAGTCATTTTACTTGTAACATAGTTTCACTAATGATTACATAACCCCAAAAAAATCGCTACACTCTCTATGCTTCAAACGTCACATGCTTGACACCGACGCCTGCCTTCGTCTCGGTTTCGAACGTTGATTTTTTTAGAACTTCCAGTTGTAACTCTCTAAGTTCCGTCTCGAGGATGTCAAAATCTTTATTCATTTTTTCCTTTAATTCAGCCACGTCCTTTCTATCCGCTTTATTGTTGCCTTTCATAGTTTTTTTGCATGTTCCTCTCTGTTGCTTCAGCTTGACCATGCATTTGCTTACTGAGTATGTTTGCTGATGTCATCATTATTTTTGCAGCATACCTAATTCTAAGGTTCTGTATTTGTGCTTCTTGTTTTGCTTCGCTGACACTAAATCCACACTCAAAACCATTTGTTCTCCCTCTATAGACCTCCATGTGTCTCATAGCAAACACACCGCAGTCGGTGTAGTTTTCATCCGTCGCCCATTTCATCTTCAATACTCTTGGTTTCGACGCTGATATTGACATCGATTTTGGGTGTGACACGCTTTTGAGATAGCTCGATACGATGTGTTTCTGCAACATTACATTAGTTAGATGTTAGTATCGTAATACATGTGTGTATGTATATACATATACATACACATATCGCAACATTGTGTGAAATAATTGAATTTTTTCTTCACATCATACTTATGATGCATCATGCAATATCGTTATTTACTTATGATGCATTATGCACGTTATGCTAAGCTTTAAGTTATATATAACGTACCACTTTGGAAATTATACCCTTCGATGCGAACTTGCTGCTATCCTTCAACTTCTCTATACTCTGTCCCTCCTCAATGTTGTCGATCACCGTTGTAGCAGGGACGTCCAAATCAAAACATATTAGAAAAAAATGATGTTCCTCCAACATCGGCACCACAATCGTGTTGTATGACCTCATGTCCAACAGGCTTTCATCGCCCTCTACCACGTGCAACAGGTTCTTCTTAAACTTCTCCATCCTTTTTGTGTTTGTTGTATTGGGGCTTAACATCCAATTAATCTGAAATTGTAAATATACGTGATGTGTTAACTCTGATGCACATGTGCACCAATGCCGTACTAATTGATATGTCTAAACGTGACTATTTATGTAACTCACGATTGTGTTTGCATGCAGAAAAAGACGTCGCGGCGAGTTGTTTGTTGCCACCCTCTCCTCATGGTTTAATATTGCCGCCCAACAAGTTAAAACATCTGCGTATAGCATCTTACCTGGTATTAAGCTCCCAATTATGTACGTCTTTGCTTCAGCTCCGTATGCTGTTTTGAACAAGTCCTTCCTGCGTAGCACAATGACATCGTTGTATATAAGGAGGTTGTAAACTATTAACGTTACTTGTGTTCAATGTTGAATTACCGTCATATTATGTGTGTGCAATATGAATGTGACATTTTATTTCGTGCTTGCCAATACGTGCTACCGGCACATTAGAGATACAAATATGGGTACTTACATGAAATGCAGGTTGACCTTTTTGGTTTCTCCTTCTATTGTGCGTTGTCCTGATTTGATGACTTTTTCAACCACTTTCCGCGGCGTTCTCTTTTGAGATTCTATGCACGCCAATAGATATTGCCATGCCAACTTTTCTTGCCTGTTTGCGGGTGTGTTTATGTCTATAATTTCCTACGTTTCATTACCGACTTCATCCGCGCATTTACTTTTGCCCATTACAATTTCTGCTCCTGTGCTCGTACCCGTTGTGTCATTTTCATTTGCCCTGACGTTTCCCAACTTCACTGTCGCAGCAGCCTTTCCGGCTGCAGCGGGCTTGCCGGCTTCTTCCAAGTTTGTCTCGACTTCTTCTGTTTCTTGAGAACTTTGAGATGGCGACAACAGATCGAATGTTGGCATTGAAGGATCCTTGACGCACTTCTTCTTCACTCTGTCCTTCACCCTTCTCTGCTCCTTTTGCCGGATCTTTGTTTATATCTTCTTTTCTTTCAACTTCCACATCTTTAAACATCGAATTGTACCTTTCTGCATACATCTTCACCTCATTGTCATCCGGAAAATTTGCCAATGCATTTTTTAAAACCTTCACAGTTGTCTCCTTGTTCGTTTCCATCACCACGAACGTGTGCTCCAATACATCAAGGCATTCCTGATAAATATAACCCAACTCGCTTATAAGTAACAACTTTATGCTAAGTATAATAAAAAAACAACGCAACATGCATCATTATAAACAATGTATGATACCAGTTTACATAATAATGCATTGTGCATTACAAGCAAAACATAATCAGAAAACTTTTACTGATGCATTGTGCATCATTATAAACAAATTATGATACCAGTTTACATAATGATGCATTGCGCATTACAATCAAAACATACATGTAAACAAAATTAGTTTTTCCGATAATGGTGCACAATGCAACAGTATTATAATGCGACGGTTTTTTCAATACTATACTCTAACTTTCAACTTATACATAATCATGATCACGTACTACTAATGTAGATATGAATTCATAATCATGATCGTGTACTACAAGTATTCAATGCACCAACTAACTATAAATAATAATGTACCATTAGATTGTCGGCTTTTGGTAATGTCCTTAGGTAACAAAGACCTAGTGTAGGTTTCGGGGACGAAACCTTCTTTAAGGGGGGTAGATTTGTATCATCCCGATTCTAATATGGTTAAAATCCCGCTAAATTCACGTTAAGCGTGAATTCGAGTTATGGGTACATTAAAATTATGTGCCACCTATTGTTTAGGTGGAAGTGAGGGACTTATGATGTAAATATGAAAGTTTAGGTTATTAAATAACCTAAATATTGAACTAAAAGGACTTATGATGTAATTTAGTAAAACTAAATTAAACAAAAGGAAAAAAAAAGAAAGAAGAGGAGGATGCGTATGAAGCATCAGAAGTCGCAGGTCTCCCCTCCCGTTCCCTTGAAATCATAATCTTCAATTAGTTGGAGTTAGGCTACAATTTTTGAATCAAATACAAGATTCTCGAAGCTCTAACCATAGCTAAACTATTGGAGGTTAACGGGTAAGTAAAGCTCACAAACTTGCATGTCTAGATTTCAAAAATTCCATGGCAAATTAGATGTTTAAGGCTGTGATTTAATGTTGTGATGATTGTATAATAATATACACATGTTTTGGACATGTAAATGCTTGAAATTGTGACCAAAACCTCAAGTTTTGGTGGGGTGAACTCTAGGCTACGAATTTTAAGCCATGGGGGTTAAGTTTTTGGATTCCATGTTGCTAATTACTAAAATTTCATGTGTTTGTTTACTTATATTAGTTAATTGATGCATGTTAAGGTGAAACATTGTTGTAAAACATTGATATGCAAGTGATGGAAATTAAAACTAAATCAAAGTAGGTTGAAATTATGATATCATGTTGATGCACACTAAGTGCTCGATGAAATGCCCAAATGAGATAGTGATTAGTGAATGGATGTTTATGAATGCTAAACATGAGGCCTTAATGTATTAAATAAATTAAGTGCTAAAGATGTGAATATGAACTAATGTGAAATCCATGCTTATATAATGTGTTAAATGGACATGTATAAATGATAAAAAAAAAAAATCTAATTGTGGGGCTGTTTTGAAAGCGTTGTATAAGATCACTCGTATATCCGTTTGGGATGTATGATATACGATCGGAAAGCTTGTTGTGAATACTATGTTTCGTGTTTGAACACTAGAAGCTGATTCTGACTTATAATGGGTCAAAACGACACACCAACATGGCCATTTAATTTTCCAGCAAAATGTTTGGAAATAAATGTAGCTGTTGTCCTGTTTTTAAAAATGATGTATAAAATCATAGAAAAATCGTTAGAAGGTGTGCTATATACGCCTAGAAAGGTCTTTCAGTGTACTACCTTTCATCTTTGAACATGGAATGCTAGAAAAATTCGTAGAGGGATCAAAAAGGACCATTACAGCAGCACTGCTGAAAGATATGGTACAAGAATTCATTTTTATAAAAATGTCGAATCTTATAAGGATGGAAGAGTTGATTTCTCATGTATCTTATAGCACATATATGATGATTAGTTCATGTTATATTGATCTTAATTATGAATAATGAGATCATGAAGCGTAGTAGATGACGTTATTAGTCATAGAATTGAAAAGCTTATGATGATGTCTAAATACTTGCAATTCGTGTAGGATTGTATGAAAGTATGAAAAAGATGCATGATGCTATACTCTGGTTTCTTATTAATTTAATTATGTGTTAAACATATAATGGATTACCTAGCTAAAGGGGTAACGTCAAAGTTATGCCCAAATGGGTAGTTTGACCTCTAAAAGTCAAACTAGCCTAAGTTATGAATTGATGAATTATGAGGTAGTTAAATCCATGAAAATGGAAGAGGTATGTTATGGAAACTAACCTAATCATTTTATGGATATGATATGATAGTTGATCTTGATGAGCTAGCTAGGTGAAGCTTGCAATCGAATGTGTCAACCGAATAAAGTGAAGGTGGAAATGCTCACATGGATGCAAGGTAAGTACAACTTACACTTAAGTAAAAGTAAAACTCATTAACTATATAATGAGTATTACTTAAGAATACAAATGGAAGTGTTACATTGAGTAGAATTTGAATCAAAGTAATCATGCAAGGCATGATAAGAAAACCCGTTAGAGCATGACGCCTATGGGTAGAATGTAGAAAGTAACATAGCTTATGTTACAAGTAGTAGAAATGAAAATGTGTGATTGCTTACAAATAGAATAAATCATGAGTAATACTAAGGGGTGATAAATGGTTCTAGGAACCATGAAGCCTAATTGCCAAAGGTTTCCTCAGCTTCTAAATTTGACCACAGTAAGATTCGATGGAATCAATAAACGAATAACAAGTTACAATGAGCGGAAATGGGTTTTTAGAGCCCAAGCCATGTAACAAGGATAGGAGGATCATAAATGGTTTATAGAACCATAGATCCTAAAAACTTAGATGTGGTCAAATGGGGCATTGGGGAGTATCAAGAGCAAGGACCCGTCTTAACGGGTCAAATGAATAAATGGGTCATTTGGACATTATCTACAATGGTTATGCAATCCAATGACAAGTAGATTAATAAGAATGTAATTATGTGTCTTGAAACATAGAAACTCAAACAAAATGGTAAAGTAAGGAAATTTGATCCTTAATAGATGTGCAAAGACCAATCAAGGTATGCGCATACAATCATGATTATGCCTAATTCTTGTATATGTGAATATAGTTGCAAAATACACGTTGTAGACCTTATTTGGTTCATAACTTTCTGGATTGAAACAAGGAAATCGCCTTAACGGGTCAAACGGGTCGGGTGAACCCGGGGTTGGCTATGGTATCGTAACCATGACTAATGTATGTATTTTGCCTTATAAACTTGTTTTAAAATAGTGATTTGAAGGCCCGGAATGGCTGGGAGAAGTCCCTAAAGAATCAGGATGAATTTGGCAAAATTGGTGAAAAAACATAAAAATATTCTAAGTATGAAACTTGCCAAAATCGGCCAAATCCCTGGAAATGTTGCTTCAAGCGTATCGCTTGGAGCAAGACAATTAGGAGGCGATACGCCTAAAATTCTAGGCGTATCGCTTGGAAATAATGGAGATCTAGGCGATACGCCTAGGAACCCTTTTTCTGAATTTAATTGTTAATTATCATTATTAATGATGTTTATACATGTTTATGCAATAGAAACTCACAATTGAAAGTGAGTAAATTGCAGGTAAAAAGGGGAAGCTCGAAGGACGCTCATCGGGACGATTGAAGAACCGATCACCCAAAGAACGAACAACCCGTCCTGTATTGCGGTAAAAAGGACTTATGTACAAGTTAATGAGCATTTTTGGATGTCAAACTCATTACTAGTATATTTCGTAAATGGGAACACACCGATGATGTTTATGATCGTTAAATCATATGTTATGTACAAAAAAAAAAAATTCTGGGACCAATTTTTAACGATGTAAATTGTTAAGTTTGGCATCAAATTATATACGGGTGTTACACAAACTTAAACTATTAAGGGTGCATACAACCTAATACTAGATCTATGTTTTCACTATTACCTATAACTATGGACATAATATGAACCCTAGTAAATAATCATAATAATCGAAATACTAAGAAAGATAGAGTTACATACCTTTTAGTTGTTATAGTAAACCACTAGAATAATCCCTATTGAACTCTAGGAAGCAAGCACCACAAATGTCGTGCCTCTGATAGGATCAAAGACAGGGGTAACATCAGAACTGGATTTTATTTGAGACTTTCCCTTCCAGTTTTGCTTGGGAGGACTTTTCCTCTTCTTCTCCTTTCCTTGACCAATAGCTAGAACAGGAGTATTAGCAGGAGCAGAAACAATATTCTTTCCCTTCATTCCTGTTTGAGTTGTTCTTAAGAGGTTGTGCAATTGAGCCAATGTGGTCTCACTGTTGTTCAGATGATAGGTCAAGATGGACTGATCATAACAACTTGGTAAGGAGTTCAAGACTATGTCAATAGCCAACTCCTCATCAAAATGCACATTCAGCCTCATAAGGTGATCCAAGTAACGTTGCATCCTTTGCACGTGGGCACTAACAGACTCTCCGTCCTTCATCTTGCTTGATATGAGGGACTTTACTATCTCGTACTTTTCTTGACGAGCTAACAGACTCTCCCTCCTTATGGGCACTAACAGACTCTCCGTTCTTATGGTACTTTTCCATAAGGTCCTTGTTCATCGTACGGCCAGTAATCCTCATAAAATCTTTGCAGTTCAGGAGTCATGGTGACAACCATGATGGAAGCAACTCGTGTTGCATCTTTTTCATGTTGCTTATAGGCGACTAATTCTTCAGCAGTGGCTTTCTCTTCGTCAATTTCAGCGAGCTCTTTTTCAAGGACATACTCCTTGTCTTCGTAACGAAGGGTCATTTTAATATTGCGCATCCAGTCATTGTAGTTGGTGTCATCCAATGTCACCTTTGAGCAGATGCCCTACAAGGAGAATTTGTTGTGGGTGGAGGAGGAGGAACGAGAAGCATCGTTAGGAGCAGACATATCTTTAAGGAAAATGTAGTTTAAGTTATATAAGAATAACCGGGTATGATCCAACTATAATAATTCAAACCTTAGAAAAAATATCGTAATCTAATTGCAAATTTCATAAAGGTAGGTTTTTCTTTTGAGATTCATTGAAACTATCCAAAAACACTCTAGAGTTGCACAAAACATCAAAGTTTAATGAAAGAATCATAAGGAACAAAGAGAAATTAGGCATACCAGACCAAAATGACAAAAGAGTGTAAGCGTTTAAAATTTATAGCTTCCATTTTCGAAATTTCAACTCACAAATCAAAATCGAACTTTCTATTGATGAACCGACCATGGGAAAAAGGCTTGGAAGATGTTCCTCAATAAGATTAGTGATATGTCAGTTGTTTAAAAAAAAAGAGGGTGTTCTTTGTAATTTCCTCAACGTAATCAAAAAAATTATACAAATATACAACAATACTTAGATATAAGGAATAGGTACTTACATTTTTAAAGCTTAGAAAAACATCATAGCTCGTGATTCCATTGATGGTAGATCAAACAAAAAGACATCAAAAGCCATCAAACCACCTTATACCACGACCACAACACAGTCCAACTACCGCCTACCTGAAATCGAGATGAAAAAGGAGAAACATATCAAGATTAAAAATCTAGAGACACAAAAATAAAAATCGAATTACAATTTGAAACCAAAAAAATAACAAGAACCTAGGTAGGCTTGTTCTTAAGCCCAGAAGTAGATGGTTTTAATTATAAAATCCTAAACGCATTTAAATATGTAGATCTTTTAAGAATCACCGTAAATAACCCTTCATCTATAATATATCACTCCATATGCCCAATAAATTCACATTTTTGCTCGTAAGTCCTTGAACTATTACACCATATATAATCTTGAACTATTTCACATTAATAAATAATGTTGAATTAAAAAAGTGGTAGGGTAATGACGTCAGTGTGTTAAATAGTGTTAGACGATAATGTTTTGATATCATAATACCCAAATATTTTCTTTGAAAGTAGAATTGAAAGTTGAGTGCATTGGTCGTTTTTTTTTTAAAAAAAGAATAATGTCTTATATCTTATATATAAACAATAAATTAAACCGGTTCATTTCAGTGCAGTAAACCGACAGACTGGTAATCTAGAGTAAACCTATGACCAATTTAAACGGTTTTATATATTAAAATCGAACCATTATAACTCCTAGTATTTTTCTATATTATATAGATAGGAAAAAAAGGTAAACAAGCAAACCCTTAGCTAAAGGAATATTGTGATAATGTCTCTATATTCCACCATAAAATACATACTTCATCTAAAAAAATTAATAAGCAATCGAATAATAATTCTTTTTATATAGAATTATACTAACTATAATGAGAAGGTGGGTGCTTAATCAAATCAGTTATAATCTTTATAGAAAATTTAATATAGATTTAGGTTTTATAAATTATTTGGAAGAACCAAACTTTTGTCGAGCCGTAATTAAAATATCTATCCGTATTCAAAGGCGAAAATGGTTATTTGGGGACCCTCTCAAGGTAATCCTCATTCCCCACTTTTTTTTAAAAAAAAATTGAAAGAGATCAGCGATTAACACAATATGACAAATACCAAAACTTCGACAAAGTCATAAGCTTTTGCAGATCACTTTCAAACAACATAACCAAAGACTAGAGGTTTAAAATTAAAACCAGTTTTTTTTTTGTAAGTAAATCAGAATTGTAATTACGTATGTTATTATGGAGATTGTACAAGCATATATAGATAATACATTTACATAATACACCCTCTAGTCTAATATATATTCAATAATAAACAATAACTTAGACTATTATCCCCCCGCAAGCTGAGGGCGTGGAGCGACCTTGAGCTTGGATCGTAGATTAGTGAACCGTTGAGGCAGTAGAGGTTTTGTAAAGACATCTGCAATCTGATCATCGATTGTGATAAACTGAACTTGGAGATTCCCTTGAGCAACTTGTTCACGGACAAAGTGGAAATCTATTTCTACATGCTTTGTTCGGGCATGAAAGACAGGATTTGCAGAGGACTACGTGGCACCCAAGTTGTCACACCATAACATGGGAGTTGAGGTCATAGAGACACGCAGTTCACGCAAGAGAGTTCGGAGCCATGTGATTTCTGCAACAGTGTCGGCTAGGGCTTTGTATTCAGCTTTTGTAGATGGCCGAGAGACAGTCTTTTGCTTGCGAGTAGACCATGAGACCAGATTTGACCCAAGGTAAATGGCATATCCCCCCGTGAAACGACAGTCATCAGGACACCCGGCCCAATCGGCATCAGAGAAGGCTGTCATACTATTGGAAGTGGAATCAGCATAGGCATGAAGAATACGGTCTGATTTCTGCTGAATGAGGAGGCCATGAGACGAGGTTCCCCGAAGATAACGCAAAATGCGCTTAACTGCGGACCAATGATTGTCTGTGGGAGCATGCATGAATTGGCAGACTTTGTTGACCGCATATGCAATATCAGGCCGGGATAAGGTAACATATTGAAGAGCCCCAACAGTTTGGCGATACTTGACTGGATTGTCACAAGGAGAGCTATCCCGAAGGGTGAGATTTGCTGTGGTGGTCATCGGGGAAGTGACCAGTTTGGCATCACTAAGCCCAGCACGCTTAAGGATGTCCAAAATATATTTCTGTTGGGATAGGATGATGTCATTACCTTGATAGACCACTTCAATACCTAAAAAATAAGACAAGCGTCCCATGTCCTGTACTGGAAATAACTGACCAAGATTATGAACAACATTCTCAATAGCTGCAGGATTGTTACCAGTCAGGATAATGTCATCAACGTAGACCAACATATATAACAGTGTGCCGGCAGATGAGTAAATAAATAGTGAAGGATCGGTTTTGGACCTGCGGAATCCAAGTTGTTGTAATGCTGTTGAAAGACGATGAAACCAGGCCCTAGGGGCCTGTTTGAGGCCATAGAGTGATTTGTGTAGAAGACACACATGATCCGGGCGGTTAGGGTCTACAAACCCAGGTGGTTGCTGCAGATACACGGTTTCCTGTAAGTCCCCGTGTAGGAAGGCATTTTGTATGTCTAATTGCCGGAGGTTCCACTTTTGAGACACAGCCAATGATAATACGAGACGTATAGTTGTTGCCTTGACCACCGGGCTGAATGTCTCTTGAAAGTCAACGCCGGGCTGCTGCCGAAAGCCCTTAGCCACGAGGCGCGCTTTGTAGCGGGTAATGTTACCTTTGGGATCCCGCTTCAGTTTATATAACCACTTGCAATCAACAATGTTCGCTCCCGGGACACGCGGTACGAGAGACCAAGTGCCATTTCTTAACAACGCTTCGTATTCGACTGACATGGCTTGACGCCACTTCGCATCTTTGTTGGCAATGGAAAAGGAGGTAGGCTCGGTTTCAGAAGCGGAGGTGGTGGTGTGAAATGAGTTAATGTTATGGGGTTTGACTTTTTTGGGGTGTGGTCGAAGGTTTGCGGGTCTGGAGCGGGGAGGTTGGGTGGTGGCGGGTGGTGGTTGCGGGGTGGTGGCTGGGGTGGCAGGTGGTGGTTGCGGGGTGGCGGGTGTTCGGTGTCACTGGTAGGTGTGTAATAAAGGTGGCTTGGGCATAGGGGGTGGCGGCGGAATAGTGTTGGTTCGTAAAGGGGACGTGGGAGGTGGGGGTGTTGGCGGTATGGTGTTGTTTGGTGAGGGGACATCATCGAAGGGGACGGGTTGGGGGTAGGACGAGATGTAGGGGTCAGGTGCAGGTGGGGAGGCTAGCGGACTAGAGGGTTTGTGAAACGGGAAGCAAGATTCATTGAAGCGGACATGGCGCGAGATGTAGAGACGTTCGGTTTTCGGGTCGAAGCACCGATAGCCATGATGGGCGGGACTGTAACCAAGGAAAACACATCAGGTGGAGCGAAGATCCATTTTGTGTTGATTATAGGGACGAAGGTGCGGAAAGCATTGGGACCCAAAGACACGAAGGAACGAGTAGTCAGGGGACCGCTTAAAGACGTGTTGAAAAGGGGAGGTGGAGGAGTTTGTGTAGGATGGCATGCGGTTGATGAGGTAAACCGTCGTGTCAAATGCAAAATTCCAAAAACGACGTGGAACATGAGATTGGGCGAGGAGAGTGAGACCGGTCTCAACAACGTGTCGGTGTCGGCGTTCCACGATCCCGTTTTGCTCACTCGTGTGGGGACACGAGAGGCGATGGATGATGCCAAGGGTTTGAAAAAATGGGGACAAGTTTCGAAATTCACCGCCCCAGTCGGTTTGAACAGATTTGAGTTTGGTGTTAAACTGACGTTCAACCATGGTGGTAAAATGTTTAAATGTATTAAAAACATCAGATTTGGATTTTAATGTAAAGAACCACATGTATTTAGAATAATGATCCACACATAATAAGAAATATTTATGACCATCAAAGGAAATAGTGGGAGCGGGTCCCCAAACATCACAAAACACTAAGTCAAGAATAGATGAACTTTTAAACGAAGAAGATAATAAATGTAATTTGGAAGATTTTCCAATGCAACAGGAATCACAAAAATTACGAAAGTTATTGTTTGTCAACGGCAAATGATAAAACTTTAACATAGACTTCAAGAGTTGAGGGTGTGGGTGCCCTAAATGTTGATGCCATGTTGTCGAGGAGGCACGTGTAGCAGAGAATGACACTTTTGGGACAGGTTGGAAGCTTGGTAACTGGAACGAGTAGATCCCATCAATTGCCGGACCCGTGAGGAGGGTAATGTGTGTAGACGTGTCCTTCACAGAAAAGAAATTTGCATGAAATTCAAAATAAACATGGTTATCATGGCAGAATTTTTGAACGGATATGAGGTTTCGTCTAATTGTAGGAACATGAAGTATATTTAAAAGGTTAAAAGTTTTGGTGGGAGAGCGAATGTTGGAGGAACCAATATGAAGTATAGGAAGACCCTTACCATCACCAACACGAAGGTTGTCATTGCCGGTGTATGATTCAGTCGAGTCAAAGGTTGAAATATCCAGGGCAACGTGGTGGGTCGAGCCGGTGTCCGGGATCCACATGTTGGTTGCTTGTGATCTATAATCTGCATAGTTGGCCGATGGTTGTGTTCTAGCTCAAGTAGTTGATGGGTCACGCTTAGGGCAAGCCGACGAGACATGTCCTATCCCACACCTGTTACATGTACCAAACACAGTATTCTGATTAGTAGCCCATGGAAATTGATTACCAGTACCTCTGTTGTTTCCACGGTTGCGGTTTTGGCCTTGCCGAGGCTGATTTCCCGGACAGACCCGAGGACCTGGAGGCTGAGGTGGCTGATTGGAGGCAGGAGGTGGCTGATTGGAGGCAGGAAGTTGGAGTTGTAGACCCAACTGTGCAGCGAGTTATTGCACGACCTGAATCGCTTCAGATCTAGCCGCGGGAGGGGCTGGTGGCGGCACACTGGCAGCCACATGAAAAGCTTGAGCGGGCTGATTTTCCGGAGTGTTCTTCCTCAGCATGTATTCGTGGTCTGCAAACAAAGCATGTAGTTCATTAAACACGAGATGGCGAGAGAGAGCTGCTGTCTTTAACCCATTGTATTCCTCGCGTAAGCCAGATATAACAAGCATGACGATGTCTTTTTCTTTCATTGGTTCACCGATGTTGGCAAGATCAGTGGCATATTGTTACGCCCGAGTTAAATAAGCAGAGGAGGATTCCTCAGGTTTCATCTCAATCCTGAGCAGTTGTGTCTTAAGTGTGTATTCCCGAGAGGCCGTGTGCGGAGCATAGGCTCTTTCCAACGCAAGCCAGAGTTCACGAGATGTGGTTCCCTGAACATGTTGGAAGGATCCTTCTGAGATTGTAGAGAGAATGAGCATGCGAATGTGGGCATCATTCGACACCCAGGCAGCAAGTTTCGGGTTGGGAATTGTCTCGGTGGTGGCGGGTGTGACCACCTTGCCGTCGGCAGCTAGGGTAGCTGACACAGTTGTAGTGATGGTGTTCGGAGGGGATGGAATTGTGCCATCAACATAACCGAACAGGTTGTTGGTGACCAAAAAAGGGTGAATCATAGCCTTCCAATAACCATAGTTAGAGGGAGAGAATGTAAAGGCAAACTTGTGGGAGTTATGGGTGGTTTTCTCCTTCTGATCGAAGCTAGTGATGGGGGCCATAGCGTTACAGCAGAGAAGAACGGTGGAGGAGGGGTGGCTGTGGCAGAAAAAAGCGACGGCAGGGAGGAGGTGAGGGCTGTAGCCGTCACAAATTAGGGTTAAGGTTGGCTGAAAATCTGGATGTGATACCAAGTAAATCAGAATTGTAATCACGTATGTTATTATGGAGATTGTACAAGCATATATAGATAATACATTTACATAATACACCCTCTAGTCTAATATATATATATATATATTCAATAATAAACAATAACTTAGACTATTATGGTAAAACTTCAACAAAGCAAAAACAAAAAATTATGATACAATAAATAATAAGATAAGATGAAAGGGGCGTTTGGCTCGAGAAATTCATAAGAATTGAAATTGGAATTCAGAGGATTCTTTTAAAAATCCATATTATGTTTGGTTGATATACTTGTTAATGGAATTGGAATGTAAACGTAAATAAAAAGACAAAAGTACCATTCTAAATTTTACAAAAAAAAAACTTAAAAAAAAAATCAGAACTCACCATTCCACCACCACCACCTTCGAGTCCCCATGCAAACCCCCAAGTTAGTGTAACAAAAGCCACAATGAATCAAACCAAACGTTTGGAATGTTACTGTTGCTATGCAACTTTATTATGACTTCAATAAAAATAAAACAGAGCTTTAAAAATGGGGATTTTCACCAAAATTAGCAAAGTTGACCGAGATTTTGCCAAATGATCCTCTTAATTTTGCATTTCCTAAATGACCCAACCAATAGTTTGGTAACACCTCAGATCATCCGACAAAAATCATCTTGAACCAGCTAAAACGTCAACCCAACAAGCTGACTTGTCATTCCTTGGTCCCACTCTCTAACCACTAATTTGACGTCACATGTATTTGACGGCTAAATTAGCCGGCAAAAAAGATAGTCAACGGCTAATTATCTGGAAAAAAAAGTAGTCAACGGCTAATTAGCTTACAAAAAAGGTAGTCAAACGGCTTAATTAGCCGGAAAAAAATGTAGTCATCGGCAAAAAAGGTACTTGACGGCTAAATTAGCTGGAAAAAGGGTAGGCAACGGTAAAAAAATTGGTCGATCTTTGATAAGTCTAAAATGTTGTGGTCACTTGAGCAAAAACTTGGTCAACTTTTATCATTTTGATGAAAAACTTTTAAAAATAAACCAAAGGTTTGGAATGTTATAAATTACTTGCTAACTCACTGGACATGCTAATCTTCAAACTGTTATTTCGGATCATTAGCAGCTAATTTATGAAGAAAATAAATATACTAGATATCAGTGTTTCTTGGCACATTTAGCAATTAGCATCTCCAGTGAGTTCAAAACCAATTCAACAGTTTTCAAAATCAAATTCAAGTTGATAATATTGGGATTCAAACTAATCTGAACCCACAACAGTGATCACACCCAAATCCTACACATTCAACGCTCTAAACCCAAAAATCACAGATTCGATTTGAGATATATCTAATGCATCATGAATTAGTCGAAATCAAATCATCGAAATTCTACAATACAACATCAATCTAAAAGCAGAAATCACATATTAAATTGAAATTAAACATAGAAAAAAGGGAGATACTAACCAACGAGCAGCGATGAATGACTTGATACAATGGGTCTGATTAATTGGTGGAACCTCGAAATCTACTTCGCCGCTGTCCAGAAACTATTACGATTTATAAATCTCATATTCTCCATGACCTAAATGACTAAATGGACCAATTTTAGGATGGTAATGGGCCTGGTTCGGGAAGGCCCATACCCGGTTATAAAGTTTGTCTCGTGCCCGTCTAAATATCCATCGGTCTATCGGGTATTTTATCTGTTGAATATCGGGTTTCGTGTATAGTCGTTGGGTGTGTACCGGTTAACTGTTAGTTTACATTTATCAAAATTATAATAAAATATCTCAAATAACTAAATATATATAAATTTAATTTGTTATATCAACCCATATATTACACGAGATCTCCTTAAAATGATACGATTAATAAATTTGTTAATAAACATAAACATGTAGGAAATATTGAAAATTTTAAACATACATTGTGAAACAAGAAGTAATGAATACTTAAAATTATAAGTAATATATAATAAACTAGAGGTTAACCGCGCGTTACCACGAGTACCCGGACATATTATAGAAACTAGTCAGTGACCCGGGTAAATACCCGAGGTTGTGATATGAAAAAACAACTATAACATAAAAAATATAGAACAAAGTGTGGCAAGATAAATAATAGTCGATAATACATAAACTTAAAGACGAACGGTATTCCAATAACGTTAATTTTACAGGTTTGAGAAAACAGACTTGAATACAATGTTTTTGGTTACATTGGTCTGGGTACCATTTTCATCTAAAATTAAAATACGGATACCCTTTTTGCTCTTGACTCTTGATAGAGCAACGTACAGCTGACCATGTGAGAACACCGGGTTCTTTAGAAACAATCCAACTTTAGACAGCGATTGACCTTGACTTTTGTTTATGGTCATTGCAAAACAAACAGAAATTGGAAATTGTCTTCTTTGAAACCTGAATGCTATACGCTTATCACTTGGAATCAATGAGAGCCTTGGAATAAACGTTCGGTAGCCGATATTGTTACCAGATATGACTATTGCTTCAATAACACGTCGACCCAAATATGTAACCTGTAGCCTGGTCCCATTGCATAACCCATTTCTTTGATCAATATTTCTGAGCAACATTATAGGCACACCAACCTTCAAAATTAGTCTGTGATTTGGGATACCGGAAAAATGCAGAGAGTTCAAAACATCAGGAGAATATAAACGGCTATCAAAACTATCGTGAACATCTTCATCTTCGCATAAAGTATCAGAACTTAGGTACAATGCCATATAAATGCAATATAAATTTAAGGACGCCAAATATTTGGTATGATTTTTTTTACCAAATATACTTAATTGCCATATAAATTTAACGTCTAACCTGCGAAAAATAAATACTAAACAAAATAAAAATAATGAAAACCAAAATGAATCTGAACTTGAAAGTGGAAATAAATAAAAATCACCAAACATAGTAGCATATCAAAGAGTTATTGTTTTCACCGTTTGCAAACAAACCTAGCAAACTTATTGAAAGAAAGAAACCAAACCAACCAAAGTTTAAACTCACATCAAAGAGAATAATTAAAATCTTTCATCATCTCGAAAACTATTTTTCGAGCTTAGGAGTCAACAAAGACACCCTTACCATTGCGCCATCATCCTGAACAACTTCATTAAGATTTTTTGGCTGAGACTGATCATAGGAATCTTCTACATCATAGACATCATTTAACTTCCTCTTTAAAGCTGCATCTATCTTCTTGCTCTCAGTGGTAACATCGCAGCGAGTTTGGCTCTTCTTGTCGCTTATCTCACCACCATAAAGAGTGTTGACATCATCGTCACCAACAGAAACCGCATCCTATTAAAATCATCAAATAAACCATAAATAAATGTAATACCGGACAGTGAAGCATAAAAAAATTTGTATTTCAAACCTTCTTAGAGCTGCTAGCCTGGGAATGAATATCCTGGGAGGAGAAGTTCACCGATCCAGAAAGTTGGCTCTGGCTCTTCAGATTCGAATTATAAATGTGAGTATTAACTATTTTAAGACAAATGATGAAGTTGGTAGTTCAAATACCTGCTCAAAGTTATATTTTTCATCCAGAGACTTTAGTATGGCAGCATCATCTGTCATTTTTGATACGGTGTAGTAACGGTAGTCGTTATCGAGATTGAAAGCAGTGATGTCTAGCTTGAAAGCCAAACGCTTCCCAAAAATATTAGTTATCTCAACAGGAACTGTTACACCATACTGGAAAAAAAATGTTAGATTTCATATATATGAAAATATATAAAACGAAATAAAAATAAGGATTTATTTGTTTAGGAAATCAAACATCTGTAGATCTTCTCATGAGTTCCCTAGCACTGATCTTTAACAACTTCCTAGATTCCTTATCCATAAGTGTCAGAGTAGTTAAACCAGAAGCATCTTGAATCTTGATCAAAATTTTAAACCTAAAAAGTGTGAATTAAAATAACAATCTAGCATTAAGTAAGTAAAAATAATTATCTATATAAAGGTATTAAAACATTGCATTTAATACCTTTATGTTGCTTCGATTTTCTTTCCCTTACAATTAGCAGTTTTGCAAATAAACTTTCAAAGATCTCCACTGGTAGAAGTTGCTTCCGTATTAGGCTCTTTGCTGACAATCTTCGTGCATGCATTGCACGAATAGTAAAACCAACTGGAACCTTCATTCAGACACATTATATTGGCCAAAACAACCACTTTTTTATCTATAAAAAAATTAAAAATAATTGTAATACGAATAAAATATTAAAAATTAATAAAAAAAAATATTGAACAAACAGAAATCGTAATCTTTATTCTGAAGATGGAATTTTATTTACTTTTTTGTAGAATTTCAAATGTTAAAATGTTTTAAAAGGATATGATATATGATTTTCATATTAGATAAGGAGAGGAAATTATAATATAGAAAACGGGAATACCTCATCAACCCTATTTAGTTCTGCTATGTGGTTGAATTCAGTGGATAGAAAATCCTTTTCAAGAGAATATTCTGGTTCCGCACCGAGTGAAGCAAAAGGTGACGTTGGTTGCCTACCATGAACCTCAACAAAACTAAATAAAGATTATGAGTTAATTTTACAAGGGCAAAAGTATAAGTGGTGAAGGTTTTTGTAAGAAATATTTTAGAATTAGGAATCTAAACATATACCTCTTTCTGAAGCTATAAATTTCATCAACGTCAGAATTGATGAATAGGTTCGTGACATCAAACGCATTTGTAATCGAATGACCACCTGTAGACAAAATAAATGCTACGAATAAATTTATGTGATGGGTAAATGAAAATAAGAAGAAAATTTAATTATAAAAAAGATATAACCTTCAAAAACAGAGAATCTCGCATATTGCAACACCAACACCACATCGGTCTCATGACTATGATTGGTCCCGTATTCAATAAGTTTTTCAGCATATTTCTGGAAAAGAGTGATCCAAATCTTACGACCACTGTGAGCACAAAAAGAATGAAAAGAAAATTAATTAAAATAAACAATTATATATAAATATGCATCGTATAATAAATGAAAATAATAAAATACAATATTATAGATCCAAAATCTTACGTCAAGTCATTGAGACCAATGTTAATCCTCAACTTATCAGTCCCGTCCTCACTTTTCGCATATACTTGCGGGGGATTCACCTTTACTATCATACCAATCACATCTTGGGGGGAAAAAAGAAAAATGAGTTACAAAAGTTATGTACATGAAAACCATTGAAAATTAAAATGTAAGAAACCTAACAAAAAATCACGTACCTATAGATGCACCTGCATCAACTTCACACATGATAATGTTTGCATAGTCCTCAAAAACAAATCCATGTATTGATCCACTCCAATCATCGCACCTTTGAATCTCAGTTCGATTATTCATACATACCTTTGATCTATTTTGGATGTATTTCCAACCCTTTCCTCCATCGCCAAACGTAGGCATCTTTATGATGAGGACATTACCCTCGACGAAGAAATGCTCAAACTTATGAAAGTGCTTGCTCAAACAGTTAGATTGTATCCTACCACCCTGCAAAAAAAAGCAATAATTACGAAAACTAAAACAGTTAGATTGAATCCTACTATATTGCTAAAAAAGCAATAATTACGAAAATTTAAAGGAAAAGAAGAAGAAAAAAAAAACAGTAATACCTCTTCATCAAATAAGATCATCTCTATGGACCAAACATCCTGACTATTGAATTTGTTTCTCTTCCAAACTTTACTAACACGAACCTTAATAACATGGTCATCCTTAGTAGGATCCAAGTCTTTTATCATTTGGAAGTTTGATTTTTCAATTGCCATTTAGAGAGATGAGAAGGAAGATATAAAACGAAGATAGGAAAAAGAAGTGGTCAAGACTGTGAATGAGAGGTTGAAAGAGAGTTCATATATATAGAGGATAATGAATAAACTATATGGCAGTGTTATTTTTTTTATGGAAACCGTAATATTCGATTGTTTGTTTTGGAAATGATAATAGCCAAATTTCCAAAATTACGTTAGTTGAATAACATATAAGTCGTAGGTATTGAATTTGTAAGTTATGGATATCAAGCAATTCATAATCAAGAATTCTAAAATTAATTGATTAATGTATAATTATAATCCAATATTCTATAAGGTTGATATAATTGTTTAAAATGTCAAAGTCGTAGGTTTTCATCATTATACTTTAGAGTTTGTAAATATATGTTTTCTAAAAATACTACCCTAAATTGATTATCTGATTACTACTTTCCAAAATTAAGTAACAATTTCCCATAATTATAGGAATTGAAAATTTGAACATATACAAAATCATCGAAAGGTTTTCAATAACTTTCCGAATTCATATTATCTCTATGTTGACCAATTTGGGAAATTAATTATCAATTTTCGGAAAAATAAGTAAATTTCGCAAATCATATCAGCCTCAAACTTAATATATTAATATTAATTTATTAATAAAATAATTTGAGGATTATAATAACTTCCAAAATTATCGGAATGTTCAAAATTTAAATGTTGGTGTTCAAAATCAGAGGATTGTAATCATTTCCTAATGAAAAACATATCCTCAATAAATTTAGGATTATCATCATTTATTTTGTATGAAATATATATTAACATTGATGTTTTTGTAGGAAAAACATTGCCGAAAAGTTTATATTAAATCTCGGAAAGTTCAAATATTTAATTTACATTTAATATATTATGTTAGTCTATACACATTATTGTTAATGATAACAGTGATGTAGGAGATTTTATACATTAAAAGTGTGAATAGGTGTAAAAATATATGAGCCTCACTTTTTAATACAGGTAGTATCATAGCATATTTCCGTTTCTCATAATGACTTATTTGGGGTAGTCGATACTTTTAAATCATAATTTTAAAAGGATTTTCAAACGTTTTTATTTTTTATAAAACTATGTAGTCATAGGGTTATGATAATTTATAAAACCATCACATTTCTAAAGTTTTTTTTATAGGATTATCATTGCCACTTCTAATTCATATTATAATGTTGCAAATTCATATTATCAGTAGCATTAAGGTTTTTACAAACTGTTAGGAATCATATATAAAAATGACATAATGTTCAAAATTAAGCATCCTGAAAATTAAGCATCATGCTTCACAAAAGACTAAGTTTTCAAACCAGATCGTTCTACCAAAAACAAACATCATAGACATGGGTGAGATAGAGTCTTTCTTATACTAATTCGTTACTAACACAAAAAGAAGTCAACTACCAGAATTAACCACCATGCTAAACATTAGGAATGAGAAGTGCGTGTTGGACAGAATCATACCTAACCCTAAGCTCCTGGCCTAAATGGATGTCTTTATCATTAACAAAACCCATCCAACCAGATAGGTTAAACCTAAATGCAAAAACAAAAACAACAAAAAAATTAATAAACCGTGAATTCAATTAGGATCCAATATCATATTCAAAGTTATGATCTGCCTGGTGTCATAGTAATGTTTACCAAAAATTTAACGTACCGAGGTCTCCCCCTATTCATCTCTTGTCGGACCTGGAACGATTCACCATTACCATCTTCAAAAATTATATCCATCTACATTTCATGATGAAGGTTGACTAATGTAGCCAACCTTGCAGGGAACCTCTGTAAAAATTAAACGAAACCATAAAAATTCAAGTGATGGTTAGTAAAGGTGACGTTATATCAAAACTGTAGTAATAACTATATTAATCTGATGATAGCTTACAAATTTTCTCCGTGCAATGAGTATGTTATCAAACAAATACTCTGGTTGAATGTCCACATTCTGAACTTCAACATGAACTGGCCCAACATCATCTTCGTTCTGAACCTCTACATCCGCCACTTTTTCTTCATTAAATACATTTACTTGGACACCTTCATTTTCATCATTTTCCAAACCAACATCCTCATCTTCATCACTAACCCAACCCTCAATTTCCTCAACATCATCATCCGAGTCATCCTCCATATCAGCCTCACCATCTGCATTCTGTTGTTGAACACCAACATGAAAAGCATGCAAGTCTCTAACATCGCAGATGTTGGGAGAGTATACAGTCATGCCATACCTATCAGCAGAAACAGGAGTGAAGGTAACCCAGTAGTTATCCAGTATCGGAATACCCTCAACGACATTCATCCAGCCATGCGTGAAGGAGAGAAGACCTCTTCTAATGCCAAATCCCACCTCCCAGTGCTGATCCTCAGAATACCACAAAGTTATACGGTGATTCGGAGGAATGTTAGGGAAGTGGAGTTGAGGGAAGTGTAACTGAGCAACATCTGGAGGCAATGGCTGAGAATAATTGAGATATATCAGTAACTTATTTACATATAATGAGAATGTAGACATCGTTTTAATAAAAGTTAAATACTAACCAAGAAACCAAGCTGAGGCTGTAAAATTATCTTGAAAAATCCATGTAAACCAGCCATATGTAAACCTGAAATATTAATATAGGTAAACCTGAAATATTAATACTGGTTCTAGGACCTGATCATTTAGGTTTACCTCATCAAAAAACACAACATCATCTAAAAGGAACATCATACAAAACTCTTACTTAAGCTGGAACAAAACAGGACCATAATTAAAGGCATGATAGTTGGTCAAGTGTACCAGATAACTTTAAAAGGCTGGTAACAACAGGTCATGGTAGCTTAGATTGATGATTAATTAAAGGCATAATAGTTAAAAAAATGGAACTGTGAACAACTAATAGCATAAAAAGGAACCATAAAACAAAAAATGACACATAAATCTCAAACAAATTATCCATTCCTATCTCATGTATATTTAAATTGCTAAAAACAATACAGGAAGACATCTATTTAAATACAAAAAGTGTCATGAATTTAAATTCGAAAACTCATCTAGAGAAAGACCTCTGTGTCAAGTTACAATGACAATAAAATTAAGAATAAGATCATACACAGAATGAATGCATCTGAACTGATTCATACATAAATACATACATACTAATGTAAATCAAACATACATATTTGATTCACAAATAAGAAGCATATATACCCATAGTAAATTAAAAATTGCATATATCCCCTTTTCATAGTTAAATGACAATTATAACCTTCAATTGTTTATTAGGGTTTAGGAAAGAAAAAAAACCGTAATCAACTTTCTGGAAACCAACGTTTCATCTTCAACAGAAATAACCATCTTGGTCACGTCTTCCTGGTCGAATCTCGTCAACATCACCATCGAATCATATTGGTGGAAACTTACGGGTCGCCTAACCATTCTTCTACATCGAAATATCACCACCGATTCATCTTAGTAGCATCTTTCTGGTCGCGATTTTGACAGCAACAACAGCGAGTCATCTTCTGTGAGTTCAAAATCGATTCATACCTGGTACGGTTCTTGTCTATAACCATTATTTTGTAGTGTTCTTCTTGGTCGATTTTGACTGTTCTGAGCAAGAATCCATATAGCATAAAATTATTTTGTACTGTTGTTCTTGGCTTTTTTTTTAGAACGGCAGTTGTTCTTGGCTGATTTTGACTATTCTCCATTTTGGTTCTCAATTGAACACTTGTTTATAAAGGAAATTTAGTGACTTTTTGTTAGAAATGGTCGAATTAACAAACCTGATAGAAAGAATCGAAGGAATTGGATGAACTAAATGCAGAAAGGGAAGAAATTGACCTAGAAGAGCTCTGTCTCTTTTTTTTCGAATCAGGCGATGGGTGATAAATATGATCAGGGAGAGCTTATCAATGTGGGGAGAAATTTGTGGTGAAGAATCCATAATCCTTTGAAAACCTAGTAGAAATCAAATAGAAAGAGAGTTTGGTGGAGAATACCCCACTTACTTCAAAGAGAAATTCATAGACGGAGAAACTAGATTGAGAAAATAAATTGGTGATTCGTAGATGTTTAAGGAGCGGAGGGTAAATTAGTCAATCTCTATTTTATTATTAATAAAATGGGTAAATATGCAATTAAGGTTTAAAATAGGGGGAAATATGCAATTAAAATTATAAGTTGGGTAAATATGCAATTAATGAGTTTTATAAGGGGATATATGCAATTGCCCCTACTAATAAAGTAAACACATACTTGATTTATAAATAATAAGGAATCTAAGTTAACATTCACAATATGCATAATCCTTAAAGAAAAAACAGAGAGAAAATGATTATGAGGCTTGAACCTTCAATGTTCCAAATTGAATAACCATAAGCAATCAACAATAAGAAAAAACCTCTGTACATAGATGTTCGAGCAATATGCCATTAAATCTAAAATTTCATGAGGCACACATGCAAAAAATCTTGAAATTAAACACAAGTTGCAACAAACATAATCGATAAATTAGTGATACGTGTTAACCGGATCTTAACAACGGCAAAAAACAATAACGATTAACACCAATCGCAACCAACCTAATCGATAAATTAGTGATAAGTGTTAACCTAATCGCAACACAGGAAAAGAACAACAACCATGTTAATTTCTGCGATTAGAAGGAACCAATACCTAGAACCGGAAACCGTCAAGCTCTGTAAACCGTAAAGCTCACGGCAGCGGCGGCGACACAATTATAAATACTAAAAATTTGAGCCTAAAAATTAATAAAGAACACATCTTTTTATATTTAAATATATTACAACTAAGAAAAACGAACCATGTAGGCACAATCAATATGAACTCGTTTTGATTTCAGATACCGCAAAATAAAAAAAATTAAAATGTAAATTTTGAACTGGTTCGTTTTAAGGTAAACTTATTTGCATAACCTATATATAAAAGAAACACGTAACAATTATAAATACTAAAATATTTGAGCCTAAAAGTTAATGATCAAAAACATTATAATGTATTTTTTCAACGACAAATTTGGATTATTGACAGGGGACATTATCCACCCACATGATCATCTTCATTCTCCATCACGAGGAAACTCATCATAGGTGAGAAAACCCTCTAGCCCAACTTAGACCCATATTTATTTTTTATCACAGGTGAGACATGAATACAAGACTCCTATTTTTAATGTCTTTGGTACCTCACCTTAGCCAATTAAGCTAACAATCATTGGTACTAAAGTTAAAAAGAAAACCGTATTAAAAAGAAAAGGAGAAAACAGTTTAGAAAGTTAAAAAGAAAACCTTAAGTGTGAATGGAAGTTAACCTTAAAAAAATGATGCCTTGTAAGGGAACCGAACCGAGTTCATATGTTGAATTAATCACGCCCTGACTAATTGGGGGCAATAAAGAAACTTCTTAAATTCTCAAATGAGAGGGGTTTAAATGAAAAGTTTGGTTTTAGTAAGAAAGATAAGAAGGAATTTCAAATATTACTTGATCTAATAAAAAATGAATTAGGGGTATTTTAGTCTTAGTCATTTTTGTTGACTTTTTATCTAGTTCCCCCATTTTTTTAAAACATTAATAACTTTCACATACAACATTACTTAAAAATAAATTACACCATAAAAACGAGTGTTTTTTCTCTTTAAAACGCGTATAGTGTTGCTATATAAAGAATTTATAAAAAATTACTCTTTCGATTTTTAACACAATGTTCAAATCATTGTGTCATTATGTCAAAATGTTCAGATCATTGTGTTATTGTGTCATAAAATTAAAAAAAATACTTTCGGTTTTTGACACCATATAACACAATAATGTGAACATTTTGACACAATATGACACAATGATCTGAACATTTTTGACACAATATGACACAATCTGAACATTTTGACACGATGACACAATGACACAATGATCTGAACATTTTTGACACAATATGACACAATCTGAACATTTTGACACGATGACACAATGACACAATGATCTGAACATTTTGGTACAATTGAAAGAGTATAATTTTTTTATTTTATATATAACAACACTGTACGGGTTTTAAAGATTAAAAAATGCTTGTTTTTATGGTGTAATTTTTTTTAATAATAATGTTTTATATAAGAGTTATGAAGGTTTAAGAAATGGGGAAAATTTGATAAAAAGTAAAAAATGATCTTCCATCTTTTGTTTTCTTTAGTTTTTCTCTTTAATTCTACACAGAAAAACTTTGGGTCATAGATCTTCACTTAATTGAAGATCTAATGGCTATGATTCCTTCTTATCCTTCTTATCTAAACTAAAATTCTCACAATAACCTCACTCATTCCCAAGTAACTAATATTACTATATAATTTGTTGGCATTATGGAAGTTGTGTATATATATAGAATATATATAAATTATAAAATTATATTTTAAGATAATATATAATTGCAAACTTATTATAGTTTATAAAATTTTTAAAAAATATTACAATAAAAGGATTTATGATTTTTATGTTATACTATATACAAAAGATACTAAAATTGTATCATTTTTGTAGCCTAATGTATAAGAGTGAAACATAACTTCCTTAAGCTTTGCTTGAGTTGTATACTTATTTTGTTTTTTGTTTTTCTTTGAGCTTTTTCTTATTATTATATTTTCCTCATTTTTTTGTTTTTTTTTGTTTTTTTCTGTTAATGCAAGTTTCTGGTGTGCCTGATACCGTTGAAACAAAAAGACAAAGTGCATAGCAAATGAGGAGGCTGAAGGCTCATTAGGTGTCAGAGGCTCATTAGGTGTCAGCGAATGACCACCTAATGAGTGTCTACGAATGAGTTCATTCGGCAAATGAATTCATTCAGTGGGCAATCTCATTTGGCGAATCAGTTAGGGTATAAATACTTGTTCATTTCCTTCATTTGTAAGTTTGTTCATTATGTGAGAGGAGTGGTCATTCGATGACTCTGTTCTGTATGAGAGGAGATGTCATGTTCGAATTCTCCTAGGGCTTAACAATGTAAACTCCTTCGGTATTGTAATCATTTGACATTATTGATAATACCGACAAGCTTCCGTTTGTAAATTGTTCTATATTTGACCCGGAAACGATTCGTTCACGGTTTTACAACTGGTATCAGAGTCGTTGGTTTAATTCCGGGTCATTATATGATTATGGACGTTAAACAGAAGAGAATGGTGCAAGAAAGTCGTCAAACCAACAAATTTGGACAAAGTTATGCATCAAAATTCTCATTCGGTGAGCCACTGAATGAATATTCAGGCCACCGAATGAGAAGTGTGTTCATTCGGCTTTACATCTTCATGTAACCAAATGAGAATTGTTATACCCTGACTTTTGACCCTAGTTTTTACTAATAACCTCCGGCAGTTTAGGACCCCTGGATGTAAAGCATACAGGGACTGCACTTTCGGTTAACCTAACCTAGGATTTTTGCTTATGTTTTATTTAATTACTATCCCAGGATGTAATGTACTCTGAATTTATCTATCTACTTAATCCCAGCATGCACGGATACCATATATGCTAGGGCAGTGTTACTAACTTTCTCTTTGATTCTATGTGATTAAGCAAGGAACGAGAAGGAAGATAACGGTCATGTAGACCCAGTCAAAGTCAGAAGCACGCGTGGAAAAAGAGACCCGCCACCAAACTCGGTCAAATAACGGCCATAAGTCGTTGGAAGGAGATCCCTGGAATCTCGGAATATTAGTTAGGCACATCTATGTATTTAAACGCGATGCCCCTACCGCAAAATCAGTAGCGTCGCACATAAGCTCAAACGGTAAACTCCAAATCGGGGGCTATCAGAATAGGCGCACTCACCAACCTCTCCTTCATAAACTTAAACGCCTTCAAACAACTCTCATCAAACTCAAAAGCAACATCCTTCTCTAAGAGACGGGTCATGGATGAGTGATTTTGGAAAAATCCTTAATGAATCACGATAGAACCCTGCGTGACCTAAGAAACTCCTAACAGATTTGACATTAGTGGGTGGTGGGAGTTTGCTAATCATCTTAATCTTAGCTCTATTTCATCTTTGTCACACCCTCAAATTTCCAGGTGCGGGGTTTATACCGCGAGGCGTGTGACAAACCAGGATCTGAGTCATTAGTCATACCAAACCATGCAAACACACCAAAATAGTTTAAGAAATGCGGAAGCGTAAAAATGTAAGTAAAAGTATCGTGCAAAACACGCGCCCTCAAACCAAACACAAAAGATAATAAACCCAACGTAAAAGTTGAAATGCAACTCAAAATGTTTAAACTGTCATGTGATATGTATCCTAGCGTGCTCGTACCTCAATGACCTGCGAAAGACATACTATGTGGGTCAGCGCAAGGCTGGTGAGTTCATAATATCAATTTACGAAAAAGTAATAGTATGTAAAGATGTTTGTAAAATGTTTGTAACATGGTAATCATAATAGTAATTGTAGCTAGCAAGGCCAATAATGCTATCACTATGTGGTTCGCAACCGAAGCGTGACTGTTTGTGTTTGTAATGCCTTCCACCATCGCCTAACACGGACGATGATGATACTGTCTAGGCTAATTTTACACCCGTTCGACATCCAGTCGAGTTAGAGCTACTAACGCGGGCGGGGTTTGTCAAACCCAGTAGTACTACCAAAGATTACCTCGCTTTCTCATAAACTAACGGTTCGAAATGTAAGGACTTGTAATTCGGGTTATATGTTCGCACATACATGATCAGCTGTACAATTATATTACCAAAAACTATTTGAGCATGTTCCTTTCTCTAACTGAAATACTTAGAGAAAATGTTCGAGAACTCACCTTTGGGAGCTCGGCAAGAAAGTTAAATGAAAGAGTTTGATGAATTCCTACGAATCATCTATATGTTTGTGAACGTGTAAGACTACAGTGAATGAACAACGAGACTGACTCAATCGACCCTGACGACACGTTGGTGACTTAAAACAGTTGTGTTTGTTTGTTTAGTTAAAGCATCCAATTGTAGGCACATGTCAAACGTTTCTAGTATGCACCCTAATAATTACAAAGAGGTAACAAGAAGCACATACGATTTCTACGTTTAAGCATGCTGGTAACAAAGTTTACTA
>JBCNJP010000012.1:19620464-19722386 GCA_039602395.1 Deinandra increscens subsp. villosa | reverse complement strand
TCATATTAGAACAAATATACATGTTGACAAACAATTGAAAAAAAATAAACAACAACAGTTAGATTGTCATCTAAGTTAATAACTAATGGATAAAACTAATGTTTATTATATAAAAAAATGTATGACACACGTGTGCACAATTGAATCAATTGACAAACAATTGTAAACCAATAACCACAAACACCTAAAACCCAATATAAATGGATGGAAACACACTTAATGGGAAAATTAAATAAGGAATTAGATAAATAAATAGGAAATAAACAAAATAAAAAACCAAAACAAATATTAAAGTGCAATAGTATTTATAACAACCAATATGAAAGTAATCCAGTCAAGAGATATCATAAGCAATACGAGGTCAGATAATGCATCTAAACAAAATGCTTATTATCAATCATGAGAAATCTATATGAAGGCGTGAAAAAAAAGTCAACTAGCAGGCGATCCAGAAGCTCTAGCAGACGAACGTCTAGCAGCACGGGGAGGCTGTCGCCGTACTCGCGGGACAGTTGGTGGGTCAACATGCACATCAGCGTTGACAGCAGCAGATTGGTTACTGGAATCGGTTGGTTGAAACACCTATGCACCAAAAGGATCAGCAGCCGCAGCAGCAGCAACAGCCTCGGCAGCACGTTGCACTTTATCACAGTTTCTGGAATCATGGCCATAAACTTACTTGTTACACTTTTTACACAGTCTCGGACCCTACTTGAACGCTTCAATAGCCTTGTCACCCGGACCGATCAACCCCTTATCCATTCCACATCCTTTGGTTCTAATTCCTTGTGTTGGTACGAATGAAGAAGTACCAAACTCGGGCTGATGAAGTATGTCACTTATAATCGCACTTATTCGATTTTGCGCGGGGTCATAAGGCACTTCAGAAAATATGCATGTCTTTAACTCTTTAAGTTGGCTTGAAAATGCTGCAAGCTGATCTGGTTGGCGCCTTAGACGATCTGTACATTGCGAAACGATATCCATAATTTCGTTTCTAAGAACACCCGATTCACTTGTATCAACTGAGTATCGATTTGAAATGGCATACACTCTTGATGGAAGAGCTTTAGGCGTCCAACGCGCATACGCGTATTTTGTGGGAATCTGGTTTATTTGATTGCATCTGAAAACGTAGAAAATGTGCCGACATAAAAAACCAATGCGTGTAAAGTATAAACACGAGCACGAAACAGTCTTAGCAGCAAGATTAAGTGAAACCTGTTACATATTAACACAATGGTCATATTAAACATCGAACAGAAGGATGGTATACAAGGGTAGTAAAACTTAAATCATAAATACATATGAGCAAAAAAACCTACAGTGTTGATTGGACGGGACTAATATCGTATTGAAAATACACATAAGTGTTAGGTACACATGTATAACAATATTCATGAACATATACACATAAAGATATAACAACACTCATGAACAAATTGAAGGTATGCTAATCAGTGCACATGTGCATCATAACTAGTGATTATGAAAACTACTATAAAGTTAGAACACAATATGCAAATGAAATCAGTAATAAGTACTATGCACACATGAATTTCAGACATCAAGTAAACAAAAAACAACAATGATAACAGAAAAGTACATGTATGGTTTGTTAAAGCTCACATGTGCATTAAAAGGGACTAACAAACATAAATTACCTCAAATTCATTGACAGTAATGAAATTTCCTGTTTGCATGAGCAATGGTGTATATTTTGCTAGTACCAACAGTGCGCGTCAAGCCACCAGAACACTGATAGAGGCTTCGCTCGATTTCTTTCTGAACTTCCTTAAAGATCGTGATCGTGTACAAACTAGCCGCACGTTTTTCAATTGGAATTCGTGTGTGGATCTCAGGTACTGTTGTGTTTGTATCAAACGCGAGCTTACGTTGGTTATTACGCTGTGCGTCAATGGCGATGTCAAAACACATGAGAAACTGCAACAAGGTATTGCCACAACTAGAGTTGATCTTGAACAACGCATTAGAACTCTCGCATCTAGATGTTGTCGTCATGAGATAACACATGGGAAGATCTCTAAAGTACGAAGGTATCCAGTCTTCTCGCATGTTGTACATAGTGGTAAGCCATTCGTGATCAGCCAATCCATATTCTTCCATAAGCAGTTGCCATTTTTCTTCAAAATCGCATGGTTTTATTATCAGGTTCCATACAAGTTTGTGGATATATCTACGAAGGGATGCATTGTCGATTGCGTCATCTTCAATCTAAATTATATAACGATGATAAGTAAAATGGCAAATGTATGAATAATACATAAGAAATAACGTGATGGTACTAATGGTCACTTATTAATTGAAAATAAAAAAATATTTATATAAAAAATTAAACGTACCTTGGAAGGCAGCTTCCTCATGATATGTCACATGCATAATCTATGGGCAGACTGATAAAAAACAACCTTAATAGCGGATTTCATTGAACCATCTTGGTCGGTAAGCACCAACCTAGGCTGAGTAACATGTGCTTTCAGAAAGCATTCAAGCAACCATGTATAGGACTCAATCGTCTCATCCGATATCAAACTGGCACTGAAAGTTACACACTTTTTGTGGTGGTCAACACCGGTAAATGGCACAAAGATCATCCTATATCTATAACACAAAAGATAAGCAATTCAAGTTATGAACTATTTATAAAAAATGTAACTTTGATGCACATGGGAGTATTTATCATAAAATTGAAAATAGCAGCATCGTATAAAGATAAAAGAGTTACATAATTTAAAACAATAATAGTTTTAGTTTAAGAGTACTTACTGGTTAGTCTTGTAAGTTGCATCAAATGCAATAACTTCGCCAAACACTTCATAGTTGCATCGTGAAACGTCATCAGCCTAGAAAAGTGATTTGAGCTCGTTACCAACAACTAAAGACTCGTAGAATAAATTATGTTGATTTTTAGTACATTCTTCTAGCGTGTCCATCACAAGTTTGGCATCCCTATCGCCAATGAAAATACGAATCGTTCGAGCAAAGTTTTTGAATTCAGTTTTTGAACCACGAACGTTGTGATGACCACCCTTCAAAGAGCACTGAACCTTATGCGCAACAGAATGGCCAATTTTGTTCAGGCTAAGTTGGTGGATGAATTGCTGGGTCGAAAAATCAAGCATACGACGCTTGGAACTGAAATCCATAAATTCAGGGCCAATGAGTCCGTGGTTGTGTGCTTCAACAAACGTATAAAGAGTGTACTTTTGTGTTTCCGGGTCGAACTTAGTCCGTATACATGCACCACAGTCAGTCAAAGACGAGCGGCTGGCCTTCGAAGCAAAAACTGGTTCAGGGTTCATAGAATCAAAATTTTTCAGTTTTGGTTTTCCAGCCCTGTTACATAGAATGTATCTGTGTCTAGTAACATCATTGATCTTTTGGTGCGTGCCTAACCGGGTAGAGAAACCAGCCTTAGCAGCGTAAGCATCATACATATCAGTGGCATGCTCCCAACTGTCATAAACCGATCCCAAAACAAGAATGTAGGGAGGGTCAACATCAGGCTTCCAATATTTGGTTCCATCAGAGTAGCAAAAACACTGCTACGCGCACCATCTGAATGCACATAAAACACACTAAAGTTAAACGAAAGTAAAAAGTATAAACAAACTAATTGTTTATTAAAATGGCACAAACGTATAACTGATTCAATGTTCATAAGATACAAAAAGACCATTGTATTCCATGAGTTTGAGACGGAAAAAGTAAATGGAGTGTAATAAACTAAAAGTATAAAAAAGCTAAACAAAACAGTATGTATTGATTGTTTAATATGCTATTGAAATAAAGAACTACATACTTTCTAAGTGTACTATGTATAAACGAAGGAAAACATGTTAAAGTCATTTGACTACACATCATATCTAAAATATATTGTCCAAATGCTACTTAGTAATAAAAAATAAAAATAAAAAAACATTATGATGAGAAAATTGGATGAACAATACAGCTTTGGTCCAAAATACAGCTTTGGTGCACATGTGTAATCATAAGGAAGTACAATAATAACAGGATATCAATAGCATGATTAAACACAGAACAACAATAGAAAACATCACATAACAAAATCAGAGTATAAAATCATGATTTGTAAAGAATATATAACAAAATTAAACAGAAATTAAAAACTACACATGTGTACTTTTGAAAATTTAAGTTGAAGTATCTGTGACCATGTTCTTCAACACCTATGAACACCATAGGAGGAGCAGATCGAGATTCTAATGTAGATGATGAGGAAGATGATGCAACATTGGACGACGTGCTTGATCCGGTGACTCCAATAAGCAAATTGTTGTTGTCGATTTGTTCAATATCAAAATCACAACTGGCATCGACAGATACATCATCAACAGGTGCGGAATCTTCAACTAAGATACGATTATCGGTAGACAAATCCATATGCAACTACGAAGATCTGAAAAAATACAAAAGCAAGGTCAGAAATCGAAGTAAACCAGCGAATTTCAATTCGCGGTAATGAACTGTATACGTGCGACTGTAACATTGAATGTGTTAGCTGGATTTGAATTGATACAAGACGTTGATTCAGTGAAATCCACTAGAAATCGCGATTTTAGGAGCAAAAGTATAAAGGATTACGACTCAGAATCGAAGGCTAACGGATGAGAGACGTGATTAAAGGAGACCCAAATATCGCTCAGATGTGATTGAATATAAGATTCAATAAGAGTCCGTGAATATAAAGTTTATGTGTGATGCCAAAAATACCTCTCATTAAATCATGTTCTTAGGTTTTTACAAAAAATGGGTGTTTACGCCCGATCCTTCCCCTATATATATATATATAGGGTTAGGTTCAAATGAGAACTTTTTCTTTTGAGAACTTTTGAGAACTAAATCTCAACCACAAATTTCAGGGGGGACCACTACAATTCATGGGAGGGGGGATGTATGTACATAAACTTGTGGCTCAAATTATTTCTTTTTAGTTCTCAAATGAAATTGGTTCTCAAATGATCCTCTCCCTATATATATATATATATATATATATATATATATATATATATATATATATATATATATATATATAGGGTGAGGTTCATTGTAGACACTTTCGCATGTGAAATAGCTCTTTTTCACATGTGAAAGTTTCTAATTAATGAGAAAAAAGAAAAAAAGAAAAAAGAAAATTAATCACAACCATTAGATCAAGAGATCTAATGGTGAAAAAGGGTGTCTACCTGTCTACACTTATGGGGATGTCTACAATGAACTTTTCACTATATATATATATATATATATATATATATATATATATATATATATATATATATGGGGAAGGATCATGCATAAACACATTTATATTGCGAAAACGCGTAAACACATATTAAAACCTCTATAACTTCTTAATACGTTAACATTTAAAAAAATTGCACAAAAAGTCTTAGAATTATGTTATCTTTAATTCTGGACTTTTTTAAAAAAAAATTAACGTTTCGGTTTTTTCGTGTGATGCACATGTGCAGTAAAAAAAACTCATACTTTTAGCATAAGTTAATATATTTTTTTCTAAGTCGCACCATATATCTTATATTTCTGTTATTTTTTCGTATTTTTTGTATTTTTTTAATGATGCACATGTGCATCACACCAAAAAAAACCTCATACGTGTGGTATACAGTAATATTTTTAATTAGAAATTGCACCCTAAATCTTATAGTTGTGTTATTTTTAGATCTAAAGAAAAAAAATAACATTTTATAATTTTTTTTATTCTATGTTGCACATGTGCACTATGTACCATTATCATTAGTACAATAAATATTTTATTGTTTTTTATAAGTTTTTAACATAAGGAGTGTTTTTTTATATGATAATTCGTCTTTGTGCAGTACTAATGATAATGATGCACATGTGCTGCACACGAAAAAAAACACGAAACGTTAATTCTTTTCTACTTTTTTTCCAGAATTAAAGATAACATCTTTCTAAGACTTTTGGTACGAATTTTATGAAAAACAATTAACGTATGAAGAAGTTATGTAGGTTTTAATATGTGTTTACGCGTTTTTGCAATTAAAAGTGTTTTCGCATGATCCTTATATATATATATATATATATATATAGGGTAGGGATCCATGGAAAACCCCTATTTTCTTGAAAACCTAGAAAACCTTTTTTTAGCCATTGATTTCCAAATTAATGGTCTAGATTAAGGAGGGTTGGATTGTAAATAGTGATAACATATTTCATTTAATGATGGGCATTGTGGTAATTTGGTTTACCCAAAAATTGAACCGCCAAAAACTAATATCCTTAATCTACACCTCATACCCCCCCCCCCCAAAGCTCTACTCAATATTGTTCCAGATTTTTTTGAAAATCTTGGAGAAAAAATCTCTGATCGTATCCATTAAAAGCAGCGACGGCGAAGAGAAACTAGGGTTCAAAGCCTCGACGGCGACCTTCATATGTGTCGCTGTGTATTATTACAATGATGTAACAATTATATTTTCTTTATGTGTCGCTGCAAATTGTTAGTGTGATGTAACACTTATATTTTCTTAAATACTTTAACCTGATGAGGATAAATTATATTACATCTTTGTAACAATTAAGGAATTGATATTCAATAAGGAAAAAAATATATTTTTAAAAACACATTATTGATAAAACAGAAAAATATGTTACAACAGTGTAATATATTTGTAAATTAGCACTATTATAAGATGATTCAGAAAAATAAAAATTTTGTGTTGCTGTATATTGATACAGTGATGTAACAGTTATATTTTCTTTCTGTCACTGTAAATTGTTAATGTGATGTAACAGTTATATTTTCTTAGATACTTTAACCTGATTAGAATAAATTATATTACATCTTTGTAACAATTAAGGAATTGAGATTCAATAAGGAAAAAAAAATAAAAACACATTATTGATAAAACTAGAAAATATGTTATAACAGTGTAATATATTTGTAAATTAACTGGATCATGATCATACTTGTCTTGGACGCTTGGGTTGGGTGATTTGATACCATCAATTGCTTGATGATGTTGATAATAATCATATGGATTACACAATGGAATGTATGATTCGACATCATCTATTGATGTGCGGGATTGATTATTTCCTTCTTTACCTTGATCTTGCATTGGATATTGATGAACGTGATGAAAATTTTGGAGAAGAACAACGAGAAGAACTAGGATTAGGGTTTAGTGATTTGCGATTTTCTATGAATTTTGATAATGAAAAATCCCTGTAAAATTTCAAATTAGTTATTCACATTAATGGTAAACAATACTTTATTAAAATAGATATGCTAAATTTACATTATTACCCTTTCATCAATTGATGTGCGGGATTGATTATTTCCTTCTATACCTTGATCTTGCATTGGATATTGATGAACGTGATGAACATTTTGGAGAAGCACAACGAGAAGAACTGGGATTAGGGTTTAGTGATTTGCGATTTTCTATAAATTTTGATAATGAAAAATGTGACACCCGAGAATTTCAAGGTTAACTTCCGTTAGACAAATCCGTTAGTTACGTTATAAGTGTTAACTTAAGTAACTAATGCTTAACTAGGCCGAATACGTCCACGTCCTTTGGTTGATCACCGAACCCGCCCATATGCGTTATGTGCTCATTTATTGATGTCATTATGTGCAATGTGATTTAAATGCATGATTTAATATTGTGAATAGCACGATTAATTGTAAATGCTTGATTATGTGAAAATTGACCTGCTTTGGTAGCCAGCGAAACTAACGGGCGAAACTATAGTGTCGCCCGGTAGCCAGCTAAGCTACCCATTAACTCGTGACCAGAGCTAGTTTCGCCTGGCCAGTGAAACTGCCAGCGAAACTAGCCTCTGATATAAATAAACTTAATAAACCCTAGTAGCCTCATTTGCCTCATTTCACAACAAACACACACACACTCTTTTCTCCTGGAGATTCTGGTCAGTCGAGGTTCACACCGAGTTGTCGAGATCTCAGCCCCAAACCATCATCTACCAAGCTAGGAGATCGAACCGTGAGTCCCAAAAACCTCCATTTTGTGTTTTATATGTGTTTTTCTTAAAAAGCATGACCAAACCTTCATGATATTGCTTGATCTTCTGTAAATATGCCTTAGGATGCTAGATCTATCATAAAGTTGATGACTTTACGTTTAGAATCCAACCATGTTAGGGATCTAGATCATTTTGGTCATTTTAGGGTTTTGAATTTATTTTGGTGATTTGATGATGAGACTGCATGTTAAACGTGTTAAAGTTGCTTGATTTATGTTGGTAAATGCCTATGTATGCTAAATAATGAATTGCATGTAAGATCAGAAGCCGTTAGGTTGATTTTTAGGCAGATCCGTATGATTTTCGCGACCAGCGAAACTGAGTGTTCTCTGGGCGAAACTATGTGGCGAAATTAGGCCTTCATTCAGCGACACTGCCGAGCGAAACTATAGTGTCGCTAGCGAAACTGACCAGACCTGCTCGAACGAAACTACCGAGCGAAATACCTGAACGAAAGTTCAAACCAGTTTCCCTGCGAAACTAGGCTAGCGAAACTGCGTCAGCAGTTTCGGGCGAAACTAGCCTAGCGAAACTGTGTCACCGGGCATTGCCTAGCGAAAGTGCTGCCCGTGCACCTAGCGAAACTGCCTAGCGAAACTGTGCTAGCGAAACTAAGACCTGACCTAAAAACCAAACTTGTGAAATTTGCTTAAGTGTTATGCCATGACTTACATGATTATGCCATGATGAAACATGCTTGATATCTGATTTATATGAACCCTTGTTTATGATCAACCATTGGTGTCGTGTGTCGGTATGTCGAGTCATAGTTGCAACGTGCTATGTTATGGGCCATAGTGACGTTAAGTAAAGATTAGACACGAAACTAATACTTAAGACCTAAACGTGTTCATAGGTCTTCGTTAAACAACAATAATTTGGATTACTTGAAGTGTAGCAGTGCAACCAAAGGTGAGTGTCACTAACTTGTTTACCGTGAGCCTGTTTGGGCCACACCGAATAACTTAACGAAAAACAATGCTGAATAAACTCTAGAGTGCTAGGCACCTACTAATGAACAAGAGAACTCGGGAATGCTCGGCACCCACTTGATGAACTGAAGTGTTTTATGGGAAACACTTGTGGACTTAAACAAACTATTTCTGAAACAAAACTGAAAACGTTTTAATATGGCTAGTGTAGGTTAAAGTCTGAACCATATGATATCACATGTTTTCTAAGGATGCCTGATAACTTAAAAGTCCTCAACTAAAATTGTGCCATTAATTGTAAAGCGAGGGGATGTTGGGTAGATCTACTGGAGTTTGACAAACTCCGCCCCGTGGCACGGGGAGTGCACGGAGGAACAATATCAGCCTATTTGACCGTAGTCCCGGGGAGGACACGGGGGAGGCAAAAACCGCGATGACGTAGGTCCGCACCGTACGGGATGGCTCGGCCCCCACAAAATAAGTCAGCTTTGGTACAAACTTCCTTAGAGCATGGAACAACGGATTAGCTACCCGCGATATCGGTTGAGTCCTTTAACTTTACGGAACTAGTACATACCCGATGACGTAGGTCACGGACAAACCATTTATAAACTGAGATTTAACTACGAGCATTGCTTTTCACAAATAAATAACTTGTAAGTAAACCTTGACACGAATTATGATTATGAGACCGGGCCAATGCATGACAAGCCCACTGTGAACTCACCAACCGTTAGGTTGACACTTGCGTGGTTTAAACTTTTGCAGATCGCTAAGGAGTATCCGCTGGAGGTTGGCATGGCACTTGAAGACCGTTGTTTTTTTGATTAAACTAAATCGGGAATTTAAAAATGTTAACTTTGTAAAGCACGTGGTTAGTGCTAAAAGACTGATATTATTCCGCTGCGTATTTGTGAAACTTTATTTTATGATATGTGTTTGGACTTTACTTTGATTCGTTTAGTATTTGTAACTAATGGTTGTGGATCCTGGTCTAGTCGCGCCCCTTAACGGCATAAACTCCGTTTGTGGTACTTTGGGGGTGTGACAAAAAATCCCTGTAAAATTTCAAATTAGTTATTCACATTAATGGTAAAAAATACTTTATTAAAATAGATATGCTAAATTTACATTATTATCCTTTCATTAAAACAAAAATAAAAAATTAAATGGAATTATGTGATTGGTGAAGAGTAGTTTTCTAGGTTTTTCAAAAAGTAATGGGTTATCCATTGATCTTCTTTCTATATATATATATATATATATATATATATATGGTGAGGTTCATTGTAGACACCCTATAAGTATAGACACGTAGACACCCTATTTCACATGTGAAATTACTCTATTTCGCATTTAAATTTAATAAAAAAAAACCTTCTTTTAGACTTTATATAAATAAATAAATAAAATCTAAGATAAACAATGAGAATTGTGAAATATTTAATTCATGAATGATTACGTAATGAAATCTATGATGCACATGGTTTAATTTTGGAAAAAAGAGTAAAACGAAAGGATCAGAATGAGTGTGCGTAATCTGCATCGTTCATGAATTCAATTTTTCATAATTCTTATTGTTTATCTTAGATTTTATTTATTTGTTTACATAAAATCTAAAAATGTTTTTATTGAATTTCACATGCGAAATAGAGTAATTTAACATGTGAAGTAGGGTGTCTACCTGTCTACACTTATGGGGTGTCTACAATGAACTTTTCACTATATATATATATGTATATATATGTATATATATATATTATATATATATTTACAAATTGCAAGTTTTTTTGAGTCTAAGGTTTACTATTTGGTTCTCATCAAATAAGAAAATTACACGCCACTTTCTCGACCACTAATTTTATTCCATGTTTGTGTGAGATTCAAAGGAAAAGAAGAGACCACAGCCCACAGATTTCTTATTTACGTGGTTTGTTCTGTTCCTCTCTCTCATAACATTGTCGTCGTCTCCCCCTCTTTACTCTCTGAATCTCTCGATGAAACTCCGGCGTGGTGTCCGCCGGTTTGTGCGACCTTTCGTATATATGGTTGTGTTTCGGTATGTGACGCTGATTCTCTGTGAAATCCTAACATGGTGGCCGCCGGTATGTCCGCTCTGGTTATGCTCGGTGTGTCGCCGCCGGTGGGTCGCCGTCATTGTGCACTTCCCGTGGCATCTAGGGTTTCGTTGATTCAGAGAGTTGAAGCTCTGGGTGTATCATGCATGTCTTCATTTTGATGTGAGTTCGTTGTCATCTTTGATTTTGGCGATAAACGACGCCGATTTCTTTGTCTTGGTGGTCTGCCATGTGGCTGATGGTTGTGTTTTTGTGATGAGTTCATCTGGTATCGATGAATCCTTGACGAATTAGGGTTTTTTTAAAACCCCCAAATCTATGGATGATGGTTGTTGTTTATCTGATGGTCAGGTGTTCATCGCTGCCGCTTCCTAGAATCGACTCTCTTATGAGTACTATGGAGGCTGTGATGATCTAGAAACTCAGATCTGAGCCTAGAACTTAAACGTATGTTTTAGATGATGGTTTAAGAAGAATTTTACCTGGTGGCCAGGTGTTATTCTTCGTAGCTGTCGCCTAGATCCGACCCTTTTGAGTACTGTGGTGGCTGTGATGATTTGGTATTTCATATTTACATTTTGTAAGTTTTTACTAAGTGGCTATCCAGTCTGGCTATTTGTGATTTAAGGCAGTGATGATTTTTCATGGAGGTATATGGTGAGTTCGGTCGACTCTTTGGCGAGGCAATAACTTTTTGCAGCCATAGAGTCGCCCTCATTCATAATGGCTTGAATTGTCACATGTAACTAATCTGAGCCTACTCTTTAACACTTCATTTACTCTTTAACACTTCATTCAATACTGGAATTGTTTTTGATGTATACGACCAACCATTAGGCGACCGGTACTTTGTGAATGAAAGTACAGGTATGAGCAGCTGTAGGTGCTCCATTGGAGCGCCCGTCTTCCATTGATGGAGCGACCGTCCTTCATTTACTCTTTAACACTTCATTCAAGTTGTAGGTGCCCTCCATCGTTGGCTACTTCATCTGTATTTTATATTTTTTATTTTTTATATGATAAATACAAAACAATGAAGTAGTACAACTAATTGGTCCATTATGAAGAGCTAGAAATACAATACTACAGCTAATTTCCATGAAACACAAATTAAATTATCTTTATGTGCTTCATTATGAACTTAATCTCAACTGCCAATTTTACCATGTCTATACACAGTTGCTTAGCTCTTTGTTTAGGATGTCATAATACATGGTCTACTCTTGCATATGCATTATATTGCCTATTTGTAATTTAAGTAGTCGTAATCATTCGCGTCTTTGGTTTACATGCAGCTGTTGCTGCTGTCTATATATTACTGCTGTCTTTTTAAGACTTTTCGCTCAGGCACTCTACTGCTCTTTTGTTTATGTTTTTATTTGATTTGTCCTACCTCATGTTCTTTGTCAATTTTTTGCAATTAATATCAATGTATGTTGTTTGCTGTTAGTTTTTACATGAAACAGTGTCATGTTATTCTTAAAAGCAAGGTTGTTGTCATAATGATTACATTTTTTGTGATGAAAATTTTCAAGTTTAAAAGCTACATACAATTGCTAGGAGTTACATATATCTCATCAGTTGTATGCCATTTCTATGGACGAAACTACATCAAAGGGACCTTTTGATTCAAATTTTGTCCCTTTTTAGTTTACCTATGAGTTTGTATTCAGTTTTTCTAAACTTTTTGAGAACCATATCAGTAGATTTTGAATTGGTCATTTTTCATCTAATAATTGTCATCTTTTTAGTGTTTTAGAGTTTGTAGTAGTGGAATTAGAAACAAGTTTACATTAAGTGTAAAGTTTCTTTTTTGGTTTGCTATTGTATTTGGTTTTATGTTGTATTTGCTTTTAACTATATCATTGATCTTTGTATTGGTTTTTCTAAATTTTAGATTCCCAAATCAGTATGTTTTTGAAGTCCTCAGTTTTCATCTAAGAATATCTTTGATCTTCGAATTGGTTTTTTAAAGCATTTTAGAACCAAATTAGTAGATTTTGATGTGCTCAATTCTCATCTAATAACCGTCATCTTCTTGGTTTTTTTTTCTTCACTTTTTAGTAATGGACTTAAATATAGGTTTATGTTTGTAATTTTTTTTACTATATCTTTGATCTTTGTTTGTCAGCTCCAAATCAGCCACAAACACCAGCACCAAAATCAGTCTGCAGGCACACAACAAGTGCATCAGGTAATACCACTCTAACAAAGTAAAACAACAAAAAGACTCCCCATTCCATTTATTTACTTTCTTTATTAGTTGATTTCATTCTATATATTTGTTCATTACTCTTTGCCTCTAAACTTATCACATATAATCAGGTTTATTTATTATTGTTCCTATGTTCCTTTTTCTTCCTTTCCTAGATGAAGGTCACATGTCCTCGAAAAAAAAAACTCAAAGAAACGGATGATTAAAGCTGAACAAAGTATCAAGTTTTTATAAATGAAACCATGACACATGGTGCATGGATTAAGTCAAAACACCATTTTTTTTGGATTAATTATGTTTGGTAATCAATGACTAATAACTTTTGTATATGTAATGATGTACATGTTAGTAGATATAAGATAAAACACTGTTTTTTTTTGTACGTACCCAAATGGAAATTATGTTATGACATACATTGGGTCTGATTTTGAAATTAGTATATTAATCCATAGGTAGGTAACTTCGCATTATAGAAAAAGCATGATCATTTAATATACTGTGATACAATGACTTCTGATGTTGATTTAGTCTTTTGGGGAATTTGAAATTCTTTAAAACATTCATTTCATTCTCTAACTGTTTGTGTAATTGAGTTAGGGGTGGACTGATAATGTGTGTACTTTCTCATGTTTCATGGTAATAACCTAATTTCACAATTGTCTTCATGTTCTTTGTTAGGGGCAATTCTATATGAGTGTTTATTATGATGTTTCATGTTACATATCTTACTTAATATTTTTGTTTCTTCTCTTTTTTGAAGGTTGTATTTCCAGCTATATGGATTTTCTGCGATGCGTGTTGAGAGACAATTGCATCACCTCTATAAAGGTTAGTTCTTCTATGCCATATAAGTAAGATATTTGCCTTATTTTTCTTTTGAAAGTTCCATCACATGCATAAATATATGATGTATTAAAATTAGTTTGTTTTCAAAGTTAAAGGCATACATATAAGGCTTGATGATGTATTAAGATTATTATGACTGCTTCTGCAATAACAGCAGTAAATTCAATAACGATACTGGAGTTCCCTACCGCAACGTGTTAGTTCTATAACTTACCATGTACCATTCTAGAGGTCTTCACGTGCTATTTTCCATAGCTTTGGTTCTACATAGCCGGTATTCTATTGTCTGGTTGAGTTTATTATATGTCATCTGTTTTGGTTGCATTTGGTAAGATCGTTGCCGTTTTGTGGTTTTGGTTTATGTTTCTCTTCTTATCGGACATATAAATCCACTTTTTTGTCCCCGTTAAAACATACATGAGATTGCAGTTTTCTGTGTGATACTCTTCTTGCACTATTTGTTTGTTATCCTCGGGTTTAATTTTTTTAATACCTTCTTTTTTGCATCTGGTGCTATACGTCATCTTACATGTACATGTGGTCAAGATTTTTCAAAGGGCACATATTTGCTTTTTAGATTTACTCTGCGTTTGTATGTTTTGGTTTTGATACTTTTATGGTTCGTTTTATACATCCATGCTTCAATATAATAGTTTTGTGATTCGTTTTATACATTGATAGAAGCAACATTGGACATTTGTGTAGCTGGGATGGAATGTCCACTCTTCGAACATTTAAAGACGGTACTACATTATCAACAAGACTCGGATATCAAAACTGAGAGGTTACCTCTTATATCTCTTCATTTGTTAAATTGATATTAGTAATTTAATAATACCTGTGATTTATGTGGCTTTATTTCCCTAATGAGTAACATTTATGGCATGCACCTTCTTTGTTATAGTTTAAAGCACTACAAAACTAATACCACTCTAACAGGACGAAACAAAGGACCTAATGAGAAAATGAGAAATTATAGAAATAAAGGCAGACCTGTTGATATCTTCTCACTATGGTGTTGTGTGAGAATGGGGAGTTCTTCTTATCGGATTATTGCTAATTCTGAGTTATGCGGATGAGGGTTCTTCTTTTGTGATACAATGAATTTATGGTATGATTTGTTGTTAATCGTTTGTCTATCTGTCTTAGATTGAGAATGTGATTGTACATAGTTAAAGGTTTCCCATTTCCCTAACAAGCAGGTCGCAAGTCTTAAATTTGGTGCATATTTCAAAAGTGTTAATCGTTTGTCAAAAGGTACAATCTCTTGCTAATTCTGAGTTATGCGAATGATGGTTCTTACTTTGTTGATTTAGAATGTGTTAATCATTTGTCACAAGGTACAAGCCCCTTGCTAATTCTGAGTAATGGCGCGTGGATATACAGTGATAGATGTAAAGCCATATGAGTGTCGTCTCCCTCAGAAGGTATGTTTAAAAAAACTTTCATTCATTAAAGCAAGTTCGCGTTTTGGTTCGTTTTTTCCTTCGTCCTCTGATTTAGCATCAAGAAGCCCACTAAGGTAGCATTTTGAAGAACTTTTTGTTGTACATTTGTGTGGTGGACGAAGATAGCATTTAACTCATTTATTTTATTTGTACTATAAATCCCCATTTTACATTGCATTCTTATTGATTTCGTAAACACCTGTTGCATTACATAGGACATACAAGTTTCTTATTTTGACTTTTTAAAAGTCAAAATGGTCACAACATCAGCATATGCATATCCTAGGATGAACAAAAGTTGAGACATGTACTCATTTTCAATTCACTGTTTTTGACTTCCTAAAGTCAGAATGACCACAACCTGAGCTTTGTAATACAACCAAATAAAAAATTCAGTAATATAACAGTTTTGACTTTGTGAACTCAGAATACTAAGTCAGTTTCTTGCCTATAAGCCTAATTAAAGTTCTTTTTTTTTTTGCCTTTCTATTGATAGTTATACATATAGTTTATGTCATAGTTTGTTACTAAAAATCAAGGATTATCTATTTACTAATAGATTCATTGTTAGGTTTTACTGAAAACTAATTTGTAGGGTTCAGTTTCTACTTTGTCGGTTGTTGACCTCCAATCCTAATTTACGGAATTTATTTTCAGATTTATGAAAGAATTTTTTTTCCTATAATTTGTAATTTGTTACTATAAATCAGCGATTATCTTATTACTTACAACAACAAATTTGCAGATGACGAAGGTCACCACTGCTAAGAAGCTCAAAGAAAAGGCAGATTAAGAAGCGGACATGCAACAACTAAGGTACCTTTATGAAGAACTTTTTGTACATTTAAGGGCAGAAAAACTAAGATCAAAGCCCACTAATCAAACCCATTAAACCATGAAACACTTAAATGTGATGTATGTTGTTTCATGGTTTGAAAGAAATGGCTTAGTATTTTGACAAAATATTCCTTCACACACTTAATGTTACATATGTAGCTTTTGGTACTTAAATATGATGTATGTAGTTTCATGCTTTGCAAGAAACAACTTGCTATTTTGAATCTATACTTTTGTGCATAAAATGACACGTAAAAGAAACTACCCGCCGCAACGCGCGGTTGGGTTATTTTTTTGTATATATATATATATATATATATATATATATATATATATATATATATATATTGGGTAAGGATCCTACGAAAACGCAAAAACCAATATTAAAACCTACACAACTTCTTCATAAGTTAATTTTTTTTTCATAAAATTTGCGCCAAAAGTTTTAAAATTACGCTATCTTTAATTCTAAACAAAATATTAAAAAAATCAACGTTTTTTTTTCTTTGTGTGATGCACATGTGCATCATCATCATTATTACTGCACAAATACGAATTATCATACGGAAAAACACTCCTTATGTTAAAACCATATTAAAAACACTAAAACATTTATGCTACTAATGATAATGAAACATAATGCATATGTGCAACATTTAATTAAAAAGTTATAAATGTTGTTTTTTTTCTTAGATCCAAAGATAAACACAACTATAAGATTTAGGGTGCAATTTCTCTTTTAAACTATTAATGTATACCCCATATATGAGTTTTTTTATGTGATGCACATGTGCATCATTCAAAAAAACACAAAAAATGACGGAAAGATAACACATATGGTGCGGCTTAGAAAAAAATTATATTAACTCATACTAAAAATATGAGTTTTTTTGTATGATGCACAAGTGCATCACAAAAAAAAGGTTAATTTTTTTTTAAGTTTTTATAGAATTAAAGAAATCATAACTATAAAACTTTTGTTGTAAATTTCTTAATAAATATTAACGTATGAAAAAGTTATGTAGGTTTTAAGATGGTTTTCGCAAAATAAATGTGTTTTCGCATGATCCTTCCCTTATATATATATATATATATATATATATATATATATATATATATATATATATATATATATATAGTCAAAGGTTCATTGTAAACCCCCTTAAAAAGTGTAGACCCGTAGACCCCCTAGATTATTCTATAAGACTCACTAAAAATTATAAAACTCATTGCTGTTGAATTTGATTTTTTTATTTCTCTTTTATATTTTTTTATATGACAAGTTTTTAAAAATCAAAAAGAAAACCTAGAAAGTTGTTGGAGACATTGAAATATAATTGTTCTATAAAACTCACTAAAAATTATAAACCTCATTGCTGAGTTTTAAAACTCACGGTTGTGTTTAAAACTCACTACAACTTTAAAAATTAATGTTCTATAGAACTCAATGAAAATTACAAAACTCGTTACAAATTAAAAAAACTCACTATTAAGTTTAAAACTCAGTGTTGTGTTTAAAAGTCATTGTTTTTAAAACTCAGTGCAACTTTGAAAATCGTCGTTCTATAAAACTCACTGAAATCTGTAATTTCAAATTAAAAGAAATAAAGAATAAATAAAAAACTAAAACATTAGAAATAAACCCTAAATTAAAATGTAAAGATATAAATATGACATATTAAAATTAACAAACAAAGATTAAGATTAAAATGAATATCTAGTGTCCAATAATTTTTATAACAACAATTATATTTCAATGTCTACAACAACTTTCTAGGTTTTCTTTTTTTGTTTTAAAAACTTATCGCATAAAAATATATAAAATAAGAGTAAAAAAAAAACCAAATTCAACATCAATGAGTTTTATAATTTTTTTGTGAGTTTTATAGACAATATAGGAGTTCTACGGGTCTACACTTTTTAAGGGGTTCTACAATGAACCTCATCCTATATAATATATATATATACATATATATATATATATATATATATATATATATATATAGGGGAAGGATCAAATAAAAACAAGATGTTATTGCGAAAACAAGAAAACAAATATTAAAACCTCTATAACTTCCTCATACGATAATATTTTTTAAAAAAATTTGCACCAAAAGTCTTAAAATTATGTCACCTTTAATTCTGGGAAAAAATTAAAAATATAAAATTTCGTGATTTTTTTATTATTGCACATGTGCAATAATACGTATTAATTATATTACACATGTGCACTATTAACAAAAAAACGTTAATTTTTTTTTAATTTTTTCCAGAATTAAAGATAACAGAATTATAAGATCTATGGTACAATTTTTTATCAAAAATATTAACGTATGAAAAAAGTTATAGAGGTTTTAATATTATTGCACATGTGCAATAATAAATTTTTATTGCACATGTGCAATAATAAAAAAATAAAAAAAATGTTGAATTTTTTTTAATTTTCTCCAGAATTAAAGATAACAAAATTATAAGATTTATGGTGCAATTTTTTATAAAAAATTTTAACATATGAAAAAAGTTATAAAGGTTTTAATATTATTGCATATGTGCAATAATAATAATAATAAAAATTATTGCACCTGTGCAATAATAATTTTTAAATAAATTTGATTATTTTTTTAATTTTTTCCCATAACTAAAGATAACATAATTTTAAGGATTTTGGTGCAAAATTTTTATAAAAATATTAACGTATGAAGTTATAGAGGTTTTAATATTTGTTTTCGTGTTTTCGCAATAAAAGTTGTTTTCACATGATCCTTACCCTATATATATATATATATAATATAGGGTAAGGTTCATGCGAAAACAAGTTTTATTGTGAAAACATGAAAACAACATGATTTTATACGAGGAGGGACCTAATTTGTAACTTATACAACTTTTGGACTTAAAAAACACAGAGGGGCATTTAGGGAAATTTAAATTTCCTTAGACATTTGTGAAATTAGGTAACTGTTCATCCATAGTTACAACTAGAGCTCTAAGCTTTTCAATGCTAGGGCCACGAAGGTTGAAGAATGAAGGAAAAAGTGGAGTACAAACCCTAACGACTATATTTCGTCTCTTTTCGAATTGTTGAATACGGGATTCCATGGAGACAAGATACGTCTTATTATAACAACAACAACAAAAACCCTAGTCACCTTCACCGCTTCACGCACGCTTTCTCACATTAGCGACCCGAAAGTCGAGCAATTGGAGCACATTCGGGATGTATGAAGCCGGAACCAGTGATGAATTTACATTGAAAGGTAAGAAATCACTACAAGGTTTACCGTTTTTAACAAAACAGAAGCAATCAGAGAACTTACGTATCATTAGCAATTACAATCGATGCACTACACATGTATAGTTGTTTGAAATGTCGTGAAATATTGATACTACATTACATAATACCATAATTTGAGATTATTACACATGTGTAATATTATTATAACCCATGACAGGATTACATTGCATGATATTCTTATTATTTGAGATTATTACACATGTGAAATATTATTATAACTCATGACATTATTACACTACATGACATAATACCATTATTTGAGATTATCGCACATGTGGAATATTATTATAATTCATGACATGATTATACTGCATGATATAATTAACATTATTCGAGTTTTTTGCACATGTGCAATATTATTATAACCCATGAAATTATTACACTACATGACATAATTCAATTTTTGAGATTATTGCACATGTGCAATATTATTATAATCCATGACATGATTATATTGTACGACATAATACCAATATTTAAGATTATTGCACATGTGCAATATTATTTATAACATGTGTGTTTTAACTCAACAGACAACCTCATCATATTGCACATAAATAATCTGTTTTTTTTTGTAACACCCCAAAATTTCATGACTTAAATTATATACGTGTGCTATATTTGTCAAGTAGCTGAAATATATGTGATATTATATATATACGTATAATATAGAAAAGTCACAATTCGCGTACGAATATTCGGCACGACATTCGAGGAAACGTCAAGAGACGAATTTATAGAATATGGTATATGACGAAAAAAATAAATATCGTGGGCGCAGACGGATCTGAAATCCGAGTTATAACGAAGCGAGAAAATGCAAAATAGTGATTTAGGCCAGGTTTGTAACAATCGTAATTAAAGCACGAACGTCACTAAAATAGCACCGAAGCGAAAGTAGAATATCAGGTATTGTTAAATACTTGATTTATAATCTTTATAAAATATATTTGCAATGTTCGGCACGAAATCGGGTAACCATTACTGTTACACGATAATAACCGAAATTAATTCGGTTAGCCGTTCGAGATGATTATAACGCCTCGGCAAAGTATAAATAATTATTATAATATTCATTAAGAATTACAATCAAGAAAAAGTATTCGATTTATGAAACGGCCGTGGTCATAACACCGATTTGACACGTGCTTCTACCACGTAGTTAATTAAGCGATCATCGATTTACGTTATAACCGAAGAATAAATATAACGATTAAATTTATTGGACTCCCGTAATATTTTAGATGTTCGGGAATTTTTATGAACCGTTTATGAAATATTAAAATATTTAACGGGTTTAAACTACGGGTGTAATACCTTCTTATTAATATTATACCCTATTAAAAAGAAATATCTTAAAGTTTACTTGATCGTTACTTCTTAAATTGTACGCGTCAAAATGAATGATATGATTCAGCAAGGAAGAATATTACTCATCTAACATACGTGTCTATTTCATCTTCAAATTTCTTGAATATATATAAGACATACATACATACGTAAACACACACACTTACATGCAAATCAACATACACACACAATTAAAGAAACAAAAGAAAAGAAAAGAGAATGAAGAAAGAAAGAGAGTGCAGCAGCGCTGCCGTACCCCCTCTCATCTCAACTTCCGGCAGCTCCGCCTTCGTTTTTCCGACCAAAGCACTAGCGAACCCGGCTACCACCTTCGTTCATAACAGCCCCCGGTGAACCTGCGGTGACCTCCTGCAACTCCCGGCGAGCTCACGGTGAAGCGCCCACCTCCCTCGTTCTCTTCTTGTTCCGGTAACACAGGCGGCCCTCCGGCGAGCCACTCTCCCTCCGTCCGACCTCACCGGCGATCCTCCGGCAACCCCAGCCAGGCGGCGAACCGAACCCCATCACCCGGCGAGCACCCCGTCACCTTGAACCCGCAGCACCCTGCCCCCTTTTTCCGAGCAATTGCGGCGACCTGCGGATCGCAAACGCAACAGCAACAGCGGCCGTTCATCCTCACGACAACCCCTGCTCCTCCCGTTTTTCCGGTGATGAAAGAGATAAAACCCGGTTACCCGCTAAAACCCAGTTTACCGTCTCTACTTTCGGTAAGTTTTCGGTGATGCTCGGTTGCCGACAAGTGAAAACGACAACGACGGTGAACACTCAGGATGGCGGAGAATGGTGGCGGTGATTGGCGGTTGTTAACGGCAGTCGTAGGTGGTCGTCATTCAAGTTAGAAAAAGGGACGTCGAGTTAACTCGTCTTCACTTTCGGGCGACGTTTCGGTGGCGTAACGAGGTCCAAACGACGAACCGACAATGAGGAAATGCTCGTGGCGAGAAAATAGTCGGGAAGGACTATTCGTTTGTCAAGAACGGACAACTTTATTATTCGGTTATTTTGGACTCGTTTCACGACCCGTCAAGAGGTAATCACGTTATATTATTTAATTTGTGATTATTACAAATATCATTATTAAGTTAAATAATATAAAAAGTATTTACGACGAATAAAGATATATATGTATATATGAATATATATATATATATATATATATATATATATATATATATAAACATTAATTGATTTTATTTAAAATAAAATTAATTAAAAGAATATTTGTTTAAAGATTAAATATATATAAATATATATATATATATATATTTAATACGAATGTTAACGATAATAACAAAGTAATTATCGGGTTAAAGAATGTTTAATATATATTGAAGAATATATATAAAGTGTTTAATATTGAAATTAGGGTTTTCTAGCCGCTCTTCTGTAAAACCCGAGTAAACGGTAATGAACTAAGTTTTGAAATTTTAAAGCATGTTATAAAATGTTATAACGGATAATACCCTAAGTCAGTTTTGAATATAAATGGATTTTGATAAAGAAATGAGAAAAACGGGAAATTAGGGTTTCGGAATATGATTGTTTAATATAAAATAATCCGAAGGGTATGGAGACTTGATTTTTGGTATGATAACATATCTTTATATGTAATAAGTATATATAAAGTTAAATTGGATAAATGAGAAAGTATTTAAAATACTAAGTTAATCGGATATTTAGAAGTTCGCGCGGACCGTAAGGGTAGACGCCTGTACACTGGGGTTTCTGGCAAAAGTGAGGGCGTCGCATAAATCCCAACTGGGAAATGGCATCCCTCACTGGGCAATCCCGGAGTGAGCGTTTACTTATAGGAATGCGTGTCTTCGTATTATCGTTAAAAGAAAATGATAACTGCCTAAAGGGCATTTTGGTCATTTTGACCTTTTAAAAAGGAATGAACTTAATAATTTAATATTATTAAGTTAATAAAGAGTTAAAATAAACATAGTAAATGTTTATTGTATTAAACCTTGCGTTAACACCGTACAATACGCGATTAGGTTTAATTGGAAGGCATTGCGGAGACTTTGTCTGAATTAACTGCTTAAGAGAATAAGGTGAGTTCTATGAGCCCACTTTTAAATGTTTTAAATGTTTTAATGTTTTCGGGCTGATATACATGCAATGATACATATTCAACTGTTTACTTGAAAAGTATTTGAGATGCCTTTACTTGTTTTGTGTTGATACACATACGTGAAAAAGTTATAATACTTATAACTGTTTTAAAGTTATTATTACCTGTTATTACTCTTTTCGGGAAGGTTATAATGAACGGGTAATAAAGAAGTTAACTTTTAAAGAAAAGTTTCAAAAGAGGAAAATGAGTTTTTGAGGATAAAGGAAATGACCCTTGGGGTTATTTTAAAGGAGTTTTAATCTAAGCACAGATTGTCTGGTAAGAGGGGGTTGTACAATCCAAGCAGTGGAAATGAAGCCACTGGAGTAACGACGGTTACTCAAGAGGTCGGGAGGCGACGGCCAACCGAAAGGGACTAAAGTAGTCCCAGAGATAGACAATGCTTAGTAAAAAGAGGTTTTGCTTATAATGTTTCGTATGACTTTATTATACGTAATGATTATTTGCACAGAGGATGGGTCCCGGAGGCCCTAGGTATTTTAGAGTATTAAATGATTTTTAATACTGATGAGTTAAACGTTTTGGTATAATCCTGTTATGCTTTATACCTGTCAAATGTTTATAAAGAAGGGGTTGTTAGGCCCGAATGTTTGAGGTATGTTTTAGAGTATTAAATGATTTTTAATACTGAATATTTAAATGTTTTGGTATAATTCTGTCATGTTTTATACCTATTAAATGTTTATAAAGAAAGGGGCCGTTAGGCCCGAATGTTTAAAGTAGCCTTTCAAGGTAAAAGTAAAAGTTTTAAATACTTAGAACTCACCAGCGTAAGCTGACCTTTAAAAACATGTATGTCAGGTATCGGTGATGTTTAAAGTAGCAAGGGAAGGGCTCTAGCAAGGGCAGATTAGATGGGCAAGCTATCAGGAAAGACTCGGTAGTAGACTGGCATAGCTATAGATAAGATTTAGTTATAGTTTATGTTGTTATCTTCCTTACTGTTGTAACTTGTTATATATATAAATGAAAAGTTTTTAATTTCCGCTGCTTAGTTATCTCTGTTGTACCATGTGTTCATGAGTAAATCCGACACGTGACCCCTCCTGGAGCCAAGACTGGGAGTGGGCGTCACAAGTTGGTATCAGAGCCTTGGTTTAAGAGATTTAGATACTAGCACGGTATCTAGACTTAAACTAGGACTCTTGGTAAACACAGTAAGGTAAGATAGGGAATGTAAATGCCAGTCAGGATAGTCATGCCCATAGGAAAAGGTTGCACCAAGAACATAGGAGGTAGGACTTAGGGTATGCAAGTGTGGAGAATACTCGATTGCAATTAGCTACTGCAAATTTGGTATTTTACCCAAATGAACATATCATAGGTACTAACTGTTGTGTGGCCTAGTGCGGGGTGGGTTAATTGACAGTGAGATACGTGGTCAATAACTGTATGAATGCCTAGAGGAAAGGTAGTTTTAAAGGACCGGTTTTAAAATTTCCGGTAAAGGAAGAAAGGAATAGTACAAACACCATGGATGACTGTGATGAGAATAACTGGGTTTTGAACGCATCATAATTATATAAGTGCACGTATATAATTATCATGAATTCAAAATTTGGAAACTTCACGTCACATGAGTTCTAAAGTGTCAGACTATTTTGATCGTAAGATCAGGAGATTAGAAATCATAGTCATGATAGGAATGCAAATAGGACATCCGATACGAAATATGATGTCAGTAAAGACGAGTACCTTCAGAAAAGAAATGAAAGTCGTTATGTTAGAAATAGTGGCAGAAGCATTGAAGGTTACATTGCTATCAATTTCCGAAAGCTTTGACGAGAAGGATGTCCAATAAAGCGACCGCTAGTGGAGCTAGTCCCGCGGAAGCCTTTGGTAGAAATAGATCTTGAAGAAAATGACGACGAATTCCACAAGAAGGCTAAGGGAGCTTCTGAACAAAGAAGGCCGATATGCTAGATGTACGAGAAACGTCATCACATGAATTACATTGAAAAACTCAGGAACCGTTGAAAATGAAAAGAGGTGTAGACAAGCCTAGAATGTCACCTTAAGCAAGGAAACTATAGATGTGATAAACGTTGTCACGGTAAAGTAGAAATGAGAATGGCTATGACGAGAATAGTGGAAACAACGTTCCAAGCTACGTTGCTACCTTCAGAAGACCATCACTATAGGTGATAGGCCGGAAGGCTCGAAGCAGAAATTGTTTAAAGTTAAGAAAAATGACAAAAGTTACCACAAGATGGATCGAAAGCCCACAAGCGTAAGAGTATGGAGATCCAGAGTAGGCCAAGAAGAACTTACGTCCTAAGGGATGTTGTTTCTTCCAAATTACAGGATGAAAGCACGCGATGATTGGATGAGCTACACGAAGAAGAATTCCAGCATAAGGAGAGGAAAAGCATTGTCAAGGAATCCCGTAGTCAAGCTACCTTAGACAGCTTAGGACTACATCTTCCTTAGGACAAATGCAAAGACGTCAAGATAAATGACCTCAAGACAAAGATTGATATGCAGATGAGCCTGACGATTCGAAATGAGCAGCAATGGCAAACTTAGAGGTCTGAATTTGATATTAGGAATTGTCGCACAGTGTATTGCACCAATGCAAGTAAATGATCAGTATTTGACAAATGTTCTTCTTAAAATCAATATCAAGCTAGAGATAACGATAAAGCAAATTTAGACGTTGAATGAATTGACTCGCGAGATGCTACGCGTAACTCATCTATAACCGGAGGAAGACTCGACTTCATATGCAAGGATCGTGATGGCTTGGCAGTAAGGATTACAAAACGTGTAAGTACATGGGTCAAGAGGTAAGTCATACTCAATGTATGCCATTGACTCAGAGGCAAAACCAAGAAGCCGGAGAACGTACCAATGAATCCAACTAGCAACTCGTCGGATCAAGAAATGGGGTTCCATAATCAACTCGACGCTAAAAGCAACACCAAAAGCAACGTCAAGAGCAACGCTAGAAGCAACAACGCCAGCAACAACAACATTAGAAGCAACAACGCCAGAAGTAGAAACACCGTACCAGTTATCTCCAACAGAAGCCAGAAGATTTCTTTAGACCAAATATATCGCCTTAAGATACTCCAGCAATTTCAAGAAGAAAGACGGAAGCCAAGGAAATACGTAGACTGCAAGAAGATAAAGAAGTTGTCAATGAAAAGCAGATGTCCTTCGTCAAAGGATCAGTCAAATCATCCAACTAGCTACGAGGAGCAAGACGATTCCCAGAGGTCAAATTAGCGTCAGTTAAAAAAGTGAGCCTATAAAGAGAATGGATTTTTCGGAAACAGAATAATCATTACAAGTGATTTGTAGTGTTGATTGGAATGACGAACGCTCATTCAATCCCAGAAATCTCGTAACTAAGCATGCTGACAAATGACGTTCGAAGGTTCTCAGGGATGGTGAAGTATGCATGAAACATTAGAAGGAAGCGCTAAAGATCAGAAAAAAAGAAAGAGGCTATATTAGTACGTCTGAAGCCGCCAAAATTTTTCAAAGATTGTAACGCCATTAGGTTGACTAAGAATATGTCAAGTCCTTTTGGAATCCTAAACAAGTAACATACATGAAATGAGGTAATGAACGGATTAACACGGGCATCGGTAAAATCATTACCGATTAGGCCTAGTGAAGAGAGAATTGTAGTGGTAGTGTTTACACTCAAGAGTTGCAAACAACAAACGAGGTTGTATGCAGAATGTCCAAATTAGTTATTTAAGTAAGTAATAGATAGTCATGAATTATACTGATTTTGTTGTGGTTAGAATAGTAGTATCGCCCTACACCAGACTAGTAATAGTACGCTTCTAGTTGTATCCAGGGTGCGGTGGATACGCCGCTGGTACATCCTATATATATACACCTAAGGTACAACCAGAAGTGGCACTAGAATTAGTCTCGTGCAGGTAGATATTACGGGCCACTGTGGAAAACGAATAAGTAGCATTCATGAATACATATCACTTACTAACGAGTGACTGAGGGACTGTTGATGTCCAGAAGAGAAGTTCAAATCTTATAGCATACGGATAAATGTTTAAAGTACGCAGAAGGTTAAAGCAGAATGAAAGAAGCTTCGCGATAAATTTCAACTTTAGGAAATTCGAAGCATATTCCGGTGGGATTCATAATTAGGCTACCCTATATAGCTAAAGAGTTATGACACCACCTAGATAATGTGTGACTGATAAAGAGAAAGAGTTCCTTTATTTTGAGAAACGTATCCTCCCAAATCGTTAGCTAGACTATTCATTAGGGTTTCATTCCTAAAGGTACTAGCAACAGTTATAGAAATGCGGTTCACATTCTAATTGTGAACATGATTTTGTTAATAGAATAGTTAAAGTATTACCTTATAGGTAATAAAGTTAAATGATAGATGGTCATAGAAAGTTTGTTACGATGTTAAAATCGTAGCACAGGAACCAAGTGGTTTATATGATATGGATGCATTAAATGTATAGAAAGGTTTCCGGATTGTTCCGGGAAAGAAAGGTGAGGTAATGAACTCATTGTGAGTTAAATCACAGTTCGAGCAAGTTTCGAGGACGAAACCTTTTTAAGGGGGGTAGAGTTGTAACACCCCAAAATTTCATGACTTAAATTATATACGTGTGCTATATTTGTCAAGTAGCTGAAATATATGTGATATTATATATATACGTATAATATAGAAAAGTCACAATTCGCGTACGAATATTCGGCACGACATTCGAGGAAACGTCAAGAGACGAATTTATAGAATATGGTATATGACGAAAAAAATAAATATCATGGGCGCAGACGGATCTGAAATCCGAGTTATAACGAAGCGAGAAAATGCAAAATAGTGATTTAGGCCAGGTTTGTAACAATCGTAATTAAAGCACGAACGTCACTAAAATAGCACCGAAGCGAAAGTAGAATATCAGGTATTGTTAAATACTTGATTTATAATCTTTATAAAATATATTTGCAATGTTCGGCACGAAATCGGGTAACCATTACTGTTACACGATAATAACCGAAATTAATTCGGTTAGCCGTTCGAGATGATTATAACGCCTCGGCAAAGTATAAATAATTATTATAATATTCATTAAGAATTACAATCAAGAAAAAGTATTCGATTTATGAAACGGCCGTGGTCATAACACCGATTTGACACGTGCTTCTACCACGTAGTTAATTAAGCGATCATCGATTTACGTTATAACCGAAGAATAAATATAACGATTAAATTTATTGGACTCCCGTAATATTTTAGATGTTCGGGAATTTTTATGAACCGTTTATGAAATATTAAAATATTTAACGGGTTTAAACTACGGGTGTAATACCTTCTTATTAATATTATACCCTATTAAAAAGAAATATCTTAAAGTTTACTTGATCGTTACTTCTTAAATTGTACGCGTCAAAATGAATGATATGATTCAGCAAGGAAGAATATTACTCATCTAACATACGTGTCTATTTCATCTTCAAATTTCTTGAATATATATAAGACATACATACATACGTAAACACACACACTTACATGCAAATCAACATACACACACAATTAAAGAAACAAAAGAAAAGAAAAGAGAATGAAGAAAGAAAGAGAGTGCAGCAGCGCTACCGTACCCCCTCTCATCTCAACTTCCGGCAGCTCCGCCTTCGTTTTTCCGACCAAAGCACTGGCGAACCCGGCTACCACCTTCGTTCATAACAGCCCCCGGTGAACCTGCGGTGACCTCCTGCAACTCCCGGCGAGCTCACGGTGAAGCGCTCACCTCCCTCGTTCTCTTCTTGTTCCGGTAACACAGGCGGCCCTCCGGCGAGCCACTCTCCCTCCGTCCGACCTCACCGGCGATCCTCCGGCAACCCCAGCCAGGCGGCGAACCGAACCCCATCACCCGGCGAGCACCCCGTCACCTTGAACCCCCAGCACCCTGCCCCCTTTTTCCGAGCGATTCCGGCGACCTGCGGATCGCAAACGCAACAGCAACAGCGGCCGTTCATCCTCACGACAACCCCTGCTCCTCCCGTTTTTCCGGTGATGAAAGAGATAAAACCCGGTTACCCGCTAAAACCCAGTTTACCGTCTCTACTTTCGGTAAGTTTTCGGTGATGCTCGGTTGCCGACAAGTGAAAACGACAACGACGGTGAACACTCAGGATGGCGGAGAATGGTGGCGGTGATTGGCGGTTGTTAACGGCAGTCGTAGGTGGTCGTCATTCAAGTTAGAAAAAGGGACGTCGAGTTAACTCGTCTTCACTTTCGGGCGACGTTTCGGTGGCGTAACGAGGTCCAAACGACGAACCGACAATGGGGAAATGCTCGTGGCGAGAAAATAGTCGGGAAGGACTATTCGTTTGTCAAGAACGGACAACTTTATTATTCGGTTATTTTGGACTCGTTTCACGACCCGTCAAGAGGTAATCACGTTATATTATTTAATTTGTGATTATTACAAATATCATTATTAAGTTAAATAATATAAAAAGTATTTACGACGAATAAAGATATATATGTATATATGAATATATATATATATATATATATATATAAACATTAATTGATTTTATTTAAAATAAAATTAATTAAAAGAATATTTGTTTAAAGATTAAATATATATAAATATATATATATTTAATACGAATGTTAACGATAATAACAAAGTAATTATCGGGTTAAAGAATGTTTAATATATATTGAAGAATATATATAAAGTGTTTAATATTGAAATTAGGGTTTTCTAGCCGCTCTTTTGTAAAACCCGAGTAAACGGTAATGAACTAAGTTTTGAAATTTTAAAGCGTGTTACAAAATGTTATAACGGATAATACCATAAGTCAGTTTTGAATATAAATGGATTTTGATAAAGAAATGAGAAAAACGGGAAATTAGGGTTTCGGAATATGATTGTTTAATATAAAATAATCCGAAGGGTATGGAGACTTGATTTTTGGTATGATAACATATCTTTATATGTAATAAGTATATATAAAGTTAAATTGGATAAATGAGAAAGTATTTAAAATACTAAGTTAATCGGATATTTAGAAGTTCGCACGGACCGTAAGGGTAGACGCCTGTACACTGGGGTTTCTGGCAAAAGCGAGGGTGTCGCATAAATCCCAACTGGGAAATGGCATCCCTCACTGGGCAATCCCGGAGTGAGCGTTTACTTATAGGAATGCGTGTCTTCGTATTATCGTTAAAAGAAAATGAAAACTGTCTAAAGGGCATTTTGGTCATTTTGACATTTTAAAAAGGAATGAACTTAATAATTTAATATTATTAAGTTAATAAAGAGTTAAAATAAACATAGTAAATGTTTATTGTATTAAACCTTGCGTTAACACCGTACAATACGCGATTAGGTTTAATTGGAAGGCATTGCGGAGACTTTGTCTGAATTAACTGCTTAAGAGAATAAGGTGAGTTCTATGAGCCCACTTTTAAATGTTTTAAATGTTTTAATGTTTTCAGGCTGATATACATGCAATGATACATATTCAACTGTTTACTTGAAAAGTATTTGAGATGCCTTTACTTGTTTTGTGTTGATACACATACGTGAAAAAGTTATAATACTTATAACTGTTTTAAAGTTATTATTACCTGTTATTACTCTTTTCGGGAAGGTTATAATGAACGGGTAATAAAGAAGTTAACTTTTAAAGAAAAGTTTCAAAAGAGGAAAATGAGTTTTTGAGGATAAAGGAAATGACCCTTGGGGTTATTTTAAAGGAGTTTTAATCTAAGCACAGATTGTCTGGTAAGAGGGGGGTTGTACAATCCAAGCAGTGGAAATGAAGCCACTGGAGTAACGACGGTTACTCAAGAGGTCGGGAGGCGACGACCAACCGAAAGGGACTAAAGTAGTCCCAGAGATAGACAATGCTTAGTAAAAAGAGGTTTTGCTTATAATGTTTCGTATGACTTTATTATACGTAATGATTATTTGCACAGAGGATGGGTCCCGGAGGCCCTAGGTATTTTAGAGTACTAAATGATTTTTAATACTGATGAGTTAAATGTTTTGGTATAATCCTGTTATGCTTTATACCTGTCAAATGTTTATAAAGAAGGGGTCGTTAGGCCCGAATGTTTGAGGTATGTTTTAGAGTATTAAATGATTTTTAATACTGAATATTTAAATGTTTTGGTATAATTATGTCATGTTTTATACCTATTAAATGTTTATAAAGAAAGGGGCCGTTAGGCCCGAATGTTTAAAGTAGCCTTTCAAGGTAAAAGTAAAAGTTTTAAATACTTAGAACTCACCAGCGTAAGCTGACCTTTAAAAACATGTATGTCAGGTATCGGTGATGTTTAAAGTAGCATGGGAAGGGCTCTAGCAAGGGCAAATTAGATGGGCAAGCTATCAGGAAAGACTCGGTAGTAGACTGGCATAGCTATAGATAAGATCTAGTTATAGTTTATGTTGTTATCTTCCTTACTGTTGTAACTTGTTATATATATAAATGAAAAGTTTTAAATTTCCGCTGCTTAGTTATCTCTGTTGTACCATGTGTTCATGAGTAAATCCGACACGTGACCCCTCCTGGAGCCAAGACTGGGAGTGGGCGTCACATTTTTTTTTTGGATTCGTGCTTGTTTCAAGATCAAATGTTCGAACTAAAGGGTTCGTTGCGAGTTTATTGAAGAAAACATAAAGCAAGCCACACATATGAAGAAACTAAGGAGGAGGAGCGCCGCAAAGATCATGCTATCGAAAGAAATCGTATACTTATCAAATGAGTTGATTGAGAGAGAAGCCACAGACAGAATGAAAAAACAAGCAATTGGGAAGCAGCAAAAAGGACAAAACGCATGAAAGTGTTATCTGTTTTTTTTGTTTTGTTATGATCATGGTAAGATTGTAAGAGGGTTCGTATGAAAAAAAAAACACTTCTTATATTATAACTTGTTTATCCAGAATGGTTGTTATAGATTTTCATGACCGTACGAATTATGTGGCAACTATAAGTTTAATGCACATGTGTATTAAAGTTGTAATAAAGTTGTAATGCACAACATACATATGAATAAGCATATATATGAACGTCACATTAATGCCATGTAAATTACAGCTGACATTCAGATAATACATATAAGTTTTCGCTTAAATGTGAATTTCATATTAGTGCAGATGTGCACTACATATGAAAAACTGAAATGCAAGAAGCTTTAATGAACTATCTTTGGATTTTAATTGAATTACAACTTGTTGGATAAGGAAAAAGTTAGTGGGTATACCACAAAGGTTGTTGGAACAAATAATGGAAAATTAATACACATGTGCAATAAAATCAAATGTACGAACTGTTTAGCGAATTTATCACATTTAGGCACAATACATCATTAAATTTACAAACTGTTTAGTGACTTTAACACATCTACGCATAATACATTCAATAAACAGCTTAAATGTTTTAAAACGTCGTAATAGTACACATGTGCAATAAAATCAAAAGTACAAATTGTTTTATGTAATCTTCATCAAACAACACATCAAGATATCTCTAAAGCATCAGGAACACAAATCTTCACGTATAGCATACATATCACTCAACCAAGCTTACTCAGTCAAACCATAATCATCCATAACCGCTTCCCATTTTTTCTTCATAAATCGGCTTGTCAATTACTAAATTAAAAAAAAGGCATGTGTATGGACTTATGAAGGTGTGCATTTTCTAATATGTTTCCTGCAATATGATGATAAACATATAAGCCGTCAATAATGCACATGTGTAACAACTACAACTTCCCACGTTAACCCCGTTAAGTTTTTCCGTTAGTCCCGTTAGTTCCGTTAACGAACCCGAGACCTGTTATTTGAATGATAACATGGTTATACATGTTTATTTGCTAATTAATTTTAGTAACTTGTTTCGTGAACTTATTTCGTGATCTTATGTGTTAGTTGTGAAAATTTGCATTTTATGCGAAACCGGGCTTTGTGGGTAAATTTGGATTTTTAGGTATAAACGATAAATTTATATAACGCGACTAAATCTTACATGCTAAATGATTTAAAAACACTTGGAAACATTTTTAGAATTTTTACCTTACAACTTTTTTAGCAAAAACCCATTTAAATGAGTTTTATACTACTTTTGCTTAAAAATAAACTTGAGGGGCCATAAGTGTAACTTTATACTTAAAAGAAATCTGCTAAAAAACTCATCTCCCATCCTCATTCACGTTCATCATCAGACCCTCTCCCCCTCTTCTTCACGATCAAAACACACACACACACACCCGCTTACAAAAATCGCGAAATCACGCACATAGGAGCTAAAATCCAGAGTTTGGAAGCTCAATCAAACTCCAACAACATCAAGGAAGCTTCATCATCCCCTCTTCTCTCTCAAATCTGCGATTTCTTCCCCAAATTGGTAAACCCTAAGTTTTGAAATCCGAAATTCTTAGTTGCATGTGTGTTTTCTAGTGTTTTTGTGCTAAATGTGGAGTTTGTATGCTCTTGAAACTTGTGTTAGCTCAAGATATGTTAATTCTTAATTTGGGACAGATTTGAACTCGAGTTTAGGGCTGGGTTTTGAGCTTGAAATCTGCTATGTGTGCTTTTGTATGATTGTTGGGTGTTTGGTTATGGAATTTGGGTGTAATGTGCTTAATTGCTAGCTCAAGGTTGAGATTTTGATATGAATATGGTATGATCTTGTTAGGAACAGAAATTGCATGATATTATGGTTATAAACTTGTTGGTAGGTGTTAATTTGATCAAATGTTAGCATAGAGTTGAAATGCTAGTCATGGGCAAACTTGGAAATTTCTAACAGCTTTGACCAGAATTTTTGGTCAACTTGCAGCTGTCATAACTTACTCAATTTTCATCGAAATCAGTTGATTCTTTTTCCCTAGTAAAGTATTGTGTCTTAGCTTTACAACGGCTACTCGCACACTTTCTAAAACCTCCGTTTGGTCACTCAAAACACAGCTGCAAGTCGGGTACTCAAAGCTGTCATTTTCTGTGAAAAGTGGACTTTTCATTTTGGTTGAGCATGTTAATCTTGTTCTAATGGTGTGTTTGCTATCCGTAAATGATGTTTATATATTAAAAGTAAGATCTGGAGATGTTGGTTCATAAATTCCAAATTTTGAATGAGATATGCAAGTTTCCATTTCCTTTGACTAGTTTGCAAAATGCTAAAATGTGCCAACTTCCGATGTGCATAACTTCTCCGTTTCTCAACATTTTTAGTTGATTCTTTTTGCTACAATTCCTAAATGACATGTAGTATATGCCTGTAAAATTTAAGGAGCTAATTCCAAGTATTGTGGATTTTAGCTATGCCACTAGTTAAGTGCTTGAAGTTTGACTTTCTGGGTCAACTTTGACTTAAATTGAAATTGCTTGATTTTCTCCCAATTTGGGACTCGTATGTGCATTGTATGACTTGTATGACCGCATGAAACATGTTTAGGTGCTTATGTGCTAATTTCGTCCTAGCTACACCTTCTAATTTGATTAGGCCACATTTATCCGAATAGGTTGACTTTGACCAACCTGTTGAACCAAGTGCTAGGTACCAGTGCACCCTAAGGTGAGTTTCACTTACTATTATTGTTATATCCGGTTTAGGATGATAACGCACAGATAGTTGCATCCGGTAAAGGATGACAACCCAACGGTAAAGGTATTTCTTTACTTGAGTAATTTTCCGACAAAATATCATATGTTGCACTGAATTGCTTTATTTATAAAAAGTCCTTACATTCGGGCCGTTAATATACAATAGCGAGGTAATGTTGAGTAGTACTACTGGGGATTGACACCCCCGCTCAGCGGTGCACGGGATGCACCCTCCCGACTGGAGGTCGGACTGAGATCAATGTTAGCCTAACCACCGTGATCCGGATGGACACGGGAAGGCAAGGTTCATAGGTATCCCCTATCAAAACATTGTCAGCTTCGGTTACGAACAATTCAGGTGTACATAACTATAGGCTAGCTACCTACGATATGGAACTTTACTGGCCTTATGATTATTGATTGTGTTTTACCTTTCTTTATTCATACATTAGGTCTACATGTGGCGTGTAGACCGCTTTAGTGAACTCACCAGCCTTGGCTGACACTTGATTGTTGATTTCTTTTCAGGTCGTTAGGTGGATCATGGACGGCACCGGAGGCGGCAGTACTCCCCATGGATACCTTTTGAAAAACCCGGAATTTCAAATATTTAAATCCATCGTTTTGTAACACCATAACTGCAAACTTTATTTATGCTTCCGCTGAACTGTTAAACTTACTATTTTGGACTGTAACTTAAACTTTATGATTTACCTATAAACTGTGTTATGGTTTGGTTGTAACTAAAGTCTGGGATCCTGGTCTGGATCACACCCCACACGGTTATACTCCGTTTGTGGAAATTGGGGGTGTGACAGATTGGTATCAGAGCCCTTGGTTACAGCGAACCAGAACATTTTAAAAGAAAATTTTCTGAACTGTAACTGTTTTGAAAACTTTGGTTGCAACCCATTCCGCAAAGTACTGCCCCGCGTGCTGAAGATGATCCTCATTTAGAATTCTTGTCTTGTGACGGTATTGGAACCTGAAAATTTTGGGTGGAAAATTTTCTTTTCCAAGACTTAGAAATTTCTGAGTTAGGAAATTTTTCTAAGTATAACCTTAGCGAACTTGTTGCATCCTTCTTAGCGTACTTGGTAACTCTTCTTAGCAGACTTCATTTTGCTCTTAGCGAACTTGAATCCTTCCTAGCGAACTTCTGCTAGCGAACTTGACTACTCATCTTAGCGCACTTGTTGAGAACTTAGTGAACTTGCTACATGCTTAGCGAACTTGTTATATGCTTAGCGAACTTGTCATATGCTTAGCGAACTTGTTTCATGCTTAGCGAACTTATTATGCTCTTAGCGGACTTATTGTGTGCTTAGCGAACTTCATGCTGTTCTTAGCGAACTTGTATGACTAATATGATGTTGCTTCTAGTCTATGATGTAAACATAACTTGTACTACGTGTTTACATGTTCTTAACACTATTACTACCGCGTTACAACTTAGAATGCACTAGTCATGTAAATGAATGTTCTATGTGAATTGTAATTGTATGCAATACCTAACGGAACTTAGCAACTTTTTAGTATTGGGTATACTAACCTTTGGAAGTTTTGCATTGATTTGCTAGAAATCATGCCTCCGCGGAGAGATCCCGAAACCAACCCAGGAACCTTCACTGCTGCACAGGTTCAGAATATGATTAATCAAGGAGTTGCAGCAGCCCTAGCAGCCGCTCAACAGCATTTCCAAGGTCAACCGCCTCAATGCACATTCAAAGCCTTCATGGATTGCAAGCCAATGGTATTTAAGGGTGACGAAGGTGCTGTAGGCCTACTTAGATGGCTTGAGAAGTCAGAGAAGGTGTTTTTAATGTGTAACTGCCCGGATGGGGATAAGGTGAAGTATGCTACAGGCACACTTGAGGATTCCGCGTTAACATGGTGGAACGCCCAAATTCAGATATTGGGACTCAATGAAGCTAACGCCATGACGTGGCAAGAATTCAGAGACGCAATCATGGAAGAGTATTGCCCTCGTGATCAAGTCAGGAGACTGGAAGTCGAGTTTGGAAACTCCAAAATGGAAGGCTCAGAGATAGAAGAGTACACCACCCGTTATCAAGCTTACTCCCGACTCTGTCCGACAATGGTGGATGCTGAATATAAACGAATTGAGTTGTATGTGGAAGGACTGGTACCGCAAATCAAGGGCATGGTGACCTCATCAAATCCCACCTATGTGCGACAGGCAATCCGGCTGGCGCACAAACTAACTGATCAGGCGGTGGCTCAAGGAACTTTGCCACCAAGAAAAGCCCCAAAAGCTGCCCTAGATGGGAAGAGGCAGAGAGATGAGGAACCAAGTCACCTCACAAATTCTGGCAACAACACTGGGAGGTCTTCAAACTCCCAGAATCAGAACAAGAAGTTTGACAACTCCAAAGGAGGATATGGTAGCAACGGTGGCGGTGGCAACCAAAACCGACAAGGTAACGGTGGGCAGGGTTCCAGCAGGTACAGGGGAAAGTCACCCTACTGTAACAAGTGCAACACACACCACAATGGTGACTGTAGCCGACCAACATGCGAGCGATGTGGCAAAATCGGTCATGTGGCCAAGAATTGTCGGGGTGATCTGCTGAACCGACCCAAGCAAAATAACGAAGGCCCCCGTGGGTGTTTTGAGTGCGGGAAACCCGGGCACTTGAAGAAAGATTGCCCTCAGTTGAAGAAAGGCGAGAACAACAACAACAACAACCGCAACAACAACAACAACAATAATGGTGGTGGTAATGGAAACGGGGGAAATGGTGGTCGCGGACGTGCATTTGTTATGGGTTCCGGTGAAGCGAAGGAAGACGCTAACGTGATTACTGGTAAGTTTCTCCTCAACAACTACTTTGCGAATGTGTTATTTGATTCTGGTGCCGAGAAAAGTTTCATTTCAACTAAGTTTTGCAAATTGATAAAGGCCAAGACGGAACCCCTAGGAGCTAAATACACTGTTGAATTAGCTAACGGTAAGCTTGTCGATGCAACACATATAGTCAAGGATTGTACCTTAGAACTCTCAGGTCATAAGTTCGACATAGATTTAATGCCTTTCACAATCGGTAGCTTCGACGTAATAATCGGTATGGACTGGTTGTCCATGCACCACGCAGAACTCGTCTGTCGAGAAAAAGTCATACGTATTCCCTCCGCGAACGGAGAAGTACTCTCGATTCAGGGTGAAAAGGGAGGTACTGTCTCCGGGATCATATCTTACCTCAGGGCACAGAAGTACCTTCGGAAAGGACACGTGGCCGTTCTGGCAACGGTTACGGATCAAAGCCTCGTAGAGAAGAAAATTGAAGATTTTCCGATAGTTCGCGATTTCCCCGATGTATTCCCAGAAGAATTACCGGGTCTACCTCCACATCAGACAAGTCGAGTTCGGGATCGACCTTGTCCCCGGTGCAGCTCCGGTTGCCCGAGCTCCGTACCGTTTGGCAGTGAACGAGTTACACGAGTTATCCACTCAACTGCAAGAGCTGTTAGATAAAGGTTTTATCAGGCCTAGCTCATCGCCATGGGGCGCGCCCGTTTTATTCGTCCGAAAGAAAGACGGGACGTTCAGGATGTGCATAGATTACCGCGAGCTCAACAAAGTCACTATCAAGAACCGATATCCACTCCCTCGGATCGACGACCTATTCGACCAACTGCAAGGATCCAGTTATTTCTCCAAAATTGACTTAAGGTCCGGATATCATAAACTCAGAATCCGCGAAGAGGACATTTCAAAGACGGCTTTCAGAACGCGCTACGGTCATTACGAGTTTCTAGTCATGCCTTTCGGCTTAACGAACGCACCGGCGGTGTTCATGGACCTCATGAACCGCGTGTGCAAACCTTACCTGGATCAGTTCGTAATTGTTTTCATCGACGACATACTCGTTTACTCAAGGACGAAAGAAGAACACGAGGAACACCTGCGGTTAATACTAGAATTGTTAAGGAAGGAGCAACTCTACGCCAAATTCTCCAAATGTGACTTCTGGATCCGAGAAGTTCAATTTCTGGGCCACATCGTCAACGAGCAAGGTATTCACGTTGACCCAGCCAAAGTAGAGGCGATCAAGAATTGGTCTACACCACGAGCACCAACGGAAATTCGGCAATTTCTAGGGTTAGCGGGTTACTACTGTCGTTTCATCCAGGGATTCTCTCAGATAGCCCAACCGCTAACCGCTCTCACGCACAAAGGTGTTCAGTACCGATGGGGTGAAAAAGAAGAAACAGCTTTTCAGACCTTGAAAGAAAAACTTTGTACCGCGCCTGTATTGTCTCTACCAGATGGTGTTGACGACTTCGAGGTCTATTGTGATGCTTCCCTCCAAGGACTTGGATGTGGTTTAATGCAGAGAGGTAAAGTCATCGCTTACGGGTCAAGACAGTTAAAGTCTCACGAAAAGAATTACACAACGCATGATCTGGAGTTAGGAGCTGTTGTATTCGCCTTAAAGTTTTGGAGACACTACCTGTATGGTACCAAGTGCACGATATTCACCGACCATAAAAGCCTCCAGCATATAATGGGACAGAAATATCTCAACATGAGACAACGTAGGTGGATCGAGGTGCTTAACGACTACGACTTGGCGATAAAGTATCACCCGGGTAAGGCCAACGTTGTGGCCGATGCATTAAGCAGAAAAGAACATGCGAAACCTAGAAGGGTTCGAGCTCTACAACTCACGATTCATGCTGGGTTACCGGATAGACTTCGGGATGCCGAGAAGGAAGCTTTGAAAGGGGAAAACTACGAGTCTGAATCCTTAAATGGCATAGATGGAACTTCGGAGGTTAAGTCGGATGGACTCCGCTACTACAAGGATCGTATTTGGGTGCCTCTTCACGGAAATCTTCGAGAGCTGGTGATGGACGAAGCTCACAAGTCTCGATATTCGGTCCATCCCGGTTCGGATAAAATGTACCAAGATCTGAAAGAATTATACTGGTGGCCCAAGATGAAGGCTGACATTGCTATATATGTTGGCAAGTGTTTAACATGCTCAAAGGTCAAAGCAGAACATCGTAAGCCTCTAGGATTACTGCAGCAACCGACGATTCCTGAATGGAAATGGGAGGAAATATCCATGGATTTCATCACGGGACTGCCCCGTACACCTCGTGGAAATGACATGATTTGGGTCATTGTGGATAGATTAACGAAATCCGCCCATTTCATAGCCCTCAAGGAAAATGACAAGACTGACAAGTTGGCACAAATCTACATTGACGAGATCGTCAAGCTCCACGGAGTGCCTTTGTCTATTATCTCCGATCGAGACCCCAGATTTTCTTCACACTTTTGGAGATCATTACAATCAGCCTTAGGTACTCGCTTGGATATGAGTACCGCATACCATCCGCAGACAGACGGCCAAACTGAACGCACAATCCAGACTCTTGAGGATATGCTCCGAGCGTGTGTTATGGATTTCGAAAAGAATTGGGAAACTCACTTGGCACTGGTCGAGTTCTCCTACAACAACAGCTATCATTCCAGTATTGGAGCCGCTCCCTTCGAGGCTCTTTATGGACGGAAGTGTAGATCACCGGTCTGTTGGGCTGAAGTCGGTGATAGCCAACTTACTGGACCAGAAATGGTGTACGAGACGACAGAAAGAATTGTGCAAATCAGAAACCGTATGAAAGCCGCGAGAGACCGACAAAAGAGTTATGCAGACAAACGTAGAAGGCCATTAGAATTTGAAGTGGGCGACCGTGTACTATTGAAAGTCTCGCCCTGGAAAGGTGTTGTGCGTTTTGGAAAGCGCGGGAAGTTAAACCCCCGCTACATAGGACCTTTCCCGATAACAGAAAAGATTGGAACGGTGGCGTACCGTTTGGACTTGCCACCTGAGCTGGATGGGGTACACAACGTGTTTCACGTTTCAAACTTGAAGAAATGTCTGGCCGACGACACTCTAGTAGTTCCACTCGAGGAGCTCCACATCGACGAGCAACTCCGATTTATAGAACAACCCGTTGAGATAATGGGACGCGAAGAAAAAGCATTGAAGCGAAGCAAGATCCCAATTGTCAAGGTCAGATGGCATTCAAAACGTGGACCGGAGTTCACGTGGGAACGGGAAGACCAGATGAGAAAGAAGTATCCTCACCTGTTCGACCAAACCTCCGCATCAACCCAAGGTACTAGCTAATTTTCGGGACGAAAATTCCTTAACATGGGGAGGCTGTAACAACTACAACTTCCCACGTTAACCCCGTTAAGTTTTTCTGTTAGTCCCGTTAGTTCCGTTAACGAACCCGAGACCTGTTATTTGAATGATAACATGGTTATACATGTTTATTTGCTAATTAATTTTAGTAACTTGTTTCGTGAACTTATTTCGTGATCTTATGTGTTAGTTGTGAAAATTTGCATTTTATGCGAAACCGGGCTTTGTGGGTAAATTTGGATTTTTAGGTATAAATGATAAATTTATATAACGCGACTAAATCTTACATGCTAAATGATTGTAAAAACACTTGGAAACATTTTTATAATTTTTACCTTACAACTTTTTTAGCAAAAACCCATTTAAATGAGTTTTATACTACTTTTGCTTAAAAATAAACTTGAGGGGCCATAAGTGTAACTTTATACTTAAAAGAAATCTGCTCAAAAACTCATCTCCCATCCTCATTCACGTTCATCATCAGCCCCTCTCCCCCTCTTCTTCACGATCAAAACACACACACACACCCGCTTACAAAAATCGCGAAATCACGCACATAGGAGCTAAAATCCGGAGTTTGGAAGCTCAATCAAACTCCAACAACATCAAGGAAGCTTCATCATCCCCTCTTCTCTCTCAAATCTGCGATTTCTTCCCCAAATTGGTAAACCCTAAGTTTTGAAATCCGAAATTCTTAGTTGCATGTGTGTTTTCTAGTGTTTTTGTGCTAAATGTGGAGTTTGTATGCTCTTGAAACTTGTGTTAGCTCAAGATATGTTAATTCTTAATTTGGGACAGATTTGAACTCGAGTTTAGGGCTGGGTTTTGAGCTTGAAATCTGCTATGTGTGCTTTTGTATGATTGTTGGGTGTTTGGTTATGGAATTTGGGTGTAATGTGCTTAATTGCTAGCTCAAGGTTGAGATTTTGATATGAATATGGTATGATCTTGTTAGGAACAGAAATTGCATGATATTATGGTTATAAACTTGTTGGTAGGTGTTAATTTGATCAAATGTTAGCATAGAGTTGAAATGCTAGTCATGGGCAAACTTGGAAATTTCTAACAGCTTTGACCAGAATTTTTGGTCAACTTGCAGCTGTCGTAACTTACTCAATTTTCATCTAAATCAGTTGATTCTTTTTCCCTAGTAAAGTATTGTGTCTTAGCTTTACAACGGCTACTCGCACACTTTCTAAAACCTCCGTTTGGTCACTCAAAACACAGCTGCAAGTCGGGTACTCAAAGCTGTCATTTTCTGTGAAAAGTGGACTTTTCATTTTTGTTGAGCATGTTAATCTTGTTCTAATGGTGTGTTTGCTATCCGTAAATGATGTTTATATATTAAAAGTAAGATCTGGAGATGTTGGTTCATAAATTCCAAATTTTGAATGAGATATGCAAGTTTCCATTTCCTTTGACTAGTTTGCAAAATGCTAAAATGTGCCAACTTCCGATGTGCATAACTTCTCCGTTTCTCAACATTTTTAGTTGATTATTTTTGCTACAATTCCTAAATGACATGTAGTATATGCCTGTAAAATTTAAGGAGCTAATTCCAAGTATTGTGGATTTTAGCTATGTCACTAGTTAAGTGCTTGAAGTTTGACTTTCTGGGTCAACTTTGACTTAAATTGAAATTGCTTGATTTTCTCCCAATTTGGGACTCGTATGTGCATTGTATGACTTGTATGACCGCATGAAACATGTTTAGGTGCTTATGTGCTAATTTCGTCCTAGCTACACCTTCTAATTTGATTAGGCCACATTTATCCGAATAGGTTGACTTTGACCAACCTGTTGAACCAAGTGCTAGGTACCAGTGCACCCTAAGGTGAGTTTCACTTACTATTATTGTTATATCCGGTTTAGGATGATAACGCACAGATAGTTGCATCCGGTAAAGGATGACAACCCAACGGTAAAGGTATTTCTTTACTTGAGTAATTTTCCGACAAAATATCATATGTTGCACTGAATTGCTTTATTTATAAAAAGTCCTTACATTCGGGCCGTTAATATACAATAGCGAGGTAATGTTGAGTACTACTACTGGGGATTGACACCCCCGCTCAGCGGTGCACGGGATGCACCCTCCCGACTGGAGGTCGGACTGAGATCAATGTTAGCCTAACCACCGTGATCCGGATGGACACGGGAAGGCAAGGTTCATAGGTATCCCCTATCAAAACATTGTCAGCTTCGGTTACGAACAATTCAGGTGTACATAACTATAGGCTAGCTACCTACGATATGGAACTTTACTGGCCTTATGATTATTGATTGTGTTTTACCTTTCTTTATTCATACATTAGGTCTACATGTGGCGTGTAGACCGCTTTAGTGAACTCACCAGCCTTGGCTGACACTTGATTGTTGATTTCTTTTCAGGTCGTTAGGTGGATCATGGACAGCACCGGAGGCGGCAGTACTCCCCATGGATACCTTTTGAAAAACCCGGAATTTCAAATATTTAAATCCATCGTTTTGTAACACCATAACTGCAAACTTTATTTATGCTTCCGCTGAACTGTTAAACTTACTATTTTGGACTGTAACTTAAACTTTATGATTTACCTATAAACTCTGTTATGGTTTGGTTGTAACTAAAGTCTGGGATCCTGGTCTGGATCACACCCCACACGGTTATACTCCGTTTGTGGAAATTGGGGGTGTGACAACATGTGCATTAGTTCACGACTTACGGTAACGTGTAATGATAGATGGCTACAAATTGCAGTTAAAAGTATAATAAATTATACAACATATATAATGTTTGTAAAAATTAAAAAAAAACATACACACATACACACACACAAGATAACATCACATGATAGCATTATTTGAGATTATTGCACATGTGCAATATTATTGTAGTCCATGACATGATTACACTGCATAACATAATACCATTATTTGAGATTACTGCACATGAGCAATATTATTATAATCCATGACATGATTATACTGCACGACATAATACCATTATTTGAGATTACTGCACATGTGCAATATTATTATAATTCATGGCATGATTATACTGCACATGTGCTATATTATTATAATCCATGGCATGATGCCATTATTTGAGATTATTGCACATGTGCAATATTATTGCGCATGTGTAGTACATATGGTATTCAACGTGTTAACGAAAGTTAAACACATGTAGGCATATTACACATATGAAACACTTATATAAAATAGTTTAAAAGTTTGAACTAACACACGTGCGAACATTATTGCACATGTGTAGCAAACCTACAGACATTATTGCACATGTGCAGCATCACTGTTGTTATGAGTAGAACTGTGATTTAGATACGTATTTTGCTAGTTAAACACCTAATACAACAATAAAATCATCAAAACTGGTACAAAAAAAATACTTAATTTTCCCATAGGCATTTCATCAAACACCTTGCGTGCATTACCGTGAGTCTTTGAAAACACTAGATTATAGTCAATATAAGCAACTATGAGTCTTCAAAAAAGACTCGAATTGTTGTTTACAGAGTTGGATAGTGGAGATGAAAATGGAATAATATCGGATTGGTTGATGAAAAAAGAGTTTGTAAAACTAAAATGTTCGACTTTTTCTCATAAGCCATAGAGAAGAGAAAAGGGATTAAAAACAAAAGTCGTACCTTTTAAATGTTCGTTTCACGTCTGTATGAGATAGCCGAATATTGCAGGCGGTCGCCAGAGAGAAAGTTCGCCGGAGAGGAAGATCACCTGAGATGAAGATGAAGAGAAGTTGGATGACGATGGAGATAAGTCGCTAGAGAGGAACGGGTGGTCATAAGTCTGGATATGAAACGATCTAGGTTTGAAGTATTTTGAGGTTGAAAATAAAATTATGTAATTTGACAATTATACCCATCATTTAAGTGTGTTTTCTTGTTTTCACAATATCATCTTGTTTTTATATGATCCCTTCCCTATATATATATATATATATATATATATATATATATATATATATATATCTATACTATCTTATTATGCATATTCTATCAAGTGGTTGAAAATTAAGATGTACAACTTATTTATGCATAAGGTACAAGTGAAAATTAAGAGGTACAAGTAATGGAAGCAGCATATACAAGTAATGAAAGCATCAAAGTCTAGGGCTTGCTTTAGGGCTTGCTTTATTTGTTGAAACAATCTTTACACAGAGAAGCAAAAACTCAATTTGAAATTTGAAAATCGAATCTTAGCAGATAAAGCTGACTTCCTTTATTTTTCATTCTGAAAAGCAAACACACGTCTCAGTACTCACTCTCCCCTTCCATCTTCTAAGTTCAAATTGAAGATATTCACAGTTCAAATTGAAGATGTCGATATCTCTCAAACCTAAATCACAGCTCTCTCATTTTCTCTATTCGCAGCCCTCTCCCAAATCTAAGAAGAGAAGCAGATCTGAACCTACGAGGGTTTACCACGCGACGGTTTGTAGATTTTCACAAGATTTAGATCTGAATCTTGTGTTTGGAAGCAGATCTAAATCACAGCTCTCTCATTCTTGACTGCTGGTTCGTTCGGTTTTAATTTCCCATTATCTGCTTACGAGTTTTTTTTAGGGTTTGGTTCTCCTTATTTTGGTTTTCTCCCGTTCCCTAACTATCATTTTTTTTCTTCTCATCGAAAGAGGTGAACGAATTCATGTAGAAGCTAAACATTGCAGGCGACCGAATTATGTATGTATGTTTTTTGTTGTATTTGGTTAACGTTGCTGCAGTTCGAGTGAATTACTTGTGTCGCCATTCTTAATATCCATGAAATTGCACTAATCCACCATGAATTATAGCAGAAATCGATGTCTTTATAATCTAGCATCCGTGTCTTATTAACTTTTTAGATTCTCTTTGTCTCCGTATATGTGTGTTTACGAGGAATTGGTTTCTACAATTTGTGATGCAGAGGAAGAAATCTGAGGCTTAACTGGGTTGCGACTTTAAGACCATCAAAATATACGGTAATTTCTCAATTTATTGTTTAATACACTACCCTTCTGGCTTCTTATATGTTGTTTACATTTGACTTATAAGATTGGTACACCAGGACGTCTAATGAAGCTCCTTATATGAATTTCGACTCCTTGATTCAGTCATTTGTTTCTTATGAAGACAAGAAATATTTTGTGTTTTTTGAGAGGAAAAATGACCAGGCTTTATAAAACAAACTGTTATTTGAACCTTATTATCTTGGTTTTGTGTGGCGACTTTAAGAATCTTTGATGAAAACAGGATGAAAGGAGATGATTGATGATCCCAAAATAATTTTATGCTTTTGGTTCAGTAAAATATTTGAAACAGACTACTCAACCATAGATGGAACAACATATGGTTTTTCTGTTGATATTTTTTTATTCATACATAATGTGCACCTAATCAATCTGTCTAATTTTATTGTTCTTGATATATTTTCTTTTAAATAATTTTCAGTTATGTGTTTACATTCATGTTTCAGATTTAGCTACCGAGAATATGGCTGCATTGAGAGAACTCTCGAATCCTGAAATGGGTATGTGTATCTCTCGTCATGTTTAATTGTTTTATAATTTTTTATTATAACATTTACTAGAAACTATTACAAATGAACACAGTCTTGCTTTATATGCCTATACCTTACGTATTTGATTTTTGTCTTTCTTGTGTATTTTTTTTGCTATGCTTGGATTTAATACTCATTGTTGAATTAAATGGATCTTTTTAATGCTTTTTATAACTCTACGAGTGTAACTCTTAATTTTGACCCATATAAATAATGATTGTTTTGTTCTTGATGTACAGCCATTACATTGTCCCTCAGTTGGGCCCTGCAGTTAATTTATCAAATGCTTCAAACAAGGTTGTGAATGAATACAAGCAGGCTAAAGCTGTAAGGGTTCTTGATATGTTCTTTAAGGATTTGAATTTGGATTTTTATGTGCATTAAGAATTTAGGATCATATGTTGGTGGTTACCGGGGAGTACGGTTGATTTGAGTTGTGTTTTATCCAAATTCGGTCATGCACTAACATGATGTTTGCCAGATGCTTTAGCTGCTACTTTTTCAACGTTATGATGAACGGATCTCAACTGCAGTCCCACCTAGACCAGGACAACATGATAAAGTATTTTGGCTGATTTACAAATTTCAATATATATTTTTTTTGGTGCGTTAATTTTATGGAAGCTGGAAAGATATTTTATGGGAGATTATTATTAATTTTTTTTTTGTCGTTGTAACAGTTTTGGAGCTGGTAAAGATATTTTATGAGAGATTTTGTTCGTGATCTATCATCCGAAGGACCAAAAAGGTGTTAAGCCTGCTAAGAACAAAAAAGAGAAATCATAGGAGGAGGCATCATCCTAAGGAATGGATACGATCACTAAAGAAAAATGCCTCAATCAGGTTGGCGAACTTGGTTATGCCCGTACTCTTGTTCAAGTATCTGCTAATACTAACCTTCCTGGTACGTTAGACATTGCTTTCCCACTGGTTAATAACCTCCCGGGTAGTGTTGTTACGGTCAGAATTAGTTATCAATGTAAACCAAAGATAAGAACTCATTGTGGGGTTTTTGGCCACTCCTTAAACCTCTGCAAGCTTAGAGCTAGGACCACTGATGAGATTGCTGCTGTAGCTGCAAAATCTGCTCCAAAAGAAGTTTAAAATGAGCCAAATCATGGCTGTAATCAAAATGGTCAACATGGTTCAAGGGGATGATGATTTCACAGTGGTTTTTAAAACTCTACTCTTTTTATATATGTTCATTGTTCAGTAATCGTTGCTGCCGCTTTCATGAAGTATGATTTTCTAAACTCTACTCTTTTTATATATGTTCATCACATATTCCTCAGCATTTTGAAAGTAGTTAGGCTTTTATCTTGTCAAAAAACGATGCTTATTTCTAATTGTTCTCTTGATGGCTAATAATATTTTCAAACTCTACTCTTTTTATCTTGTCAAAGTAAGGTGAATACTGTCGAGATGAAACTTGCATATAATTAAGGTGAATACTTGGATGTTGTGATACTTAATCTAATTGTTCTCTTGATGGCTTCAGGGGTACAACTCACATAATTCTGGGAGAAAAGCCCATGACTATAGTTCTCACAAACATAAGTCTTGGAAAAGTTGTTTCATTTACCCACACATTCAAATCTATGGAATTGTTTTTCTTAGTTGTATTGTCTGATGTGTTCCTAAGAGAGGTAATGTTGTAATCTGACCTCATATTCTAATATTTTATAACGATTTCAGTGGTTTAAAACTGGCAATGAATGCTTATGATTTTACTCACAGATGCTTACACCATGGGTGGTTACTTCCCTTTTATTGATTGCGGGTGGAGTGGCCCTTGCATCGATGACTGAGGCCTTACGGGTGGCGTGGCTCTTTCTGTCATTCTCATAAATATTTATTTTAGAAAGAACAATCCATTTTAGTTGTTTATTATCTATGATCTAATGAATGCACTTTGTGAACAGGGCTGGGTTTTGAAGTGTGATGGAATCCAATTTGTCAAACCAATCGCGTAATGTCCTAAGCAAAAAATTATGGTTAAGAAAGAGGTATCTTTAGCAGACTGTGTTTCACTACTCCAGCCACCAGGTTCTTACCTTCATTTAGCCAATTTAAACACTTCAGATACTAATCTCATGTTTTTCTTTTCATTGATCCTTTGGAGCATAATGTGTTTGTGTTTATTATATTTTTGTATCATATGCTAATGTTTAGTTTTCTGTTATTGTATTGTTTGTGTAAGAATGAGGCAAATATGTTATTGCAAATCCGGGTCAACCTGACCCGGACGTGGTCCGCAAAAACTGGTTTGAAAGTATGTTTGATAATGTCATTTTTTAAGATACATTTGTAAAGAAAAGCTTCAGTAGCTGATGTTATGACCCCACTGGATGTTGTTCGTATCCTTAACAATCAAATAAGTTCATCAATGTGGAATTGTGGATTGATGAATAGGTTAGGCTTTTCATTCCATATGTTCATTTTTTCTTTCACAAAAAAGTTGTAAATGTTTCATTTCTTTCCTATCCACCTTAATTTTATATTGTTAGTTTATAAAGAATATAAACCCATCTACCAAAATTTGGTAAGTTGGGATTGTATTTGATCTTGAGCAGGTCAAATGTGCTCCATGTAAAACTGTATGTTTTATTACCTAGACACGTAGAGGTGGGAAAATGGGTGGGTTGGGTAACATGTCAAAATGTGTACTTTTTAATGCATATTAAAATTTAGAATTGGTCCATTCAGGTCATCAAGAAGGACCAGAAACTCTTTCATATGAAATACAATTCCAAAGTTGTACACAATTTTATACTATTTGGTTTGCTGCAGGGAAAAAGGACAAAGAACAAGTTCTGTAGAACAAGAAGTCGAGAAGTGAAAGGCCGGTAATTAGGGAGTATGTTTTTGCTTCCGATTGGAATGAATCAGCTTTTGCTTGAGTCGCCTGAAATTCATGACGATTAGGATGATAAGTTGAGTTTTGTCAAAGGTATGATTGTAGAAATGTTTGCATTTTCTTCTTATTTTTCTTATATTCATGTTGCCTGTATCAGATGCGTATTTAATTTTCTTTGATATCAAAACTGCAAAATTTGGCTTTTTCTCGGTTCACTTATAACATATAGATACTTAAAACACACATTAGATTAAAGGTTGTAATCGATGCAATTACAGTTGGCTATTTCAGATCCAGTACTAATGAGGTTCAGATCCAACACATCTTTTGGTATATGGTTATGTGAGCTCAACTTCTTATTCTCATCATATCATATAACTAATGATTGTGGGTGGCTGGATTGTATTGGACACAGATGTTGCTGTTATGAACTCTGAATAGTCAAGGATTTGAAACTTGCTGTCAAGAAAAAAGTCAATGAAATGAAGAAGTCAAAGAAAAAAGTCAATAAAATATGACAAAAGGTGATTGCTGCATAACCCGACCTATTTCAACCCATACCCGTTACCTGGTAAGGTTATTTTTGTTTTTACTAAGTTTTGTAGGATTTCCGAGGTCTTTAAAATCATTTTAACACAGGAACTAAATATCTATTGAGGTAACTCGTGTTTAGTACAAATAATAAAAGGTCGTATGGGTTATTTATGTGAATGTACAATCGTCACTGACTGAAAAAATAAAATCCCCCCCCCCCCCCCCCACACCATATATATACCTGGACTTTCAGCAAACAAAATCTTTTATTAATTTTTCTTTTTCACACAAATAAAAACGTACATCATTTAAAATCAAAATTTTCTTAAGGATAATCTCTTTTTCTTTTTCCTCTTTTTTTGTTTTGTTTTTGTTACTTTGATTTGGAGTTGCAAGAATTTTAAATACTGAACAGTCTCTTCAAGCATTATGCTTATATCAACCTTCAATTACTTTAAAATTAAAAAAAAAAAACTTATATATCAACCTTCAATTACTTTAAAATTAAAAAAAAAACTTATTACACGTATACAAAATGTTAGTTGTGGGGCTATGTTTACTTAAAACAACAATCTAGAACAAGATATAAATTATCACAATTGTACCATTAAGTTGTTGTACTGTCCTTAACCGTTCATTAATCTGTTTTCTTCTCTTCTAAAAAAGATAAGCAGTTCTGTTAATTACATATCTAACAGGTATAAAAAATTAGGTTCCAAAACTGGGTTTACTATTAATTGGGTATGGGTAGAAATGGCTCAGGTTCTTACTCGCCTTCAATTAAAAATGCCATGCCTAGAAGGATATGGTGAGGAACACTCCTCCCTTTTATTCGTTTTTGGATTTAGACTCTCTTCTAGATTGCTAGGTATATTTTGCATAACTTTATTTATTTAATTATTTCTTTTTGTTTGTGTTAGTCTGATGTCTGTTTTTTTAAGTGTATACAAATATATGTTTGGATATAAGCCATTGTTTTTTTTTTTTTTTTGTTCAAACACCTTATGTATGTACTTTTATTCCGACCAAGTATAAACTGATGTTCCTTTGATTTAAATGGCAGTGAATATTTTTTTAATGCAAATTGTTATTTGAAACGAAAATGCAATGCAACAACAGTGAAAACATCATCTCGAAAACTTGATTCCAAGGTTCAAGCCATCCTATTCTACAAAAACCAAAGCATATATGGCTGCTAATTCTCTAAATGTTGCTTTGAAGAAGATTGTTTTCATGTTTCCTTGTGGAAAATGCAAAACATTTACTAAATGTTGCTTTGAAGAAGATTGTTTTCATGTTTCCTTGTGAATTTTAATTTTTAGGTTATTGTATTAGCTACAAGTTTATAGGAGCTTTTCTCACTGGGCCCGCCCTTTATCAATAAATCATCAATAGTTCATATTATGATAAGACTTAGTGTCTCAATTGTGTTTGTCTAGAGTTTTATTCTATGTCATGAAAATGTTCCAAAACATTTAATTATAAATTATTTGTTAGAATTAAGAAATGTGGAATGCAAGTTGGTTTTTGATGACTAATTAGAGGTGAAAACGACATTTTCGATATGAATGTATAAAGTTGTGGTTCTCTGAAAGATTTATAACAAAACAAAGGGGTAATGGGTGCTATGAAAAAAGGTTTTACCTTTTAGTGTTTCTTTCTTGAGTTCAATTTTTTTTTAGATCGAGTTACCTATGATGAATTTCTAGGTTTATATCTGCAGTAACAAACGTACAATGCAATATATCGTGAGAGGGTTGATAAATGAACAAACAAAAGTATAATGTTGTAAATTGTCATTGCCACCGAATGCGCGAGCAGAAGGCACATAACATACTATAAACTATCGCCCGCCGCAACGCGCGGGTACCCCACTAGTATATATATATATATATATATATATATATATATATATATAGGTTTTAAGACTTATTTACGCAGTTCTCATAAAAAATGGTGTTTTAATTGAATGATGCACATGTGCATCATACCAAAAAAAACCCTCATACATGTGATATACACTAATAGGTTTAAAAAGAAATTGCACCATAAATCTTATAGTTGTGTTATCTTTAGATTTAAAGAAAAAAATAACATTTTATAACTTTTTTTAATTATATGATGCACATGTGCATTCCATAATTAAAAATAACGCAATTCTAAGACTTTTGGCGCAAAGTTTATGAAAAATCGTTAACGTATGAAAAAGTTACGTGGGTTTTAATATGTCTTTTCGCAGTTTTCATAAAAAAAATGTGTTTTCGCGGGATCTAACCTATATATATATACACATACATATATATATATATGGCAGGGATATGGTAAAAACTACTATTTTTAAAAAACCTAAAAACTAGTACAATTTATGCAAGGAGGGACCAAAGTGTAACTTTTTATAAATTACAAACAAAAACTCACGGAGGGGTATTTTTGGAAAACATCATAAATAATATTTGGGGCGGGGTCTCATTTACGCAAAACACAAATCTCCAAAAAAGCCCTAACCGCCACTTCCTTCTCCAGACGACGAACTCGAAGATCAACAAAAAACCAATCGCAAAGCCGGAAATTATGCTCAACCGGACGTTTGAATCCGGAACAAGTGTCTGTTCGATGAAGAAAGTAACATAAATTATCAATGCTTGTCAATTTTAACTTGAAAACGCATTCGAAAAAAAAAATCGCAACAACTACCAGTAAATTCATACGACAAACAAATATATCTATTCGAACTTGCGAGTCAGTGTATACATACAGTTTAACTTGTAGAATACCAGTGAAATTCGGTATTGAAATCATATGATGTCAACATGAGAAAAGTATATAACTGTACGAAATTTCACTAACGATAATATAATTTTACAACGTGTGCACATTCAATATTAGTGCACAAGTGTAACAAAACAGATATATATACAGAATACAAATTTCATAATGATGATGAAAGAGTTTACATCAGGAACAAAGCACAAGTGTAATAAAAAATATAGTGAAAGATGTGCTAACTCAACATCAGTGAAAATGTGTACAATATAAGTGCACATGTGTAATAAGTCAGTCTAAAAGACTAGTATATATACAAATCTTTAATTTATTTGTGCACAAATGTAATGAAAATCAGAGTTTTATAAAAAATCAGAAACAATTATTAGTGCATACGTGTAACAAAGCACAAAAAAATGTAACAAATCATGTATAAAACATTTGTACACATGTGTAATGAAATGTTGTATTCAGGTAGAATATGTCACTATATGTAAAATGTTGGTGCACAAGTGTAATGAAAAAAAACATGACACTGTCAAGAATTATCATACAGTATCTGAGCATGTGTAAATCATTAGTGCACATGTGTAACAAAGCACAAAAATGTAACAAATCATGTATAAAAAATTAGTGCAAAGGTGTATTAAAACAAAAATTAAAACATAACAAAATTTTGAAATGTTTATGCTGATATACATAACCAAATTTTTGTGTGTTTCAGGAACAGTAAGACTTCAAAAAGAGTAAGCTATTTTTTTTTTGTAAAACACAAACTATTAATAATGCCTGATGTCACATAATGTTTACATGTATGTTGTGTTTATCAAACAGGAAGGAAGAGTTCAAGGATCGCTTCCCATTTCGATTCAAAATATACAAACAAACCATCCGATCCGGATATTATAGAAGCTAGCGATGAAGAGCAGCAACCAATCACAGGTTAGATTAATGCAAACACGGTGTTATAAATTACATTATGCGAACTAAAATGGTGATCACAAACAAATGACAACAAATAAACCGTCTGATCCGGATAATGAAGAAAAACAAATGGACGACATGGATTCAAATAACAAAACAAAAGACAATGACACAACTGGTAATGGATCTGAAAGAGGCGACGGGGAAAATGACGCAAAAAGCGGTGAGGACGACGGAAGCGAAAATGACGGGTCGGATGACAGTGGCGAATCTGAACAGTCAGGTAGTGAAAGTAGTGATAAGATTGAAGATGACAGTTCCGAAGACACCAAATCTGAAGATAACACAGATGGTAACAATTTGATTAATAACAATAATAACGATAACTTGTTAGACACGATTCATGAAGTAAGGCCTGATATATGATTTGTTCTTTTCAATATTGTTTCAGATTACAAGTTAGAACGTAGAACAAAAAACCCGGTGGATGTGAATGTGTAAGGTGAAGGTACATTTCAATTAAAAACAGAAAGATATGTATGAAACAAATATTAGTACACAGGTGCATTATGTTATGTCACATAAGCGATAAATTATAATAGAATTGAATTGTTGGTATTGCAGATGGTTTGAAGGATATTAAAGAAGGTACGTCTGAGTACACAATGAAATTAAGGGGGAGAAATAAAAAAGATGAAGAGTATGATCCGAAAAACATCATAATCGAGAATGTTATTAAAGGTAAATTGATTACACATAATTTTAATCATGTGAAGTTTATCAATATTCATATTGTTTTTTGTTATACAGTGTTGTTTGTGTCATGTAAAAAAACAAAACACACATAAATATATTGAATATGCACTGAACTAAAAAATAGTGAACATGTGTAATAAAAATTATGATTATTACACAAACTGTAATAATGATTATTACACAAGTGTAATAATGATCAATGTAATACAATTTCAATATTTTTTTTATCATGTTTACAACATGAAGTATTATTTTTTTTCTTGTTAGTCATTACAAACACGATATAACGGTAAAAAACATAATAACAGTATTGTTACACAAGTGTAATAATGATCAATGTAATACAATTTCAATATATAAGTCAGTCACATTTGTTATATTTACATATTGGATGGTTTAAAGATATCAAAACAGAAAAAACTGTTGGGGTCAGAAGAAAGAAGACTATTGGGGTCAAAAGAAAGAAGATGTTGGCAAATAAAACCAAGGAAAAGTCCTCAACCGAAGAAAGGAGCTGAACCAAATAAAGGATCTCGACCAAAGAAAGAACGTCAGAAGGGTGCTGTTAAAAAGGGTGAAGCATTGAGGACGAGATCAGCACCAACACAGTTATGTAAGGCGGTTGCAAAACTATCAAAGAAGCAATGTGAATCGGTTAGAGAGATGGGATTGGGGAGAATGTTGAAGTTCAGAATGGATGGAATACCATCAAAGATTGCATACGTGTTTTATACACTATTTCTTTTAGTTAATTCCCTTGTTTACATGTTCGTTTTTTATAACGGGAACGTTTTAAAAGAAATAATAATAAATGTTTTAAACACATGTGTAGTTGGTATACGTGGACAGCATAACGTGCCCAGTCATAAACGTTAAACGAAGCATGAGCCCTCTCAAGTGCTGGACATCAGATACATTGAAGATAAGGGAGGATTATGAAATTGAAAACAGTGGGTTTGGACTAGGACAGTTGAGAGATACATATGTTGACAATGAAGGAGATGGGAGCGATCTGGAAATATCAAAGGAGGGGAGGTGAATGTAATAAAGCATAAAGAGGTCACAGAAAAAATGAATTTGAAGGTAAAAATTCAACCGTAGTACCTTTGGGTAGTGTAATAGATGGTTATATATTACACATGTATAAAAATTTATGAAATGATGATTAGTGCACATGTATAACAAAAAACACACGAGTAACAAATTCATGTGCACACTTGTTTATATAAATTTTTTCTGTAAATTGTACATAATGTTTTCATGTTATGTTGAATGTATAATTGAATTATGCAAATGTTATATTAATACATATGATATAAATGATTTGTGCACATGTGTAATAATACGATTATATAAAAGTGCACATGTGTAATGATACATATATTATAAAAGTGCATAAATTAAATCATATAATTATGATGACAATAACACACATTTTGCATACATCAGGATCATATCGATAGGTTGGTAGAGTTGTTTGTCTCGATGCAATAATAGAAAAAGGTAATAGAAGAGGCTTTAAAGGACGCATGGTCGTTATTTCCAAACAACGACGAGCTGAAGGTGTACATAGAGCAATACAAGTCACATTATAAAAAAGTCATGGAGTTTAGTAAAAAAGAGAAAGAAAACAAAGATACTGGGGATATTGAACACAATCTGCAAGCTGTAAAAAGCAAATTTAGAAGGGGAAAATTATAGTAGGATGAAATGTGACAATTCGATGCCATCATTTGATCTTGGTGTAGATCTGTCACAAAGCACACAGGAATCAGACGAGGGGGAGCCCGCTTTCAATGATGTTGAAAAAGATGCATTGTTGGAATTGTATACAAAGAACGTGGGAAAGACCGTGCAGGATGAACACAAATCTATTCAAGATACTGATAAAAAAACCGAAGGTTCTGAAAGCACGGAGGGTGATGACACAAATAGGGGTCATAAAAGTAGCGAAGCAGCAGTTGTGATATCACCAGTTGACAGCAAGAATGGCAGGGGGGGATCAAATAAAAATGTGAAATATGAAATGAAACCGGTTGAGATCAACATCCCATATGAACGAGGAAGAGCGTATTGTATGGCAGTATCTAATGACATTCGTGGAGGATGGGAAAAAGGGAACCAAAAGGAAAAGGAGAAGGAAGAAGCCGAATCGAAGAAGATGTCAGTTGAAGAAAGAAATAAAGAAGAGAAAAAGAGAATGGAGGAGAAAGAACAGGCTGAGGTCGTAGCCGCGTTCACGTAAGTAACCTAGTATTTAAAATTTATGATCAATGCACATGTGTACCATAACGGAAATAAATTGTGCGAAGGTGTTACAACATAGGACAGTTTATATTACACAGGTGGCATATTAATGCACAAGTGTAACATGGTGGGATGTTAACACATGTGTTCATATTTCTGTGATGTTTTATATGTTTAACTTGTATTTTTTTGCAGTCAATTATAATATTTGATGTGTTGATGTGTTTTTCTTTTACTCTGATATGTATTCAAGCTTTTTTTTTGGGACTGAATCAGGAATGGAAACAAAACCGTTCCTTTAAAAACTTTAGTGCCAGGTAAAGAAGTTTTTGCAGATGTGGTAAATTGTTGTGTTGCAGTACAAAACACTGAGGAGAGCAGGACAACAAATAATGCACCAAAGCATCTATATTGTTACACAACAACAGTTGTAATATATATAACTATTTTACACAGTTATTAGTTGATATTATGTTACAAATATAGTTATATTGCACATGTGTAATGTTATTTCTTGAATTCATATTGGTGTTTCAGATCGAATGGACGGTTAAAACCAATAGCACAAAGAAAGAAAGGATGGAGAAGTTTGCAAAGAATCTAAAACATGTGCTCACATGGAATAAAGATCTGATGGATCTACGATCGTTCGACACAGTTGTTGTACCAATGTTGGAGAATCACCATTAATATTTGGTGTGTTTTGATATGGACGCGCCTGGAATCGCAGTGATTGACAACATGCACAAAGACGAAACACCAATCGTTATGAAAGATTCGAATCCTTTCAAAACGAAAGGAACACCATTCAAAGTAGTAAGTTAACCGTGTATATATATATATATTTAGGTATAAACGAGTGCGAGGTCAGAATGGGATATAATGTTTGTAGTATAAATGTTAACTATTACACATGTGTAGTATATGCAATTCATGTACAAATGACCAATTATATTTTTTAGAAAGATATAATATGCAGTTATTTGCGAAGTGTAAAGCACCCTAAGGCTGCTGTAATGGAATTGGCAACACTAAAAAGGTTTGATCTGAGGTGGGCAACAAAGAACAACTACACATATTGTGGGCTGTTTGTGATAAGACATATGGAAATGTATAGGGGAAGAAAAAAGAAGTTCGATTGTGGGTTCAGTGATGAAAATGAAAAACAAGAATCGCAAGTGAATAACCTCCGTATGAGGTATGCCACAAAGTTGTTGATCACATCAGCAAACAAGCACCGCGACTATGTATTGAAGGAAGCAAAGATCGTGAACACGAGGCTAACACAACATGCAGGAAAGAGCAAGAAAGATGCAGATAAAGATGTGGAGTTTTTAAAAAGGCTGGAAAGCGAGTATGACAAAATTGAAAAGGATTTGGAAGGGTTAAGAAAGAAAGCTGAAGCAAATCATGATGGTGGAGAAGGTAAGACAGCTGGAACATCAAAATCAATAGTACCTGGAAAGCACGTGACGTTCAATCTGCCGGCTGATGCACAATGATTAAGGATGGTTGCACAATATAGGTTAAAAAACAGCACTGATGTTAACAAAGGTCATATTTTTACGTATGTTTAACTTGGATTATGTTCTAGTAGTTGTTCGAAGTACCTTTATTACATATTTGTCAGTATACACAATGGTTGCTGAAAAATGTATGATTTTGATGTTTAAGTGTACTTGTGCACTGGATTGTATGGATTGGTGGTCATGGGTTATTATGAAATTGATGTGTATATTGGTATGTTTGTTAAAAAACTTTTGAGTTTTAGTAGCATATAATATAGGTGGGTGAATATTTGATATATATTATGTTTTAGTGTACTTGTTCACTGGTATGTTTGTGAATGTATAGAGTTAAATAAAAAAACATAATAGTATTAATGAATATATATATATATATATATATATATATATATATATATATATGAAAGAACATGCATGATCAGTGCATTATACAATATGTGTAATGTTTGGTTTCAATTGGAATTAAGCGGATGTAATGTGTTACATAAAGACAAAAGGGATAAGAATGCACATGTGTATGGTTGTGTTTAAGTTTGTGAAATAATCTGTATAACGGGATCATTGGAAAACCCTTTAATTTTTGGAAAATCTGGAAAACCTTTTTCAACCAATCAAATAATTCCTCCTATTTTTCATTATTTCTTTTATTAAAAGGGTAGTAAGGTAAATTTCACATAAACTATTTTAAGAAACCATTTGTTTCTTTAAATCATCATAACTACACTCCATATTTACACTCCATATTTACACTCCATAAATCATCATAACTATCTATTTTGAAAATGTCTCAGTTTTGATCATTATGTACATATTTGAAGATTAGAGATGTTTATTTGATTTATAATTTCATCTAATTTGGTGTCATTTTATATATTATTCATAGTTGCTACAACGGTGTAACAACAATTTCAAAGAACAAAATGGATGAAATAAGATGATGATGTACATGAAGACGTCATTGAAGATAATGGTGATGCACATGAAGAAGACATGTTACACAAATGTAATTGGGTTTTGTTAGATTGCACACTATTTAATTTGATTTATTATGTAAATTGTGATTACACACATGTAACGTAGGTTGTATATCATCTACATCTCAATTTAAAAATGGTTACATAAGTGTAACTTTAGCCTTCAACAAGTAATTACACTGGTGTAAGAAAATTGTTTCATCTCAACTTCTCATAACAACGTTGACGATAGTAATGATACTAATGAACTGTTGATACACCGGTGTAACAAACTTTGTTTCATCTCAACTTCTCGTCATAACAGTGACGTTTTTTCTTCTTCAAAATTATACATTAAATTGTTGTTACACCTATGTAACAACAATGAAGAGAGTGATGAACTTATGATAAACGTTTTTTTTTGTAAAGTATGTTTGAATTTTTTCTATAACTTGGTCAGGAAATTTAAAATTAAAGGAGAGAGAGATATAGATGAGAGAGAGAATGATAGATTTTAGGAAATGAGAGATTGGAGAGAGAAAACTAATTAAAACATTAATTACTATAATTATGATTTGTCTATTATGACCTTCATTAAACCTATACGTTTTACAATCTTGCCCTCCTTTAATCTCAACCATCAATTTTAAATCAATGGTTAGAAAATGGTTTTCCAGGTTTTTTTAAAATGAATTTTTTTCCATGGATCCCTACCCTATATATATATATATATATATATATATATATATATATATATATATATATGAAAGAACATGCATGATCATTGCATTATACAATATGTGTAATGTTTAGTTTCAATTGGAATTAAGCGGATGTAATGTATTGCATAAAGACAAAAGGGATAATAGTGCACATGTGTATGGTTGTGTTTAAGTTTGTGAATAATCTGTATAGATGTATAATTTTTGGTTGTAAAAGATGTAGCACATTTAGGGGTAGATAAAAGTACGTGTACAAACAATAACATGTGGGCAAAGTTGATTTTAAATTAAACGGTATTTTAGTGCACATGTGCACTATTTAAAAAAAACTAAAACCATGCAAATTACAAAATTATGTTTATAAACCATAATATCAAAGCCATCATAAAAAAGGGACATAGACAATTTAAGAATTTTTCATCAGAATATTAACCAGAGTATCAAAGAGATCATACAAAGTTCAAACAAAAACAAGTAATGTAATAAAATTCAACGGATGTCAATAGTAAACATAAATCGAAACGTATAGAAATCAGAAAGAAGGTGAGGTAGCAGGGGATCCATCGTTTGTTATACGAGCATGTCTAGCTGAACGAAATGGTTGACATCGTGTAGTAGAGGAGTTTGGGAGCTCAACATGTGGGACATCTATCGGTTCATCAGGATTATTAACAGCACCAGCAGAGCTACCTGCATTACCAACAACAGTAGAAGAAGAATTGGTGGAAGAAGCAGCAGCCAACTCAGCAGCACGTCGAACCTTGTCACAGTTTTGTGAATCGTGTCCGTACACGAGTTTATTACATTTTTGGCAAAATATCGCTCCCTTTTTAAATGTCTCAACTGCTTTCTCACCAGGTCCAATCAATCGCTTATCAGTACCGCAACCTTTGTTTCTAATTCCCTAGGTTGGTACAACAAAAGCACTACCAAACTCAGGTTGGCGCAGAATATCACTAATAACTGTAGATGTCCTCTCTTGTTCGGGGTTGCGTGGAACCTCAAGAAAAGTACGCCTTTTTATTTCTTTAAGTTCATTCGAAAAGATGGTAAGGTGATCCGGCTGGCGTCGTAGACGGTCTATGTATTGTGAGACAATATCAATAATCTCATTTCTAAGAATTTCAGTCTCACTGTTATCAACCGAATAACGGTTTGAAATGGCATACACCCTTGAAGGCAAAGCATTACGAGTCCAGTGGCGGTTAATGTAACGATCAGGTATGCGATTGATGTCATTGAACCTGAAAACATAAAAGCATGCCGACATAGATAACCGATGCGTGGAAATCGCAAACATGAGCACGTTACACTCTGATCGGCAACATTGAATGAAACCTGTTACAAAGCAAACAACGGTTCAGATCGAAAACTATGCAAAAAGTGTGTGTTTTGATGTAGATTGTTATAAATATATGAAGTATTATATAGTGCACACATGCATGATGGTATTTGGTAGTATAATATAAATTAACATTCACATGGTAGTTAACAAGGCAGTGAATATGAATAAATGATGTACATACGTAACGCATAAGGATAACGAATGCATATGATTAAGATGAGCATGCAATAAAGCGGCACATGTGCGCTATTAAAGGAAGAACGTATATATATATATATATATATATATATATATATATATAGTGTGTGTGTGTGTGTGTGTGTGTGTACCTCATATCTATTAACAGTGACAAAGTGCCTATTGGCATGTGCGAACGGTATATGTTTTCGTATCGCCAAAAGTGCGTGTATCACCACCAGAACAATAGTGCGTGCTCATCTCGAATTTCCTTTTGAACCTTTTTAAAAAACGGATGATGTATACACAGCAGCAACATGTTTCTCTATAGGAAGTGGCGTATGTATTTCAGGAACAGTGGTGTTGGTATAGAACTCCATCTTACGTTGGTTGTTATGTTGCCAATCAAGGGCGGTGTCAAAACACATCAAATATTGTAATAATGTGTTAGACAAGCTAGATTGACCTTGAAATGCGCATTTGAGCTCTCATATATTGACGTCGTTTTCATCAAACAGCTCATGGGGATGTCTCGAAAGTAGGCGGGAACCCATTCATGTCGAATGCCATACATTTCAGTTAGCCATTCGTGATTAGTCAACTGATATTCATCAAGAAGTGCATGCCATCTCTCTTCAAAGGTTTCACGGTCAATAAGCAGATCCCACACAAGTTTGTGTATAGATTTACGAAGATTGATGTTGGTTAGAATGTTACCATCGATCTGTTTGAAAAAGACAGACAGTTATTAGTGCACATGTGCACCAGACAATAACAGAAAGTGATTATTGATGTAATGGTATACCTTAGAAGGGAGCTTCCTCATGATGTGCCACATGCACAAATGATGAACGGATTCATTGAAAACAGAAGAAATCGCGTGCTTCACTGATGAATCTTGATCGGTTAGAACTAATACAGGTTTCTTTGAATGTGCTAAAAAATGTCGTAAGCAACCAGGTGTACGACTCGATAGTCTCATCAGATATTAGTCCAGCACCAAAGGTCACGCACTTGTTATGGTGGTTAACACCAGTGAAAGGCACAAAAATTATCCTATATCTGAAACAGCAACGCATAGGTGTTTGTAAGGGAATAATTTGTGGCTTGTGTATTAAATAGCTCATTGGCGGACTATTTTGAAGGCTATGTGATAGAATAGGTGAAAATTAGTTGGGTTATGAGTATATTGGGTCATTGGGCCAATTTAGACATGATTGGGCCTAATTAGAAAGAGTTTAAGGGGAGTTTAGTGGGCCATTAAAGTCAAATACGGGAATTATTGATTAATTAGGGTTTTGAGGATGGCTTGTTGACCAAGCATGTCCTCCCCTATATAAGGAACCTATTATTGACTAGAATAGGTTGCTGGTGTTGCTGATTTTCGTAGAAGGGGGTAGGGGTGTTCACGAAATTCTCTAGAGGAGAATTTCGAATTCGTGTATTGCAACCAGAGATTTCAACGTGTTTGTCTTCTAAATCGGTTTGTGATTGATTGTGTTATTTACTTTTCTAATCGTTATTATTGTTCTATTTCGATTATACTTGAATCACTCGATTGTTTGGATTCCGCACTCTCAATCAAGATTGGATATCGCGTCAGGATCGTTTTCGGGACTTACAGTGTTAAACATGGTGTTTAATAAATAATAACAAAATACATACATATGAATAGTGCACATGGGTAATATATCATATATAATGTATCAAATAGATGATAAAGTTTATTTTAAGGACAATGAATTTAACAGAAGCTTACAAGTTTGTTTTATAAGTCGCGTCAAATGACAAAACATCTCCAAACACTTCATAGTTGCATCTCGATACGTCATCAGCCCAAAAAAACGATTTAAGTTCCGTACCGACAACTAGACATTCATAAAAGAAGTTGTGGAGGTTCTCAGTTCGGGCTTGTAGAGTGTCCATTACGAGTTTTGCATCTCTATTTCCAATAAACAGACGTATGGATCGGGATAAATTCTTGAAGTTAGTTGTAGAACCACGAACATTGTGGTGGCCACCCTTAAGAGACGTCTGAACTCTGTGAGCAATATTAGGACCAAGTTTATTTAGGCTCATCTGATGAATAAAATTCTGAGTGGAAAAGTCAAGCATACGACGCCTCTTAGTGAAATCCATGAAGTCAGGACTAATAAGTTCATGGTTGTGAGCCTCACAGAGTACACATAGCACATACTGTCCGGTCTTAACATCAAACTTCATCCGAATACATGCAGCACAGTCAGTTAACATCGAAGGTATACTCTTTGTAGTGGACAGTGAGGTCTTGTCAGCAGAATCAATTGTCTTCTATTTTGGTTTACCAGCACGATTGCATAGAATGTATCGGTGTTTCGTAACCTCTCCAGAATGCCTATGCGTGCCTAATATCGTTGAAAAGCCAGCTTTCGCATTGTATGCATCATACATATCAGTAACAGCATCCCAGCTATCGTAAACAGAGTATAGGACAGGAACGAACTTAGGTTCGACATTTGGCTTCCAGAATATATTTCCATCAGGTGATGAATAAACCCTACTAGTCGCACCACCTTTAACAAAAAAAAAACATAAAGAAACAACATCAAGAAACTAATGCAGTCATAAACATACATAGAACACACATTGATAATATAACTGGTGGTGAAAATAAATGATTATATTGTTTGTAAGACATGTAAGTTATAGGAAACACTATTTTTTTCATAAGGTTCTGGAATTACACGTGTGTAATAAATCACGAGGTATAAGAAATCGGTCAAACTCTCTCCGAACCTAAACTTCTGGTTACTGTTCACCCGAACCTCTTCCGAAACTCATCCGAACTTCGTCCGAACCTTAGCCGAACAGAATTCGGCTGGACTCTCTTCGAACCTAAACTTCGAAATATCTAACAAATTACAGAACCGAATGTGTTCCGAACCTTATACGAACCTCAGCCGAAATATGTCCGAACTTAACCCGAACCTTGACCGAAACAAGAATCACCCGAACGTTGTCCGAACCTGGAGTTCCAGAGCGATTATTTCTGAGTTGTCCGAACCTCAAACGAATTCGAACACTCTCGACTCCATTTTTTTGTGATTTTTAGAGTTTTTGGATGAGACTTTCGAAGAGAATTCTAGTAAACTCGATAGAGATAGGCGAGGATAAGATTTTTCACGAAAGACACACTCGAGAAGATCAAACGAACTAAAAAATGATACTCATTTTCAAAAAACTTGGGGTTTTGACTCAAAAGTTCGAAAAACAGAGATTTCCGATCAGTAGATTGAACCAAATGCTCTGATACCACTTGAAAATACGTGAGCATATGATCGTCTACTCAATCGTATCGAAATCAATGTTAAACGAGGATGACACGAGATGTAAATACAAAAAGCTTTGTATTAACCACAGAGTACACATATAGAAATATCACTGAAGAGCTGCTGAATACAACACAAGACAAGCTATATACTAACTAAAACCCGATGGGCCGAACCTCAAGTTCGGACAAGATTCTCCAGTGTCCGAACTTAGAGCTCGCCAAGAGTTCGGACCACATCAATCTTGTATTTCCTTGTCTTGTATTCGATACTTCACATGACGAACAGGAACCGTGTATCAACAAATTGTAATATTATATGGAGTATGGTACTTACCTAATCGGTTAACGGCTGCGAGTCGTTCATATATTGTGTTTCTATTATTCTCGTATGCATGAATGTTCGCAGAATTACACAACCGCCACCAATGTTTTTGAAATCTCTTCCAGCTATATACTTCATCATTTCCGAAGGATTTCTAGCAATGTTTACTAATGTTCTCATAAATATGCCACCTACAAAGCTGGTGAGAAGAATCTGGAATAACTTTTTCACATGCATTGACGAGAGAGAGCTCTTTGTCGGTAACTATGACGCGTGGCTGTACACAACCCCGTAACATTTCCTTTATAATTTCAAGCAACCACGTGTAGCTATCCTCACGTTCATTGCTTAAAAATGCATCTGCGATCAGGAACGAGTGGCCAGTGGATGTCACACCAACCATTTCAACAAGCGGCATGTTGTACACATTCGTTTTGTAAGTCGCGTCAATAAGCAAAACGTACGGGTATGACCGCCAAATTTTGTAGCCAGTCTCGCTACAGAAGAAAATCTCTCGTGTTATTTTGGTGTCCTCATCCACTCGGATGTGGTAGACGTACTTCTTCTCAATGAGTACGTTCTCAAGAACTTCCATCGGTGTCGTACCGACTCTCTTGCTCGCCTTAATTTTATCCTGGGCGTTATAAATAGTTTTAAGGACAGAAACATTATCTGGAAATTTTTTTCTTTATAGGAGATAGTATTCCTCTTGGCGCCACGTGCTCCTGCATTAGGTCAGAAACTATAGCTTCTTCTGGTACACGAAGTCTCCTAACGTACGCGTGACCCTCGAGATGCCTAGCACGCCGGTGGTTATGCAATGGAACATTCTCAATCAACCGATATGATTGGGTCATGTTGTCGTACACACCAGTCAACTCGAACGGACAATTTATTTTTTTACCACCGGTTTTCCTTTGGGTGGCTGTGCTGACGTGAACCCCCCAACGATCACATTTGAGCCACACCTTCTGAACAAAAGCTGCTTTTTTCTTCGGGTTGCTCCGCCGTGTTATAAGCCCATAACCATTCTCACGGGCTTTCTGCTTGGCCCAGTGCTTCAACTCATCGTGAGTTCTAAATACCTACAAATATTATTAAGAATAAACAGTTTAAAAGAAATAAATAAATATTAAAGAATTAATTTAAACAGTTTAAAAAATAAATAAATATTAAAGAATTAATTTAAACAGTTTAAAAAAATAAATAAATATTAAAGAATTAATTTAAGTTGTTTAAAAATATATTAAAAACAATTACCTGATTTGTGGAATAGTCCACGTCTTGTGGGTATATTTTACGTTGACCGAACTCGTCAAACTCATCCGAGCTGTCACTTTCGCTTACGGCTTTTTATCTGTTTCTGGTACTGACTGATATTCACCCTCATATTGAGGACCAACATGGAGTGCCCCTGAGGCATGAGTTTCTTGATCATGACCATAATAACCATCGGGTATCTATAAACAAGCGAAAGCATAATTTTTTAAAATATAAATACAATATTAATTACTAGACGTTCATATGGTTTTTTCTTGCCTCGTTCAAGTCGAAGAACGGCTGTGAAACAAAGGGATTAAACGCTTGTAATTCAGAATCATCCTATAAAATGAAAAAATAAAAAAATATTTATCAGTTTAATAAAACCCTATAATTTATTAACAACTAAAAATAATTACATAATTTTATAATAAAATTTCATACCTGATTTAAGTCGAACACCGCCTCGTAAAACAACGAGTTTGCCCCCTAGATTGAAGATGTATCCTTCCAAATAGAATAAAAAATAAAATGTCTTAAAAATGTCATAAATCAAATTATATTCTAAACATTATATAAGAATTTTTTTTATTTACGTACGTGTTGTGATGATGGAACCCACGACGACGGTTGTGATGAAGGATCCCACGTTGAGTGTTGGGACGACGGATTCCACGTGGAGTCATAAGACGAGTACTCGTCGGGAAAAAGAAAATCCTAGTAAGACATTCTCAACAAAAAATTGTGTATAACAGATGTTGACTAAAAACTCAAACTACTATTCTTTTAAAAGTGGTCCAACATGGTAGGACATGATGTGTTCTAATGCTATAAGTATGTTACAAGAACAAGGGAAAATAATGTTTAGTCTTTATAAACACCAGCTACTGTCACTCGTTTTCTGTAGTGCTTATGTGTTTAACCCGTTTACCGTCAAAATACACTTCATCGTACCTCGAATCTGGTTGATTGAGACAGAGATACGGGGCGTATGTAATAATACGCTGCGTACTATTCAAAAAGCCTGAAAAAGCAGCTTAATACGCGAAGTATAGGTGAATACGCATAGTATTCTGCACTGATTTGTGATTTTGATATGATGCGTATTGACCTATACGTAACGTATTAAGCTGCTTTTCAGGCTTGGCAGGTGCAAAGACTTGACTGCTAGTCATTCGACATTATATATGGTGCGTATTTACGTATACGCAGCGTATATAAGTCACCTACCAGGATCCAGGCCATTATTGACGCATCGTTTAAATGTGGGGGTACTGATAAACGAATTTTTACACTTGAAATTGTAAGTCTGGGTCGAGAAAGAAGAAAAAAAAATGACTACTCGCTCGTGGACTGTCCGGTCTGTAAACGAGCCCACATTAATGGTGGATGATGCCTACACGGTTAACCCGAGGTATTTTACTTTAAAAAGCATGCATTACTGTCATTTTACAGATTTGCCGGGACGAAGATACGTACAGGGTCGCTGTACGCTAGCTGATTACTGCCATGTAGATGAGTTCAGATTCTTTGATATGGGTCTGATCATGCCCCATTTGGGCTATGAAAATATAAATAATATGTGGTTTTATTACATGAAACCCGGATTTGATCTTGACAATGGGCTTGAACCATTAAGGAGTGATGAGGATGTTGATCGTCTAATTTCTTACATCGATGAAAACATCCGGAGTTTGTACGTGTACGTTCTTGACAGTGAGTTAGGGGCAAAAACTGAAAAAGACTATCCGAAGACCCGGGTGAAAGTTCAGGCCTCAAGTTCTACTTCTAGACGAAAATTGTTGTTTTAGAACGCAAAACATCTGTTTTTATATTTATCATTACGTAATGTATAGGTAGCTCTAGGTTTTTATTATAAATGAAAAATAAAATTAATTAAGGTGCAAAAAATTATAATTTTTTATTCTATTTAAAAATAAAGGTCATATTTTAAAAATAAACTACAACTAAAGACGAAAAAATGTAAGGTTCAAAACGACATTGATATAATTTCTCAGCCATATGCCTACAGTAAGACAAACATGTCTCCTTAAAATCATCGTCCATATTTAACGACGTCATCTCCACCAACTTTTGCATCAACATGCATCGCAACCACCCCCGAATCCGGACCTAGACTGGAACAATCCTTGGGTAGATAGTCTTCGTTTACAGCAAAGGTCAAAAACTTCTGACCCTGTCCTGTGTACGGTCCTTTATACCTACGCCAATAATGTATCTCATCCAAAAGCCATCCAAAACAAATCGGCATCGGATCGAACAAAGGATTAAATAATAACTGCGAATACTCTTTCCTGTACCGGTGATTTGTCCAGAACTGAACCATCTCCAATGCCCGCATGTCGATACGGCACAACAACCACTCTTTAACATCCCGTACGTATAACAGCACATGCACGTAATCGACCTCCCAGAAAGGCGGGAATAGTTCATTAGTACCGTTGGCGTATCTGGCCGTAATCTTGAATCATTATGACACAAGTCATCTCTAAATTGTGGTGGTAAGATCGACCAACGCAATCCCGACAGACCGTTTTTCTTGAGTAAGCCCTGCCTGCGAAGCATCATCCTGTTAACCCAGGCTTCAACGTGCTGTAACAACACTAGTACAAAAATTGGATACGGTGACACACAAAAGTCGTCACCATAGGTACTTAGTGATGATTTTTTTCTCTCGAAAAGTGTCACTGAAGGAACACCCATTATAGGCTACATATGGTGACATAAAAAATGTGTGATCGTTGCACTAAAAAATACGTCATCGTAGACTAGAGGTGTCACCATAGAGTAGTGATTTATTTCCAGTTTATCAAATAATGTCAATATAAAGCGTTTGTAGTGACATATCTTTATAATATTAGTGACAACATGTCACCAAATGATCACATCACTTTTGTTTTGTATGTCACATTTTCTAGGTAATTGCCCACATTATAATTTTTCCAGTGTGACTATTGTTTATGTTTAGAGACACAAATTGAATTTTAAGTGTGATAATATGATGACACAAATTTATGTAGACATGGAGAAAATTAAAAGTGTGACCATTTTGATATGTTTAGAAACAACAAAATTGGAAATGCGTGACTATTGGTTGGTGTGTGGTCACACATAAACACCCAACTTTAAGTTTCAGAGTGACGATTATATTGTTTTTAGTGACATAACACAAAATTTAAATGTGATAAAAAAACGTGTTATATAAACATGTATTTTTAGAAGTGTCACTGTTTTATCCTTTAGTCATGTTATCATTGAACTTTTGTGTGTCACCGTATATTTAGTCACATATGTTACACAAAAGCATGTCCATAAGTCACTTGTAGTCACATGTTTATTCAATGAATGTGTTTTTTTATGTATGTTAATGACAAAATAGTTATCTACCCCGTGACTACGTGTAGTTAGTTATCACACAATTTTAGTTATATAAAGTGAACATTCGACACCTCTAGTGACAAAACACAAATTTGAAATATGACCAAAAACGTTTTATATTAACATGTATGTTTAGAAGTGTCACTGTTTCTATCCTTTAGTCACGTTATCATTGAATTTTTGTGTTTAGATATACATTTAGTCACATATGTTACACAAAAGCATATCTATAAGACACTTGTAGTCACACGTTTATTCAATGAATGTGATTTTTTTGTGTATGTTAGTGATAAAATAGTTATCTACCCTGTGACTGCATGTAGTTAGTTATCACACAATTTTAGATCTATAAAGTTATAATTCGACACCTCTAGTGACATTACACAAATTTTATTGTCACCAACATACATTTTATAATCATATGGAGCATTTTAGGTGTCACTGTTGTGTCAGTTGTAGTCACATTGTTAAATAGACACATGATCCTAAGACACTTTTAGTAACATTTTTTTGTAAATAATATGACTGTTTATGAGATTTAGACACAATTCATTAAGTACACAGTAACTGTATACGTATTTTAGACACTAATAACTAAGTAAGACGCGCATTCCTATAAGTAAACGCTCACCCCGGGATCGCCCAGTAAGGTATGCCAGGTCCCAGTTGGGAGTTATGTGACACCCGCGCTTTGCCAGAAACCCAAGTGTACAAGCGCTTACCCTTCCGGTCCGCATGAACTTCTAATACCCGATTAACTCGGTATTTTCAATACATTATAATTTATCCATTTTAACATCATATATACTTATTATATATATAAACTTGCTATCATACCGAAATTCAAGTCCCCATACCCTCCAGATTATTTTATATTAGATAATCATATTTCAAATCCCTAATTCCACGTATTTCTTGTTTTTTTTATTTATCAAAACTCATTTTTATATCAAACCAACTTAGGATATTATCCATTATAACATTTTCTAATATACTTTAAAGTATCAAATCTTAGTTCAACACCAGTTACTCAATTTGGGTAGAACAACGTTACGAAAACTCTAATTTTGACCCGTTAACAAAACCATTACCAAATGGGCAAAAAACATGGGCCAAACCATAACAGAAAAGAAATCATGCAACAGTCAAAACAGGGGTCGGGCCGAATACATATACAATACAATCAAAACAAACTGCAATTGAATTGGTCAAAATAAAGTTGACCAACATGCAATTTAATCATGCAATACAAATAAAATTTGATTCACAACTTTTGGGCGTTTAACCTCAGTTTGCGAATTCACCGGTTTAAAATCGACCAGCTCCGATTTGCGCGTGGTAATCAAGGCTCTGATATCACTGTTGGGATTTGATAGTGGTATTCGGGTCGCCCGGTAACATATTTAAAATTTTATGTGACCGCCAGATTGATAGTTTATAAAAGAGTTAACCGAATTAATTTATAATTATTTCTAAAACGCAGCGGAATAAATATATATCAATATATATATTAAAACTTTATAAACTAAAACACAAATACCAGTACGCAACAGGAACCAATTATCGAACACGCAAACACAGATAAATAAATAATCTAAACTAATAGTGAGTTTAGATATACCTTAGCGGTGTTGAACAAACGTTGAAGACACCGAGTTTCAACGAACGAGGCGCTAGGTTGAAATGGAACGAACCACTTCGAGCTCCAACGGTTGTCGCGTATCGGGATGATTCTCGTGGTCCGGTGTCGCGTACCCCTACGGGACTACGTTTATGACCCGTGGTCATTATGCGTCGCAAGAGTACGTCTCAACTGACATCGCGTCTCGTGAGACTACGAGATCAATCAGATTCAGATCTGATTACAACCAGAGACGGCGCACGACGAAAGGCGTCGGGCTCGCATCGATGGGCGACGGTCATGCGACCGCAGACGAGCGGCGGTGGTGGTCGTGGGTGACGGAGACGACGACGGCGGTGACGACGAATACACGGTGATGATCAGCGGATTTACGGCGGTGATTAGCAACAAACCGAGCGACGGATCGAAGCGTACGAGGCGGCGATCTCTAGTCCTCTCGGTGGTCTACGGGCGTTTGTTGATGGAGCACCTTGACTAGAAATGACCATCAAGATACGGTGGCTCGAAGATGGCCACCGGAGCACGCCGGTGGCGACGATCGGTGCGGAACAAGAAAACCCGCAAGGGGCGTTCGGCGGAAAACCAAAAGAGACGTAAATACTCTTTTTTATTCACTTTTTCTTGCCGTCGAGAGCGTTTTTGGGGTGGTTAGGGTTTTATCCCTAATCATCTAATATATATTAGATATCGGGCCCCTCTCAAATATAAAGCCCATCTCGTACGCACGCCCACGAGCCAACGTTAGTAAAATTTTCACTAACAAATAACTCGACCGTAAATTTAAATAAACCACTTTTATTTAAATATTGTTCACCCATTATTATTAAGCCGGTTAATAATAATAAATATTGATAATCAATTATTTATAACTAGTATAAATAATATATATATATATATATATATGTATATATATATATAATCAAATGTTTCTGTTTCATTTACCGGTCAACTAGTAAGCGGGTGTAAAGTTCGTTGCGCCCGGTGTAACTCTTACGGGTCATAACCGGGTCGGGTTCAAGATTTGTTGGGTTAGGACATACAATATCCAACAGTTTACGGGATTCTTGATTATGCAGTTTCCTCTTCTAACTAAAATTCCTCCTTGGAATTATCACATACTTTCGAATTGTGCTTCGGTACACGAACTAAACTTCCAAGAACGTAAGTTCTTTCTAACAGTCCTAATATTCGCTTCTAATGTTTAAAGCATATTGCAATAAGCAAGCAATGGCCCACATATCATACTAAAGCAACGATTAATAATTATCTATGATTCCTAACTATTCGGGTTACCTGACAAAGGCCTGGGGATCTCCCCTTATTAATTCCATCGCACTGTAGGTCTTTGCAGGAGCCGTTCTCGGTCCCGAACCATTCCCCGGGATGGCTCGAAGTGGCGTAGGATTGAACACTAACTTAGGACAGCTCATCCTAAGGTGTCCCGCTTCCCCGCATCCATAACACTTCTTACGCTCTGGGAAATTACTCGAGAATTGACCTTCTTTGCCGCATGTATAACATTTAGACGTTCCCGACCTGCATTCTCCTAAATGATTCTTTTTGCATTTGCGGCATCCTTCCTCTTAGCTCCTTTTGGTCTACCGTTTGCACCAAACATTTCGCTATAAATATTGGAACTCAAATTCACCGTCGCCTTAAATGTCTATGGTTCCGTCGCCTTGATCAATACCCTAACTCTACTCGGAAATCCTTGCACATAACGCTTCACCCTCTCAGCTTCGGGAGTGACTAAGTTAGGTAGCAGTCTCGCCATTGCGTTGAGCTTTGAAGTGTATTCACGGTGCGTCATGTTCCCAACTTCCAACATCAGAAAGCTCCTATCCAGTTGCTCCAACTCACCTTTAGGGCAAAAATCTTCTAAGACCAGCTTCTTCATATCGTCCCACTTCATTGCAGCAATGACTCCATCTTCTTCAGTCTGTTTGATCATCCCCCACCAGTGCAACGCTTCTGAGATGAACGAGTGGGCAGCATACTTCACGGCTTGGGCCTCAATACACTCACTAATGTCTATAACCGCTTCCATTTCATGAATCCACTGGAACGTAGCTAACACATCTTGATTTCTGTCGAACAAAGGAGGTCTACAACCGCTAAATGATTTAAACGAACATCCTATTCTAGGTTGTGCAGCTTCGGCATCTCTTATGGCAGTTCCACCGCCTGCTCTTCCAGCACTAGCTCTCGCATCTCCTTGAAGTTGAACTAATAAACCAGGTAGTGGCATCTGCATTAAATGTGTCATCTCTGCAGCCATAGCCGCTCTATGCTCGTTAGTGAACGCATTAACTCTGACGTTATTCTCTGGTTCCGTATTTACACAATTGCCTCTTGCAACCATTTCCAGATCCTAAATTAAGATGGATGACTTTTCAGAACTTGTGTGACGTAGAGTCTCTAAATTTTGAATTCACAATAAGTATATAAGTGCAGGATCCGATGCAATTATATATTTATGATGCGTTCAAAACCCAGTTACTTCTATCACACATTTCCCTAATGTCCGCATCTTGTTTCTCTATCTTCATCAGCAACTCTAAGTCAAACCGATTCCTAGATTACATTTCTAAACGTTCTTCTTCTCCTTGCACTTGGCCACACAACAATTAGTACTTAAGATCTGTTTATATGGTAAATACCAAATTGCAGTAGCTAATTGCAATCGTGTATTTTACGTAAACGCATACCGTAGGTCCCACCTATTATGTTCCTTATGCATATTCGTCCTTATGGGCACAAGCTATCCTGGCTGGAATCTAAATTTCTTATCTCAACTTACTGTCTCTAGAGTCCTAGTTTAAGTTTAGATACCACGCTTGTACCTAAATCTCTTAAACCAAGGCTCTGATACCAACTTGTGACGCCCACTCGCAGACTTGGCACCAGGAGGGGTCACGCATTAGATTTACTAATGAACATGTGGCATAACAGAGATAAGTAGCGTAAAATTTAAAACTTTTATTTAAATAAGCCAAGTACGTAAAGTAATTGAGATAATTTACAATCTATCTATATAGTGACTAACTATAACCGCCTTTATTTATCTACACTAAGCCAACACCTCCAACAGCTCCTCTAATAGCTTGCCCGATCAGTCTCTTATCACGAGGGCTCCGCCCTTGCTCCCAGACGTCACACCAACACCTGAAATACATATGTTTTTGGAAAAGGTCTGCTAACGCTGGTGACTTCTACTTTTTAAAAACTTTACCTCGTTCGTGAGGTTAAAACCTTTGGACCTGTAAAATCTCTTTTTACAAACATTTATCAAGTATAACACATAACAACGTTATACATAACATAACATTACAATCAAACATGTTTCTCTAGAAATATATATATCTCACTAACCTTCTTTCTCTATGACATGTTTTTCATCTACCTTTATACCTTCTAGTTTTGAATACTGCTCAGGTGACTTCATCCGTAAACTGGCTGGAAGTCCCCAACCTCAGTACTGAAAACTGTTATATACCTTCCGGTTTCAGCTACTGCATCAGGTCGGATAGTGCTCCACCCAACGCATCTATAGCAGTGGATCCCTGCACTACCCCTTTACTTCATCGGGTGTCTGACCCAGAGACCTACGCCCAGTTCTGATAACCTTCCTTAGAACCTTACTTCTTAAGAAGTTCTAATCATTCTATATCGAACATCTTTTCAACCACCACATTACTACTACCTGCCCCTAGTTAGATATCCAGATGACTTAGATGTGTTAATAAACATGATAATGCATTCATATACTGCAACAAATGAACATCCGCCAATTTACGTAGGTGTATGTATACAGGATGTACCAGTGGCGTATCCGGCCTCCACACTTTCGATATACCGGGTAACTTATATTACTATGTATATATATAGGATATACCAGCGACGTATCCACCACATATTAATACAACAAATGCATCACCTGTTCTCATATAATCATACATATTCACTTGTGCGTTTATTAACAAACCCTTATCATTTAGATACCTTGTTTCAAAGCAAATGTAGCACATAACCCTAATAATCATTTCATTTGCATTATTCTATCATAATCATTTCATATATACATTACTAACACGTATAAACATTCATAAACATCTTCCTAACATAACACGTATCACTTCAAACAGCTCATTAATTTATCAGTTAAGATAATCAAACTTTCAGATAAAAGCATTTCAAATACTTTTCAAGTAAACAGTTGAACATTGTATGTATATCAACCCGAAAACATTAAAACATTTAAAAGTGGGCTCGCAGAACTCACCTTATCTCTTTACTCGATAAAACTCGGACAAAACCTTCGATAGAATCCTCGGTTAACCTAATTCGCGTATCGTATGGCCTTAACGCAAGGGTTAACATTATAAACACTTCCTATGTTTATTTCTCTCATCTATTATCTTAACAATATCTAATTATTAAGGTTTACTTCTATTAAGGCAAAATAACCAAAATGCCCTTATAGGCAATATCCCTTTTAATTAATAATATGAAAACGCGCATTCCTATAAGTAAAAGCTCACCCCGGGATCGCCCAGTGAGGTATGCCAGGTCCCAGTTGGGATTTATGCGACACCCTCGCTTTGCCAGAAACCCAATTGTACAGGCGCTTACCCTTCCGGTCCGCACAAACTTCTAATTCCCGATTAACTCGGTATTTTCAATACTTTATTATATATCCATTTTAACTTCATATATATTTAATATACATATATATATATATATATATATATATATATATATATATATATATATACTTGCTACCATACCAAAACTAAAGTCCCCATACCCTCTGGATTATTTTATATTAAATACTCATATTTCAAAACCCTAATTTCACGTATTTCTTGTTTCTTTATCAAAACTCATTTTTATTATAAACAAAATAGGGTATTAGCCATTATAACATTTTATAATATACTTTAAAATATCAAATCTTAGTTCAATGTCGTTTACTCAATTTTTGCTTTCTTAAAACACATTATTTAGGAATACCTACAAAAATTCAGACCCTAATTCTCACCCGATTATCCAATTTTAGCAAAACATGCTCAAGAACCCTAATTTTTACATAATTTTAGAAATTATACTTAGACATAATATTATAAAAAACTGAAATAGGTTATTGTTGAGCATACCAAATAAAGGTCGACTGCAGAAATTCAGCTCCGGAATCCACACCGTTTGCGCGTATTGCTCCGACGAAGTTTCTAGTTCGTAAAGTGGGTTTTTTCGGGTTCATTTTCAGTGAATTAGTGATTTGTTTGGACGATTCAAGCTCCTATTTATAGTCACTAGATGCGCCTTGATCATCTAACATGTCCTATGCTAACTATTGAGTCAAAATCAACGTCTAGACACGCAAATCTTGAGCCCCAAGTGTATTTACGTGGATGAAAACGAACCTGATGAACTTTCTGTACTGCATGTTGTTCTGGCCAGATTTCTTAATTTTACAATTTCAGCCCCTAGCTTTCTATTTTGTGCATTCTAGCCCCCTGAACTTCAATCTTTTTATCATTTTATGTACCAAAACCTTATGAGACATATTTCTAATAATTTATAAGGTTTCTAAGGCTCGGGATTCATACGATAATTTATTTGCTAATTTACGTTCTAGCCCCTCAAACTTTACAATACTTATAATTTCATGTTACGAATCAAATTAGGATATATTTTTACTAATTTATAAGCCTCGGGATACTTATAATAAATATAAACACGTATAATATCCGTATACGTTTATAACTTTACATAAACTACGTTTTTAGTCCTTTTACTTTTCCATTAACTATTAACACACGTATTCACACGTACATATCCATCAATTCACACATGTATCATCATGCTATTCATATAAACACATATCCATCTCATATTTTACTTTCTCGACGTTTAAGGCAGTCAACTAAACATGTTTCATCACATTGGCTATTAAACACATATTTCTAACACATGCAACGTATCTAACGTATAGTCTTACCATATTTGTCAATCAGACTCACATATTGATAATATAAACACGTATTTACTATATATATTTATATCTATGAACTTTGGGGTTTTACATATACGAATGGCATGAGTTGCATAACCATCGTTTGATCGGTTAGGAGTTTATGGACTTTACCAGTAATCGACGTGCTATCACATACACCGAACAACACCTAATCCACTTGCTAAGTATGCACAATATCGTCCCGGTCAGAGCTCACAAGGCCCATTGTACACTAAAGGGAGGTCATCATTTTGTTCGTGGAAAAGGTATAGACTTCAAGAACTTTTATCGCAACATCAGGCTATTTATCCGTGATAGAGATGCTCAGTTAACAGTTGACACTCTTGCTGCTCTTACGAAAAACCTCCACAATTTCTACTTTGACTACAACCATAAGGTAAAGGGGTTGTTTTGGGCTGATGACGTGTCAAGATGCCATTACGAGGAGTTTGGTGATGTTCTTTCCTTCGATGCGACATACAAGATGAACAAGTAATCGTTCTTTTCTTTGTTTTTCAATATAATTCATATATGCTTATTCGATATTTTATATGTCACACCCCTAAAAATCTCACGCGCAGCAACGCGCCGCAGGGAGCGTGACAAACCAGGATCGAACACACTAGTCATACGAACAGTTCTATATGCACTTTAAAAGTCAAATCAAAGTAAACGCGTTTAAATATGCGGAAGCGTAAAAGACAAAAGTTGTAGTAAATGTTTAAGCGCCAAAACATGCGCAAACCAAACGACGATTAGTTTGAAAAGTTTTAAAGTCTAATATGCATGAATGGTAATCAAAATCCAAAAGTGGTGCATCCTACCTCGTGGAAATCAATCCAGTTTAGCGACCTGAGAAATAAATGCTAAAGTGTCAACACAAAGGTTGGTGAGTTCACAGGTTTAATCAGTTTATCAGTTTAACAGTTCAGTAAAATCCAGATAATATATCAATAGCTAGCTAGGCTATTTTCAAGAAATCAGTGCACGTTTGACTAGGTAAACTAGCTATCTAGTTACTGAAGCTCGACAAGTTCAATTATGCCTCGTTAAGACTAAGAAGTATATTACACCCGTTTGATATCCGATCATGCCAGCGCGACTGACCCGGGTGGGGCTGTCAAACCCAGTAGATCTACTAAATAAATTCCCGCTGATGTCACATTGACAATAACTCTAAAAGTGAGAACTTTATCATAAGTATGTCACTATCATTCAGGTGATATAATTATCTAACAGTTCAAAGTGTTTACATGTTAATCTCCCCCAACAGGATTTAAAACAGTAAAATAGGCCTGTGAAACTCACCTTAGGTTGCACAGCAAAAATCTCTAGATGTTGATACATAATCTGTGCGTCATGTGAAGTATCTGAACGAGACGATGTGAAGATTCAAGGCAAGTTCAAGGTGCAGGCCGAACTAGGTCCGAACCTGAGGTTCGGACCCGCCGAACTTGGAGTTCGGACGGAGATCGGACCAGACGTCTTTATATAGAAGCTTGTGCTTTGAATGTGAGAACGAGTGAGAGAGACCAGTTCTTAACTATGTGTTTTGAGTGTGTTTCTCTAGAGAGCTTAAGAGAGAGTTTGTAATTGAGTCTATGTTGATTTCAATAAAACAAACTATTATTTACGCCTCGTGTTCTCTCTACGATCAAGCAAACCTTTAGTAAGATCCGTCTTACGGTTTTTCAATTGGTATCAGAGCAAATCCAGGTTGCTCTATTGCGTTTGCTTTGATTGTAGTCGTTTTCGTGATAAAAACCGAGTTGTTTTCATTCAAAAACGAGTAAATCTTTGAGCTTTTCGAGTGATTTTCATTACTAAAACATTTCTATGGGTTTTACCTGAGTTCCTGTCAAAAATCTCATCCTATTTCTCTCAAAATCGCGAAAATTATGTCGAGAGTGTCTAAGTTCGTTCGAGGTTCGGAGTAACCGAAAAATAACCGCTCCGAACTTCCAGTTCGGAGAGAGTTCGGACGTCGTTCGGTCTTTTTTGTTTCGGTGAGAGTTCGGAGTAGGATCGGAGTAAGATCGGAGGAGTTCGGACAAAGGTCTAAGTTCGGACTGTGTAATCAAGTTCGGACAAAGTTCGGAGAAAGATCGGAGGATCAATTGAGTTCGGACGAAGTTCGGTGGGAGTTCGGACGAAGCAGAATTTTCAAAATTTTAAAATGTATGAAATTGAGGTTTTCGCTGAGCGTCATCGTCAGAATGTGCCAAAGTTGATAAATCTTGAAGATTATCATGGTTGGGCAACAAACTTTAGAGGTTATGTTAATGATTTGAATAAAAAATTATGGTTACCAATTACAAATGAACATAAGTATCCAACTTATGGTGATGGTGATTATAAGGAGATGCATAATTTTTCAAGTGAAGAAAGGAAAGCATATGATCAAAATGAAAAGGCTACTACACTTCTTATGCTAGCTTTGCCTATAACTCTTAAAAATCCAATCAGGAAGTTTCGAAAGGCTAAACGAATATGGGATTTTGTGAAGACACAGTGTGAGGAACATATGTCTAAACTTTCTCAGAAAACTATTGAACAAGATTTGAAGTTCAAAGGTATAATTGAAAAGTTAGAGAATAAGGTGGAAAAGCTGACTGAAGAAAATGTTTCTTTGACAAAAGAAGTGGAGAATTGGAAAAGTAAAGTTTGTAATGATTTAGCTACCAAAATTCAAAAGGATGTGTCTATATCATGTGCAAATTGTTTGGAGTTTGCTAGTATTAAGAAAGAATGGTTGAAAGAGAAAAATTTGTTGGTTGAAGAATGCAATAAAGCTCAAGCTAAGGAAAAGGAAGCTGTTGAAGATTTTGATGCTTTATTTGAGAAATGTTATCCTCTTCAGCAAAAATATGAAAAAGTTACTAAAGCTGCTGTCGAAGTTGCCGATAGAGTAACTCAACTTCAAGAGGAACTTAACAAGTTGCGTGATGGAAATGGTGAGATTCAAAGTCAAAATAACATTTTGAAACAGGATGTTATTTACTATAAGAAACAGGTGGAGAAGGTTACTGAAGAAGTTCTGGAAGAGTGTCGGTTGAGACAGTGTCATATCAGTGATTATAACAAATTGTCTGACAAGTACATTGTTTCACAGAAAGAGTTATCGGAAGCTAATATGAAAATATCTGAACAAAAGATTGAGATGTTTGATTTGCAGCGAAGATTGAAAAATTGCAACCATTCACCGACTTTTCTGAATTATATGTATAAGTTGGAAAAGAGTGAGAAAAATGGTCAAGATGAATGTCTTCATCAAGTTCCTGCTCCAGTGGACATTGAAATGTCTGTTCCAGCTACATCATCTGGTGTTGAACAGCATGATTATTCAAAGTTTGCTGATACCAGTTCAGGGAAGAAAACAAAATTCAAATCAAAGAAGAATAAAAAGGAGGTTAATTACCGCAAAGGGTTGAAGTTTGATTCCAAATCTACATTTCTTGAAAAAGAAAAGGTGTTTTATGGAAATTCAGGAAATGCGAAAATGCCAAAGTTTTATGAGATTGTGATAAATGATTCCTTGATTTCCGGGAAGAATGATTTGAAAGGTATCAAGTCTGAATTTACAAAGCTTGCCAAACATGGTCATGAGATACCGACTTCTGTTCAATATAAATGTCCTCACAAGAATGGTGGTTTGGGATTTAAAGGAACAGAAGTGCCGACCAAAGATTTCAATAAAAAGGAATTCATAACGAAGAAGATAAAGAAGCAGAGGGTGTTTTCAGATAAGAAGGCACAATGTTGGAAGCAAAAAGTGTCTTCACCAGATGAAAAGCTTTCTTCTGAAGAGTCTTCTTGTGTATCTGATGCTACACCACAAGGCGGTAACAATTCCGATTCATTTTATTCTGCTAAATCTAACAGGTTTTATCATAAAGATAAATTCTTTGGTTATGGAGATGATTTGGGTTTTTATGATTCTCCAATATGTTTTCCAAAATTTCACAAACCAAAGAAATCAAAACCTGTATTTTCAAAAATTCATGATGAAGGTCTTACTGATCAGTTTGGAAAACCACTTTCTATCAATTCAACTGGTAAAAGACTTTGTTTTGTTTGTCGTAAGGAAGGTCATTATGCAAATTATTGTCCTACGACGGCTAACAATTCATCATCAAATACCAAACATACAAAGTATGTTGATCTTGATGGCATTATTTTTAGTGAACCAATGCCCAATACTAAATTTTCATGGAAAAAGAAGTCTCTTTAAGAAAAATTGGGTAGTAGTTCTGATTGTCACTCATCAGTTGACAATGGTTCACTACAAATCATCAAACCGAAACAGGAACGGAGACCTAAAGCTGTCTCCACGGCCAACACAGATTTTGTTGAAGACACTGGACGACCTACCATCGTTGGGGATGAGGGTAGGGGTCTTAAGAACTTACTATTTTCCAGTGTTTGCAGGTATTTCAGGAAGACCTGTTAGTAATCGTAAGGTTGCTGATAGTGAGATACTTGTGTTTTTAAGTTAAAATGCATCGTTCATATCTTTGAAACTCTGATTTTTAGAAAAATCATTTTCAAAATGTGTCAAGTGTTGATCGATCATTTTCATTTTTGTTATTTTTTTCTTTCGTTCATATTTTTAGGGGGAGAAAATTTGAAAAATTTGAAAAATTTGAAAAAAATAGTATTTGTTTGAATTTTAGGGGGAGAAATTGGAAAATATAAAAAAAATGATGAAAATTTGAGAAATTGATCCGACAAAAGCGAGAAATGATAGTACATCAGCATATTCGTTATCTGCAATGGATAGAGTAAGTCTAAAGGCTGTAGGTTCTTGTATGATATGTGAATGTGCATGACTAATCTGATATCTGCAAGTAAGATATAAACATAAATCTTGCCTGATAATTTTTGGTTGTTTGCTTCTTGATGAATGCTATGTGATGATTCTGAAACAAAAATAGAATAAAGAGATATCCTGATGAATGCATGTTTTTCATTTTGAAAGATTTAAACTTGTTTGATTTTCTTTATTTTGTCAAACGATCGGACTTTCTCTGCGTATCGAAAGATCGACCTGATTGTTGTTCGTTTGACGTTCTGCTTTATTTTAATTGGTGTTTCGTATAATCCATCGGACTTTCTCTGCGTATACGGAAGTATCGACCTGATTGTTGTTGGATTATACAATTTCAACTGGTTTTGTTTTCTTATTTTCTCAAATACTGGGGCTTTCGATGCGTGTCGAAAGACCGACCTGATTGCTAGGTATTTGAGGTTCTGCTTTATTTTTGCATGACTCATCAAGGATGTTTAAATCTCGAATAAAAGTTACTTCTATATGATAAACATGATGATTTGCTAGTATTTCTGATAGGGTAGAGGCCGAGTTATCAGTGCATGATAAAATTTACCTCAAGCATATCTGAAAACGATAAATATGATTGGTGCATGCTGAAATAAACAATCAATGTTGTATTAGCGATTATCTTGGCTTGCATGTTGATTAAGACCGAAATTGAAATGTGCTAGATGCGTTACGTCTGATATGATCTTACGTCGTGATCTTTCTCACAAAATACCAAAAATAGAGTTTGTTTCTGCATTGCATTTACATTTCATTTCCGAAAAGTACAAAAAGATTTTTGGTGTGTTTTAGCATAAGTTTAAAAATAAAAAAGATTTTACTTCTTATTTGTTTTCGATTGATCGACACAAGATACGAAAAACATTTTCAAAATTTATATCTTGGATTCTCGAAGAGAAGTTTTGCGCCAAGTTTATTTATGTTGGCCAGGTACTCAAAGGAAAGAGTTCATCACAACTTCAAGTCTTCTGAAGCTGTTGATAAAGATGAAAGAAACTGTTCATCATCAAATATTCAAAGATCAAGCTACTATCAAGTTAAGGGGGAGTTTGTTTCAAAGAATATGTTTTAACTGGCGAACAGATACTGCACATGACGAGGGGGAGTTTGTTGATTCATAATCTGTGCGTCATGTGAAGTAACTGAACGAGACGATGTGAAGATTCAAGGCAAGTTCAAGGTGCAGGCCGAACTAGGTCCGAACCTGAGGTTCGGACCCGCCGAACTTGGAGTTCGGACGGAGATCGGACCAGACGTCTTTATATAGAAACTTGTGCTTTGAATGTGAGAACGAGTGAGAGAGACCAGTTCTTAACTATGTGTTTTGAGTGTGTTTCTCTAGAGAGCTTAAGAGAGAGTTTGTAATTGAGTCTATGTTGATTTCAATAAAACAAACTATTATTTACGCCTCATGTTCTCTCTACGATCAAGCAAACCTTTAGTAAGATCCGTCTTACGGATTTTCACTAGATAATCAGTTAAGCAAGTAGCAAGAACGAGTCTTGCGAAAGCAATCAATCACCTAATGAGCATACGAGTATAAGTGTGTGTTCTATAAACTGCTAAGTCTAACATAAATGATGAAAACAAAAGATCGTGAAGTCCGGAATAATTCGAGGATGGCACGTGTGCCAAATCCGAGCGATATTCTGAATAACGCAAAAAATATAATATATAAATATTATATATATTTTCTAGTTTCAAGGTTTTAGAATAGATGTATATAAAATATGTGCACATATATACATGCAAATATATATATATATATATGAACCGTTACAAAATGCTTAGTTGGTACAATACGAATATATTTATTTAATCCTTAAAACAATCTAACGAGTCTAAACAAACTATATATAAATATATATATATATATATATATATGCATATATATATATAAACGTGTTAAATTGCAATGATACGAGTATTTGTAATGAATTGATAAAGAAAACTATAATTTATTGCAAATCGTTAATCGAAACCGAGTATCTTATGTTTCAAATAAAAAACGACACTTTTCATAAGTTTTATAAGCCATTCTAATAGTTTACGGGTTTTTATAAATATTCCAAGAAAATCATTTTAAACCATTTTGAGTTGACCCAATGCCTCAAAATTACAAAAACCAAAGAAAAGAAGGAAAATTAGGTCGCCCGGGTTCGAACCCGCAACCTCTCATTCACAAACGAACTCCCTAGCCTTTGTGCCGTGGCTGCTGTTTGGTAAACCATATGCCGCAATGGATTTTGTACACACAGTGGCTCAAAACCGGGTGTTTAAAACAAAACAGAAAAGGATTGGGACGGACGTGGGTCGAACCTGGGACCTCGGGATCATCACGCGCGCGCCTTAGCCACCGGGCTAGCGCCGTGTTTTGGTTAGTAACCAGGTTTCAAAAATTTTAACTATTGTCGCGACAGTCATCTTCTTCCTCCTTAGATCTCCGGTGATCGGAACCCTAGCTCCGGTCACCTGAAAAATCGCGACCACATAAAAAGTTACGAAATGAAACCCAAAACATTTGGGGACATTTACCTCTAGGCGGAGATGCGAGAACACAAGTATTTAACACTAAAATCAATCCCGAAATTTTGATGACAACTCCGCACGTTACTTTGATTCTCAAAACTGAGGACCCCTGCTTGCTCGGTGCTAAAAGGCTATTCCGAGGGTGATCAAATGGAGGTCGATTCAGCAGTGATTGGCCGGCATTTCTTGAGTTCACCGAAAAACTTAAAAAAAAGACGAGAGAACGAGAGAGTAAGAGATGGACTGGAATTGTGAATGATTGTAATGATATAACCTTATCATTAAAACAGGAGTTAAGGTATGTCGAAACGGACGAGCGGTGATGATGATCGGTCGAAACCGATCATCGGGTTTGATTTCATGTAACCTTCCGCCATTTAATCAAGTTTGAGAAATGACCATTCTGGTCCCTCAAGGTATTACAAATGTGGATACAAAGTTTAGGTAATTACGGAAACAGTCCTCCGCGTTTTATCTAATAAAATGAAGTTTGAAAATGGCAGAAAGGGTCCCTCAAGGTTATCAATCTCTAGCGAACTCTGACGGAATTGACGGGAATGTTTTAACGACAAATATACGAGGGACATCAAAATATATTAATCGTATAATGTTTACAATAACTACAAATCTCGTTTTACTAAAATAATTCATGGAATATAACTCCGCAATTATATATTTAAAATCACATATTATGTATTTATGTCACATAAATTTATGAATAATAACTCATAATTACTCATCTTAAATTCACATAAAATCATAAAATGCAAATCATAGAATTTCAAATATTTAATCTTATGTGCATGATCGTAGTGACGATCACACAAAACCATAATTCGCTAAAGTCAACAAAGTCAATCACATAAATGTTCACACAACATTTAATACGGTTTATTTTCAGTTAATGTCAGAAAATGACCTAAAAAGACGGATTGTCACAGTATCCCCTTGTTGAAGAATTTTCGTCCTCAAAAATTGTGTAACGCGATAAAAGTTTAATGAGCTAGACACAAGGAAAAAGAAAATAAAAATTCTCAGTCGTCACAACACATTATCCCCTTGTTGAAGAATTTTCGTCCGCGAAAATTAAATTAGTACCTGAACTAGATGAAGGCTGATCCCCGAACAGCCTAGGATATTTCTTTCTCATCTGATCTTCGCGTTCCCATGTGAATTCAGGACCATGTCTCGAGTTCCAACGAACTTTAACGATTGGGATTTTGCTACGCTTTAACTGTTTAACCTCCCGGTCCATAATTTCTACCGGATCTTCGATAAATCGAAGTTGTTCGTCCACGTGCAACTCCTCGAGTGGAGTGATTAATGTCTCATCTGCTAAACATTTCTTTAAGTTCGACACATGAAAGACGTTATGTATCCCACTTAGCTCTTCTAGTAAGTTTAGTTCATAAGCTAATAGACCAATCCTCTTAACAATATCGAATGGCCCAATATATCTCGGGTTTAACTTACCACGTTTACCAAAACGTACTACACCGTTCCAGGGTGAGACCTTTAACAATATCTTGTCTCCTTTCTCAAATTCCAATGGTCTTCACCGTTTATCAGCATAACTTTATAGTCTATCTCGTGCGTCTACCATACGATTACGAATTTGCACGATTTTCTCCGTTGTCTCGAGTACCAACTCAGGACCCGTGAGTTGACTATCACTAACCTCCGCCCAATAGAGAGGTGATCTGCACTTATGCCCGTAAAGTGCTTCAAACGGAGCTACACCGATACTGATGTGATAATTTTTGCTATAGGAAAAGTCCACTAACGGTAAGTGTTTATCCCAGCTTTCACCAAAATCGATCGCACATGCACGCAGCATGTCTTCAAGAGTTTGAATGGTCCGTTCACTTTAACCGATAGTCTGAGGAGGATACGTAGTACTCATATCTAAACGTGTTCCCAATGCTTTATGTAAAGATTCCCAGCATTTGGATGTAAATCGGGCGTCTCGATCTGATATGATAGGAACTGGTACTCCATGTCGCGAGATGATCTCTTTGAGATAAATTTTGCCTAATATCTCCGAAGTATCAGTTTCCTTGATTGGTAGGAAATGTGTCGACTTGGTTAAGCAATCAATAATTACCCAAATTGTATCACACTTGCTCGTTGTACGGGGTAGTTTGGTGATAAAATTCATAGCTATTCCCTCCCATTTCCATTCGGGAATTTTTGGCTGTCGAAGTAACCCTGCCGGTTTCTGATATTCTGCCTTGACCTTGGAACAAGTCAAGCACTTGCTTACGTAGGTGGCTATGTCAGATTTCATCTTTGGCCACTAGTAAATATACTTCAAATCATGGTACATCTTATCCGAGCTTGGATGAATAGAGTAACGAGACTTATGGGCTTCATCCATAATTAATTTTCTTAAATTCCCATACACGGGAATCCATATTTGGTTCACACAATACCGGATACCATCTGATCTAATTTCCAATAATTTATCCATACCCCGTAAGGATTTTAATTAAACATTCTCAGCTTTGAGTGCTTCAAGTTGTGCATTCTGGATCTGATCGGGTAATCCTGTATGAATAGTAAGTTGCAACGCACGAACTCTTCTAGGCTTGGGGTTATCCTTTCGGCTTAAGGCATCAGCTACCACGTTAGCTTTGCCTGGATGGTACCTAATTGCGCAATCGTAGTCATTAAGGAGTTCTACCCAACGTCGTTGTCTCATGTTCAACTCCTTTTGAGCAAAGATATGCTCGATACTTTTGTGATCAGTGTAGATAGTACACTTTGTACCATAAAGGTAATGTCTCCAAATTTTTAATGCGAAAATAACTGCTCCCAACTCCATATCATGAGTTGTATAATTCTGCTCGTGGGTTTTAACTGACGAGAGGCATAAGCGATGGCTTTCTCCCTTTGCATCAGCACGCAACCCAATCCTTGCTTCGATGCGTCACAATACACCACAAAATCATCACTACCCTCTGGTAAGGATAATATTGGCGCGCTACAAAGTTTCTACTTTAGTAGCTGAAAAGCGGCGTCATGCTTTTCATTCCAGTCATACGTCGTTCCTTTATGCGTCAGTTTCGTAAGAGGTTGAGCTATCTTTTAAAATCCCTCAATAAACTATCTATAACAACCTGCCAAACCAAGAAATTGGCAAATTTCCGTTGGAGTTTTAGGCGCATGCCAATTCTTAATTGCCTCAATTTTGATTGGATCAACGTGAATTCCCTGATCATTAACGACATGACCCAGAAATTGCACCTCACGCATCCAGAAATCACACTTTGAATATTTTACATATAATTGCTCCTTCTTGAGTAGTTCTAAGATCAGATGCATATGCTCTTCATGTTCCTCTTTAGACTTAGAATATACCAGGATATCATCAATGAAGGCGATGACGAATTTATCAAGATATGGCTTGCAGACGCGATTCATCAAGTCCATGAAAATCTTCGGTGCGTTGGTTAACCAAAAATGGCATAACCATGAACTCATAATGACCATAACGAGTTCTAAACGCTGTTTTCGAGACGTCCTCTTCACGGACTCTCAGTTGGTAATAACCCAATCTTAAATCAGTTTGGAATAATAGCTAGATCCATGTAGTTGATCAAACAAATCATTGATACGTGGCAAGGGATAACGATTCTTGACAGTCACCTGGTTGAGTTCTCTGTAATCGATGCATATTCGAAAGGTTCCATCTTTCTTCTTAACAAAAAGCACTAGAGCTCCCCAGGGAGATGAGCTAGGCTTAATAAATCCTTTATCAAGCAGTTCTTGAAGTTGCGTATGCAGTTCTTATAGCTCATTTGGTGTAAACGATAAGGTGCACGAGCAATTGGCGCTGCTCCAGGAGCAAGATCAATCTGAAATTCGACTTCTCGATGCGGTGGTAAACCTGGTAGATCTTCTGGAAATACTTTAGGAAAATCCCTCACAATCGGGATATCCTCTATCCTTTTCTCTTCCTCTGATTTCTCTGAAATGTTTGCAAGAACAGCAACATGTCCTTTGCGCAAACACTTCTGCGCCTTAAGAAAAGATATCACACCATAACAGTACCACACTTTTCTCCTTGAACTGAGAGCAATTCTCCACTGGGCAATGGTATTCGAACGATTTTCTCATGACAAACGATTTCAGCAAGATTCTTGGACAACTAATCCATTCCCATAATGACGTCAAAACTTCCCAAAGATATGGGAGAAAGATCTATTTCTAATTTATGGCCAGCCAATTCCAATTTGCAATCTTTAACTATATGGGTAGACTCAACAAGTTCAACTACGTATTTATCATCTAAAGGAGTCAAGTTGGCATGTATCATATTGCTAAATATAGTAGATATGAAGCTTCAATCAGCACCAGTGTCAAATAAGACTAGAGCATAGTATCCGTTAAGAGAAAACTTACTAGTAACGACGTTTGGATCTGCTCTAGCATCCCCCGAGCCTATGACAAAAGCTCTACCTCTGGCACCGTTTCCTCCATTGTTCCCATTGTTCCCATTATTGTTGTTATTATTGCTATTGCGATTGCCAGTGTTGGTGTTATTATTGTTTCCACCGTTCAGTTGAGGACAATTTCTCTTTATGTGGCCTTCTTTCCCACAATTAAAGCAATTAAAACCACTCTTAGTTCCTTCACCCTGCTGAACTTGCTTCCCGTTGTTTTTGGCTGGGCAATCCTTAGATTGATGCCCTTTATTACCGCATTTGGCACACAAGTATCTGTCGCATGGGCCATAATGATGGTAGTTGCACTTGTTTCACTATGGGTACTTGCCCATATAACCTGGTTGTCCTTGCTTCTGATTACCCTGCTTCTGAGATTGGATGAGAAATTCCTGGAATTATTGAATCTGCGGTTCTGGTTTTGATGGTTCTGTTGATTGGAAGACTTGTTTCCAGACTGATTCCCAGAATTATCCCACTTTCTTTTGTTGTCAGAGGCTCCAGAAGTTCCTTTTGAATGGTCGCAGGATTTGATGCAGTCACCATCCCCTGGATTTTGGGCACTAAACCCTCAATGTACAACTCAATTCTTCGGTAAGCCGGTGTGGTGATTCTAGGGCACAAACTCGCGAGAGAATTTGAGCGAGTAGTGTAAGCTTCAATTTCAGACCCCTCCATTTTGAGATTATACAGCTCAGTTTCTAATTTCTGGATCTCGTCCCGTAGACAATACTCTTCTTGCCGCAGCTCCTTGAATTCAGCCCAAGGCATGGCATTTGCTTCTTCAATCCCCTGCATCTGCACCTCAGTATTCCACCAGGTGAAAGCTGGTCCCTCCAAAGTACCCATGGCAAATTTCACCTTGCTAGCCTCAGGACAATTGCACATTTCAAAAGCAGATTCCACCTTTTCAATCCAGTGGAGTAGGCTAACAGCTCCTTCAGTTCCTTTGAACTGATTAGGCTTACAGTTCATGAAAGTTTTAAATGTAGCATTACCTGTACATACATTCATACCAAACCATTCAATCAAAGATTACCAATGTGTATGATTACATCCAATGACAAAACGCAAATTTTGTGTTACCTTGGGGTGGCCTTGCATTGCCTGCACCTTGAGTATGTGCTGCTAAGGCAGCAGCCACATGTTGGTTGATCAGTGCAGCCAATTCATTTGGTGTCATGTTTGATGCATTTTCGTCTGCCATTATCTTCACTTCACAATTACCCAAAATGAGAATAAGATATAACATGAATCACAACAACCATCACATAAGTAATAAAATGCAACTTGTTCACAATTTATTCAACAGAAATTCAAAATTCAAAATGCACAGTCTTGGGAACATCCTCCCATCAGAACAAACAACCAACCAAAACAAAAGTGAAAACAAACAACTCATGTGCTATCATGATTAGTGGAGGAATTAGGCATCTCCTCCTCCAGTTCTTCCTCGGGATCCTCCTCCGGTTCTTCCTCGGGATCCTCCTCTGGTTCTTCCTCAGGATCTTCCACAATAGGTTCATCAACCGGTTCCACCGGAGGCTCAGCCTCCCTGGCCAACTCGAGCTCTGCAACCCGAACTGTGAGTGCCTGAACAAGCTCAGTGAGATGACTCACCTAATAGTACGTGTCGCTCAGTGTCACCCCGTGCTCAGACTGGCGCTCATTTGTCTGCTCCAAGTTTTCCTCCAGGTTGGCAACTCTTTGACTAGTCTCAGTCCCACTTTCTTGCTGCTGAGTGACTGAACCGAATAACTCTCTGATGTCTCTGAGTGAACGATCAAACATAGATGCTATTGTCGCGACGACTCGTTCAATGGGATATGGCATTTCAGGCAGAAAGAACCGAGTCGACGACGGCTCTGAAGATGTAGGTGGCACTTGTTCTCTGTGAACCCAACTAGAAATCAATTATTCATACCAATTCCAGCTGCCAATGTTTCTTCCACGAACAATGAAGGGTTCTCCATACATATGACCCTCGGGCGTTATCCTCCGATTTCCATGGGTCGGGGTAGTAGGACCCGAAGTAACCCGCCTGCTGGTGACGGATGGGGATGATGATGATGAGGATGATAAGGAAGCGGATATCCATCCAGCCATGTGTGCATAATATATATATATATATATATATATATATATATATATATATATCATATGTATAGTACATACAAATAGCAGATAATCAAGCAGTCAAAGATTACGTGTGTGCTCGAGTGTATGACTAAGGTGTGTCTAAGGCTATAGTCGGTCTACTAATGCAAACCTAGTTCACTATAACCAATGGCTCTGATACCAATCTGTCACACCCCTAAAAATCCCACGCACCGCAGGGAGCGTGATAAACCAAGGTGTATCGAAGGCTACAGTTAGTCTACTAACGCAAACCTAGTTCTATATGCAGTTTAAAAGTCAAATGAAAGTAAATGCGTTTAAATATGCGGAAGCGTAAAAGATAAAAGTTCTAGTAAATGTTTAAGCGCCAAAACATGCGCAAACCAAACGACGATTAGTTTGAAAAGTTTTAAAATCTAATATGCATGCATGGTAATCAAAATCCAAAAGTGGTGCATCCTAGCTCGTGGAAATCAATTCGACCCGAGAAATAACATGCTAAAGTGTCAACACAAAGGTTGGTGAGTTCACAGGTTTAATCAGTACATCAGTTTAACAGTTCAGTAAAATCCAGATAATATATCAATAGCTAGCTAGGCTACTTTCAAGAAATCAGTGCGCGTTTGGCTAGGTAAACTAGCTATCCAGTTACTGAAGCTCGACAAGTTCAATTGTGTCTCGTTAAGACTAAGAAGTATATTACACCCGTTCGATATCCGATCGTGTCAGCGCGACTGACCCGAGTGGGGCTGTCAAACCCAGTAGATCTACTAAATAAATTCCTACTGATGTCACATTGAGAGTAACTCTAAAAGTGAGGACTTTATCATAAGTGTGTCACTATCATTCAGGTGATATAATTATCTAACAGTTCAAGTGTTTGCATGTTAATCTCCCCCAACAGGATTTAAAACAGTAAAATGGGGCAGTGAAACTCACCTTAGGTTGCACAGCCAAAATCTCTAGATAATCAGTTAAGCAAGTAGCAAGAACGAGTTTTGCGAAAGCAATCAATCACCTAACGAGCGTACGTTATGAAAATTTCTTAAAGGCCCGATTTAAACAACCGAGACTTGTGCTGACCGACCAGGACCGTTGCGACGAGGCAAGTTGTCCTCAAAGTTTTCCATAAGTCCTCGCATAGATTATGCAAGTGGCGTATCGTTATGAAAATACCCGTTAAGGTATATGTGGTTCTGCTTTGTATTATTGCACCATGCATCGCAGCATGTAACTTATTCACGGTTCATATTTATTTCATTTGCAGTTGAAAGGCTCCAACGTGGACAACGAACAACTTAAGATGGGAATCCGTAAGTTGTTATGGGATCCCCTAATTGAGCCGGCTAACTTTGAGCAACGATGGACCGCACTCATGGAAGAGTACAATTTAACCGATCACGAGTGGCTTAGCGAAATGCATGCTATCAGGCTAGTTGGGTACCGTGCAACTTTAAACATCTCGACATGTGTTGTTTAATGAAAACAACGTCGAGATGCGAGAGTTCAAATGCAATGTTCAAGGTCAACACCAACAAGATGAACACGCTACCTCAATTCCTCATGTGCTTTGACACTGCGATAGACGGTCAACGACACAAGCAACATGAGCTCGAATTTGGAATGATGACTACGACGGCAGTTTGTATGACCCCTTTACCTATCGAGCGACGTGCGTCAGAAATATACACGCCGACTTTGTTTCACGAAGTCCAAAAAGACATAAATAGGGGATTTTTATCTTGTTCGACATCTATACCCACGGTCATCGAAAGTGTAAAGCTGTATAACGTAGTCCAGTACAATAAAATGCTCGCCCCCGTTTACATTTTTGAGGTGATGTTTATTAACGATTTAAATTTTTATTTTTTATTTCATTATTATAAAGATGCATTGTGCAATATTATTTAACTTTTTTTTTGTGTGTCTATCATTCTTATAATGATGTGTTATGTTATATAATGTAACTATGACTTAGGGACCCTTGTGACTTATATGTTTATCTTATTTCATATACAGATCACCTTCGATGTACGAGATAAATCAGCGTTGTGTACTTGTAGTCTATTCACATGCATTGGATTTCTGTGTGGGCACGTCTTTGCTGTGTTTAGACTCGAACAAGTACATGCCATACCCGATCAGTATATAACTAAGCATTGGAGGCGTGCCTCGTTACCGAGGAAGGAATACGACATATCAAACAGATATTCCGTTGACAACCGTATTGAAACCAGACTGCGAAACGAGATTTCGTACATAGTGGGCTTTTGCGCTGACCATTTAAGGCGAAACCCTACAGAGCTTCCAGCCCTTTGCGAACAAGTTAAAGCTCTAAAAATCAAGATTTTTGCTGAAGTACCATACGATCGGACTGTATTGTACGACCGTTGTTATTAGTGACATTCTTCGTGTTCCTGAAACCAGAACCACGACGCTCATCCCGCCTCAATCGATCAGAACTAAGGGTTGCGAATACGAAAAATATAACAACAAAGATGACAACAACAACAAACGTTTTGTTGGAGAGCGTGAGAAAGCCATCAACAATTTAAAAAAGGGAAAAGTCCAAGATTGTGTGGCAAATGCAAAAAAAAAAACGTGTGACTGACCACAACACGTGAACGTGTGAGAAGGTACCATTATTAATGAGTTGTGTGACTGTTTTTTTTTTTACAATTTGTATTTCATTTTAGCTGATACGATTGCACAATGCACTGTTTTTTATCTATTTATTTTTGTGCGATTTAAACACCTTTATTACTTTATTATATTTTACAGGTTCATGCTCAAAAGGCGGCTGCGGCTGCAAAGGACAATACTTACCCTTTTTTTTTGTGTTTTCAGTTAATTTTTTTTTGTTTACTTTATTTGTTAACGTTGCACATTGCACTAGTTGCAACTTTATACACCATGTTTTTATTTTATTTTATGGTGTGAACAAGTAAAAGTTACAAAAGCATCGGGTCCTGCAAATGCGGTCGCCACTGTTTCTTTTTCCTGTTGATGGTTTGTCGTCCTCTGTGGTTGATGCTCGTACATCTTTTTGACGTGTCCACTTGATACGCTATCATCAGACTCCTATCTTTTTTTTGTGTCATCAGACTCGTATCTTTTTTTTTTGTGTCATCAGACTCCTATCTTTGTTTGTATTTTGACGAACGATATGCCATCAAGCTGAATTTAAACAGTTGTAGTTTGGACCTGTGTTAATGTGTTTGTGACTTCTATTTTTGTTTGTGTTTCTTTTTTTTTTCATTTTTAGTGCCATCATGGTGGACAGGATTGGTGTACAACACATATTCACCAATATTCCAAAATTTTGTAACTTTACAATCACACGAATACAAGTTCACGTTTGAATATGGTTCTTTCGGGCCGTTTTCTGATTGTTCATTTTCACTAGGTTGATAATATCGATTTAAACTGAATACTATCACATTGCGCAATAGTCTTTAATAATATAAAAATATAAACACAAGCTTTTTAGTAGTGTTTGCATTGTGCAACAAACATGTGCCAACCAAACATGGAAAACATGCATATACATATAACTGCTGCATCATGCATCATACTCCTAATACATTACCAAACCTGCTAATAATCCAACAAACATTGCATCATGCACCGTAAACTAGTTTCGTAATACAACACATGCATTTTTCAGTAATGTTGCATTATGCAACAAATCTGTTAACACATGGAAAAAATGCAGATAATCCAACAAACATTGCATCCTGCATCATTCACCATAAACTTACTACAACCAATTAAGATAAAAGAAAACTTTGTTTACTTCCGAAAATACATAACAATCTGCCATGATATCTCTATTCCGCAAAAGATACATGCTTACCTTTAGAATTCGCCTCCGTTCCTTCCCCATTCGCTGCTGGTTTTTCTGTTACATTTCTGAGATTTCTCTCACCTCCTCACATTCTTCATCGACATATCTTAGCAACGCACTGTCTTCTTCCACGTCGTCTGGGTCCTTTCCATCTTCCTCCGTCTTCTTTAGATTCGCCACGGCTTCCTCGGCCATTCTGTATACATCAGCTCGAGGTACGTTTGTAGGCGATGACATAATCTTTGTTGCGTACCTCATCCTTAGGTTTGTCAGCAGCGTGTTCTGGTTCTCTTTTACAAGGCTGAACCCGCATTCAAATGCGTGACGACGTCCCTTGTGCATCTCCATGTGTCGTAGTTCAATATGCATTAGTATGTAATACAAATGCAATATACATCATTGTCTGATACACGTGCATTGTGTATCATTGTTGTAAACTAACATTGTTTACGTCTATGCGATTTATTAAAGAAAAAAATACGTAAATTATTGTAACCGTCTTACAATTTTTGTCGGTGTCCCCTTATATGTGTATTTATATCTGTCGTCCGGGCATATAAATTCACTGTTGTTGTTGTCTATAACCTCGAAGCTCGGTCCGAGCATGTCGAACACTATCACGTAGTAGTGCTTGTCTTCAATAACCGGCACCACGACTAAATTGAAACACTTCAAGTCCATCAGATCTTCCTTGCCTTCTAGCGTGTACTTGATATTGTTTGTTAACTTTTTACATAGCGTCACCGTGTTAAAAATTCCCGAAGGTTTAATCATATCATCCATCTGTTATCGTATTCAAACAATCAAAATTGAAAGACAAAAAAATAAATAAATAAATAGTTGTTAAGTAAACCACTTACAAATGTTCGCGCGTGCAAATATAGACGTTTTAGCGCGTTGTTTGTGACTACTCTCTCTTCATAGTTCATAATCGTCTGGTGCGCACCTATCAAGACGTATGTGCTGATCCTGAAGGAAGTCCATTGTCGTGTACTCAGGCTGCTCAGGCTCGTGGCCTTGTTGGTTCGAGGATGATGACTGATCGTTGGCAACTTTCTTTCCCTTTCCCCTTGTGTTGTCATGTGGTGCCATACTGCCAGAACCCAGACAGACACAAACAAAGAAAAAACAACCTAATGTGAGTAATCGATTTTTGGCATGCGAAAAGAAAACATTTTCGAGATTTTTGTTGTAACTAATGTTCAAAAACAGTTATAGTTTAGAATTTTTGAAAATTCTAGTTCCCTGCAACCAAAGGCTCTGATACCAATCTGTCACACCCTAATTTCCACTAATGGAGTTTTACCGAGCGGAGTGTGATCCAGACCAGGACCCGAGTCATTAGTTACATCAAACATAAGTTAAGGGTTCAAAATGTAAATATATCTCCAAACATAAATACAAAAACTAGAGTTCAAAGTTTAGCGGAAACACATAAAAGTCAAGTTGCGCGAACCAAGCGTCCGATAAGTAAATACTAGTTTAAGTTAAAAAGAATTAAAAACAAGTACCCAAAATAGATGTTTTAACCAACGTACGTGCCCAAAAATCAGATACTCCTAGCAACCTGCAAAGCATGCACAAGAAGCATGTGTCAACTAATGTTGGTGAGTTCACATAAGCAAATAAGTATATCTAGTATAATTATACAGTACGAATACAACAGTCTTTATTCGTATGTAAGTATGTATATTACAAGTATAATCAATATCGTAGGTAGCGAGCCTAATTTCATGTCACTAATTATGCAGTACGTATGTAAGTATGTATATTACATGAAAGGCTTTTGTCGACGTAATCGATTTGCAGATTTGTATTTCCCGTCCTCAAGATCTGATCTGATATCAACGCAACTGTTGATGACGTACTATTGTCGCATCATCGGGACAATGTAGAAGGTAGGGAGCCGGTAAAACCGAAGGTATGTAACTGACTATGTTCGACTGTGGGTTTGCAAAATTTCGGTTCATGTTTGGCCTTTGGTTTCAAGTTGTGTGAGTTCTTAGGGGTGTATGTGGATAGCTACATGCGTCATTGTCCTTTTTAATGATCTTGAATTCACCTACAGTGTTTTTATCTTCTGCTTGGAAGGCCACAAAGCAACTTCGACCAAGAGCCGCAGGAGCTTTGATATATCTGACTAATAGCCAAACTTTTACCAAACATTCTTTTGGCATTTTGATATTTAGTAAGTTCCGATGTGATTTTGTTTTGTTATTCTTCTCCTCCATGAGACAACCTTTCAATGCATTCAAACAAGCCACCCATGACTTCTTCACTTGCCAAAATATCTTCATCATTGTCATAGAATATAGGAGGTTTAGGTAGTGTCCTGCGGCATGCAATGGTTTATGAAGTTGACACTCCCATCTTTTATCAATGATCTCAAAAACTTTTTCATATATATTTTCTTTCCCATTCAAACTCTTCTTTATGGTTGTTTTAGCACTTTCCATTGCGGCATAGATATATCCCATGGCGGGCTTTCTTTCATCATCAACCATCCTAAGAACATTAACAAGAGGACTTGATACTATGAGAGAATACTTTATGTTCCTCCAAAAGACATATGTTAAAAGATACTCTCAATTTTTTTTGCCTTTTGGATCGTTTGCTCATTTACTTTCTCTCCATTTTTGAGAAATAATCAATTTTCTCAAATTGTTTTTTTGGTTGTGAAATTGGAGAAGAGTGATGAAGGATATGGCAAATATAGTAATTGCGGGTCTATGTAAGTTGCGTTTGTTTGTGAACTTTCTCATCAAATTCACAAGACCCACAAAGTTGTAAATGTACCAATTTACAAACATAGCGTCCCTTATCCAACATTAAATCAATACAATGTGCCGCACATGGTGATCTTAAAAAGACCGAGCCCTTTGGTGAGTAACCATTATGTTGAGTATATCTTTGTAGACAATCGAGTCTCGCCAACCATCAGATAAAATTGAGCACCCCTTGCTCATCCACAATTTCTTGTTCTCCTCAACTTGTTTGTCAACTTCTTCAACTGACTTGTTAAGTAAATAAACACTCAACTCGTACGGGCTCAATGGTTTCAACCCGAGACCAAATTGTCCAATAGATTCAATCATTACTTTGAAACTATCATAAGAGGCGGCAATGAAAGTTATCCCCGCATCACAAAACCACTTAGAAATATCTCTACATACTTTCTCCCGCTACTCTTTTTTGCAAACCTCATTGATTGTTTGTTGTCTTCCACCCCCACGTCCTTCCTTCCTAATTCTATTAAAAATAACATCCATTGGACCTTTTACCCTTGGTTTTTTGGAATTAAGCAAACTACTAGGTTCAACTTCTTCCTCTTCATCAAAATCATAATCATCAAGGTTGATTGTTGATTTCATAATATTTTCAACCTTTGACATCTCCTTCGTCTTCATGTATATTTGTAATTCCTCTGTTACATGTGTTAGGACTTTTGAGACATCCTTAGAATCTCCAGTAAGAACATCAAAAAAACTGAAGATTGATAAGTAGAAATCAGTAGCAACAACATCAAAAAAAACGAGCACAACAGCAAAAAGACTGAAGATTGATAAGTAGAAATCAGTAGCACAGCAACAGTAGCAAAATCAACTAAAATCAGTAGTTGTCACACCCCGGTCAACGGTATAGGGTGTGAGCGAGAATGGAATCATAGTCGAGGATACATAGAACAATAACTAATACATTTAAAACTATAAAAAACATTAAGTCATTATATTGCAGCGGAAAATGATAGTGGATAATGATAATGTCTTACATTTCGAAAACAAGTCTTAAATTTATAATAAAACATAGAACGGTTTATTTAGGGTAATCGGGATTATGACTCCAAAAGCAGGTCCGATAGCATAGATAAGCCCTATTTCCATGTCTTCACCAGGCTGCATCAATTACCTAAGAAATCATGAGTTTAAAAGGGTCAACATAAAGTTGGTGAGGTTCACAGGTTTAGGATTTATCAGTTAAACATTTGTAAATCAGTTTTCGGTATACTTAATTATTACAAGGGTTTATCGTTGTGGATGTATGAGCTCACCTGAACCTTGATTTCAAATACTAACGGTTTACCCACCCAGCATCTCTTGCCTAGAGATGTTAAACAGAGCAGAATAACTGACGTGCACCCCCAGACAATCCGGAGTCGGAACTGGAGCTACCAGTTAGGGCAGGGTTGTCAACCCAAATAGATCTATTCACTAGCTATCGTTTCGTACAGAACTAATTGAAATCAATTAATGGTGGGATACGGTTGTACAAACGTTTATAACGATGATGTACTAAGTTGGGCAATCAGTAAGGGAACAATTAGTCATATGGCTAACAGATAAACCATAATATTAAGTATTAAACATTTATCAGTTTTCATGATTTCTCCCCCAAAGTATAAAACAGTTAAAGGAAAAGGGGCTGTGAAACTCACAGATTTAGCAGGTAAGCGGTAAATAAGCAGTGAAGGAACTGTAGCACGTAACGTCCTAGATCATTTAATAAGCATATGCATAAGGTCAATGATCAATTGAGTAACATAGGTCATCCAAGTGATACCAGTCAAGTCTTGACACTTTAATCCCGTTTGTATACGTTTGAAAACCCGTTAGTTAGTATTTATTAAATAAATACATTTGTGATGTTTTATATTTATGTTCAATAAATATAATAAAAGATTAAACAATTAATTAGTTCAATCAAGTCCTGAATATTGAATTTAAAAATAATAATGTTTATTATTATTTTCATAAGTTCGTTATGATTATTTCTAAGTAAATAACTATGTGCTTGATTAGCTAATTTTGCAAGTTATAATTATTCTTAAATAATTATGATTAACCATACTTTTGTGAATAAAACATATTTTAAATCCTTTGTAAATAATTATTTGACAAAAATAATTATTTATTTCATTTTAATTATGAAAGGACCTCTAAGCTTTTATTTTAACTCACAACATTTTATAGTCTTGAAATTGTTTAAAATATTTCTTTGACATGAAATATTTATTTCTTTCTTAGATATTTTCAAAACATCGTAACGACGCTTGGATTTATATAAAGTTGTCTTTATAAAAACTTGATGAGAAATTTTATTTAAAAATCTCTAACGGTTACGTTCTCGCGTATATCGCCGTGTGGTCCCGGTTTTATTACTACGCAACGTATTTTGATCTTTGATTACTTTGATTTCATCAAAGTATAAAAGTTTATAAAAATAATTAATTGCTTGATTATTTTTATAATAGTCTTTTATAAATCATTTTCATTTTACCAAGTCTTTTTATAGAAAAACTTCCATTTTTTTATATTAAATACTTAAATGGTTAAAACTTGTAATAAATCCAAGAATTTATGTCAAACCAATCATTTGACCATAAATTTTATTCCTTCCATTTTTAGTAACAAAATCTAGTTAATTCCTTTTGTCTTGGAATTTTTGTAACACACTCAATGTGTTATATTTTACTAAATCATGAATTATTCTTTTGTTCCTTTTTATAAGTTACTAGTTACTTATGTAATTAGTTCTTTAAACATGGTTTATGTGCCCATAAATTTTATGTCATGTAACAAGTAAATATAAATATAACATGTTTTATATTTATTTAACTAGCATGATAATATGTCACATGAAATGATAAATATATCTACTAACATAATCATGTTAGGACCAAATGTAAATAACCATCTACTAACATTTTTATGTTAGGACCAAAACAAATAATAAATCTACTAACACTTTGTGTTAGGACCAAGTTAGTAACAAATATTAAACATAACAATTGTTAGTCTTAGATTCATATTTTATAAGTTATGAAGGGGCTTAACTTTTGTAAATCAACTAACTTTGAAATCCTTAGATTTCATAAACAAGATCCATGGTGCACACTTGTTACTTTCTTGATGATTCCACAAGTGTGTTTCACCACACCTTTTGGCTAGATTTAAGTCTCAAAGACACCAAGAGAAAGGTGCTTGATCTTGGAAGAAGGAGATAGAGAAAGAGAGTTTTTTTTTTGTGTTAGTTGATAACAAAGCAAGCATTCAAAAAGAAATTTAAAGATCCAAATGTTAAGTGTAGGTTGTCAAGACTTGAGGGTTTCATTTGGGTGGTGAAATAATGTGAGAAACATAGGAAGAATAGGTGTAGAAGACTCACAATGGATGTGAGCTCAAAACCGAGAGAAAGAGAGGTGGTGGCGGGTTCGGTGGTGGTCGACGGCGGTTCAGGGTGGTCCGGTGGTGGGGCTGGTCGGCGGAGCAGGTGGCCGGCGGTGGTGGTCAGCAGCAGCCGGCGGCGGCAGGGAAGGTGGTGGCCGGCCGGTTGGTTCAAGAGAGGGAGAGGGAGGAGAGTTTGGGTGTTTGTGTGTGTGTGGGTTATGTTGGAAGTGGGGGAACCAAGTGGGGTGATCTCCAATATGTAGGTGGTTTAGTGGGTAATGACCAATGAGTAATCCTTAAACACTTGGGAACTTGGGATTACTAGCATAGGTTAGGTGTCAAGATCTTGTGGCTCCCAACTAATCAACTTGGAGACTACTCCTCTTATATTTTATAAAAATGTGAACGTTTTTTTAAAATATAAAGGGGTTAGGGATTTATAAAAATCTAAACTTTTTAATATAAGACTCAAGTGTATTTAATCCAATAAGGTGGTGGTTTTTAATAATTATTTGGGCCAAAATTTTATAAAACCGATTGGGTTAGTTTTATAAAAACCGTTGGGCCAAAACGAATTATTTAAAATGGTTGAGAAGTGGGCCGAAGCCCAATCGGGTTTGGTTAAGGTACCGGGCCGAAGCCCAAAAGAAAACGGGTAAGAGAACGGGCCGAAGCCCACTGAAAAC
>JBCNJP010000012.1:19574964-19619964 GCA_039602395.1 Deinandra increscens subsp. villosa | reverse complement strand
ATTTTAACTTTTCATCATTTTCTCTGTTGTATACAACCTTCAGCTTCTTTCCTGCCACTGTTTTTTTTCACATGTTAGTAAATATACATTCATCTTCTTTTTATATAGTACATGTGTTTTCAATTTAACACGTGTGTGTTAGCTTACAATTTGTTAATGGCTGCTCTTTGTCACTTTCGTAAACAACGTCTGCTGTTTCTGGCGTGTTTGTATATTTTGATTTAAACTGTCCAGCTATCCTCGTTGCTTTTTCTACCTGGCTCGATAATACAACACGTCATAAAAATATGATAATAAAAATAAATAACAGTATATAAATGTAAAATAATGATAATATGTTGAAGGGAATAAATAAGTTTACGCTTCACACGTACCATCTGCTTTATGTTAATCTAAAAGAACAAAAAACATCAATTAATAAAAAATGTTATATTAACAAACAGTAATGTCACGAAACTTGATCTATAACCTGCATTTATATTGTGGTACACATGTGCAATGTCACTACTGTTTGTCTTATTTGATTGTTTTTTCAATAATTTTGGACATGATTTATTTTTTAAATACATAATGTAGCTCACTGTCAGTATCGGTTTTAACGATTCACACGTGTACCCTGTCTATGTATTATCTGATTACAACATTTATAATTTGGTACACCTGTGTATTGTTGTATGTTGTTTTTAGAATATGACATGTCATTTTAATTATCAGACAGTACATGTGCATTGTGTAGTGTTTAATGTGCTTTCTTATTTTCCTAATCATAATTGTTCATAAAATTTTATACACAGTTAATTCCCACTCATGCTGTGTTACACATGTGCATCGTTCACGTAATGTATTGTGTTCTTAACTAAAACATTGATGTTCTTCTACAAATTGTTTTTCTGATATTTTCTATGCTTACTGCTAGCCTGATTGTTTTTTTTATACAAAATTTTATATCGTTTGCACTATGTGAACTATCGTTGTGCACATGTGCATCATGTCTATTATTTTAATTTGTTACCCATTTTTTTGTGTTGTTTGGCATCCTTTTTTTCCTTCTTATCCGTGTTTTTTGCCCAAATTCTGGTATACAATTTGTTGTTGTACAAAGTTACACATGTGCATCAATTTTGTGTATATGTTATCCGGATCAGGAAATGTGTTAATTAGTTCATCAAACTATGTTTAGTGTACAGGCTATTTGCAATTGCATGTCGAATTTACTGACTAGATTCTCAAATATAGGTTTAAATCGCATACAACGCTTTAAACTACTGTGACTAACTAGATTCTCAAATCGAGGTTTGTGATGTGCGTTGGTATACAATTATTGACTAATTTTGATTGAGTATTGTTGTTTACCTCTAAATCGTTGCTCCTTCGTCTGAATCCTTGTCTCCGATGCTGAAATTTCAGAGTGCTTTTCAGATTCTGGTGATGTTGCGTCGTTATACTTTGAATCTTCTTCGGATCGCTCTTTTTTCCGTCGAGATTTAGGAATTTTTCTGGTGATTCAGGGCGATTACTCGATCGGGGCGGGGGAAGGAGAGTCTCTTTGAATGCGAATCTAAGATTTCGCTTTTCTCGTCCCATTCAATTAGGTTGAATTCATATTTCCCATAATTCCCCTCCGTGAATTTGAGGGTTTCAAATTTAGAACTTACAGTTTTGGCCCCTCCCCTTGTAAAGTTGTCTTGTTCTTGGTTTTTCACAAAAAGTTGTGTTTTCATAGGATCTCGACCCTATATATATATAGGGTTAGGTTCAAATGAGAACTTTTTATTTTGAGAACTTTTGAGAACCAAATCTCAACCACTAATTTTAAGTGGGGGCCACTATAATTCATGAGGGAGTTTTCCATATATATAAACTAGTGGCTTAAAATGGTTCTCAAAAGTTCTCAAAACCAATTAGTTCTCAAATGATCCTTTGAAAACCCACTTTAGATGTGAAAACCCTGAAACCCCTAATGTCCCGTTGAAAAAATATATATATAAAAAATACTAGATTGTATAACATCGATTTTTTAGTTTAGGGCTAAAAATGGTTAAGAAATCATGGATAGTTTCTTTTTAAAAAATTCCGATAAAAAATACTTATTTCCCGTTCTCAGAAATTTATATAAGTAAAAAAGAAAAACCTGGTGAATTTACATATGTATAAGAAAAAAACTGGGTGATTTACATATGTAAAAAAGGAAAAAAAAAAGTTTAAAAAAAATCTATAAAAAAATCCGCTAGGCGGTATTTTATTTTTTTTTCACCAAAACTAATAAAAATGTATGTAGAATTCATCTCAAAAATATAAACACTTTTTTTTTCTATTTTTTTTACATATGTAAAAACAGGGTTTTTACAACAAAAGTGGGTTTTCACTAGACCCTTTCCCTATATATTGAAAAGTTCATTGTAGACACCCCATAAGTGTAGACATGTAGACATCTTTATTCTCCATTAGATCTCTTGATCTAATGGTTAATGGTTGTGATTAATTTTTTTTCTCATTATTCAGAAAATTTCACATGTGAAAAAGTGTCATTTCACATGCGAGAGTATCTACAATAAACCTTATTCTCTCTCTCTCTCTCTCTCTCTCTCTATATATATATATATATATATATATATATACATATATATATATATGACAAACATATCATCCTTTTTCAGGATTATGTTTGGGAAGATAACAACAAAAAGTCACCTATTTTGATGTTTTCATAAAAGGATTATATTTTTGCGAAAATAAATTGGGGTTTAAAATAAAAAGGCTTTTTTTGCTAGTAAGGTTATTTGCAGAATAATGTGTGGGTGTTTGAAGAAAATGGGGGATAGGCTCAAATTTGTTTACTAGGGTTTGATTTTTGGGTAGGGGATATAGAAATAGGTAAAGAAAAGGATAAAATGGGTAAATCGCAGGTGCCTCAATCACGTGAATATGTGTTCTCAACTTTGTCTAGTTCTGATTTTTTGAGTCACTTGGTTTCTCACAAGTTTTGATAAGAAGAAGAAGAGCATGTTAGTTATGTACATGTATGTTAGGCTTAAAATGTCATCGAAAACGTGAGGAAAAAGGTTTACGTACAAGTTGTATAAAAATAACCTTTACTTACTACTTACTGTGCTAAAAATATCTCAATGTATACTCGAGTAATTCAATTGGATTTTGAGTCTTTTCTCTTTGGAGAATACCGCTTTTATCCACAAGATTGCAAAACACTACATTTTTTATTAATTTATTATGGGTATGGGGGCCATTTTTCGAAAGAGTTTTGTGTAAGGCCAAATGGACAAACAAAAAGTTCATGTTTCAGCATTCTTATCCCCACACGTATATTGCACATTTCCCTCAATGTGTAGTGTGTGCAAAAATAAGCGGTATGAAATAAAAGATTGAGGGTTTAGGAAAGATCATAGAGATTTTCTTTTTGCAGTTAGACAAAAAAGGCTCCTGAACCAGTTACTACGTGATGCCATTTGATGTTCCCATACGGTTGGCTAATTAAACTAGATATTGTACATTATTGTGCACAATGAAAACCTACATACTTTAAAGAATATATAAAATACTAGTAGAGGCCTGGTATATCTGCCCGTGTCTTTGTAAGAGTCTTCTTGAAAGTTTATAGTTTCAAAATTACACATGGTGAACCGCGACCTCTGGTACTAAAAGTACTAAATATAAAAATTACACAAATATTATAATTCTAAAACTAAAAGTTTGAATGAAAAGGTGGGATGAAATTTTGACCACTTTTTAGATGTCTTCTTTGTTGTGCAGCCATTTCAGCTAATCTTTTATTTTAGATGTCCATGGTTATCCGCCATGGAGCGCATCATGTTTATTTACGGGTCTACTGGTTGGACCCGTAGTCCTGGGTCTAGAGGTTCATGGGTGAGGGTGAGGCTTCCTTCATACGTTGATACGCAAAAGCTAGACCCGAATCAATGCAATCCACCACATGTAAATTTCCACCCGTCTTCCTTCAAATTCAAACTTTGTTTCTTTCTCGCCAAACTTGAGCGTGAGTATGTCGCTACTCATGTCAACCACTGTGTAGGAGGTGGCTATGAATGGTCTTCCTAGATTGAGTGGCGCCTCCTTATCTTCTTTCATGTCCAAAATTACAAAATCAGCAGGGAAGACGAACTCTCCTACCTTGACCATGAGATTCTATGTGATTCCTGAAGATACTTAATAGACTTGTCAGCTAACTGGATGCCTATCCTGGTAGGTGTTGGATGTCCAATGTTCAATTTCCGATAAACAGAGGCATGCATAAGGCTAATGCTATCCCCAAGGTCTATAAGTGCGTTCATGACCGAGATTCCACCGACAGAGCATGGGATAGTAAAACTACCAAGATCCAGTTGTTTCTGGGGGAGTTTGCTAGAGAGGAGAGCAAAACATTCCTCACCCGAGCTGACAAGGTTCAACTCTAAAATCTTTCTCTTGTTCATGAGAAAGTCCTTCATAAACTTAGTGTATTTGGGCATCTGAAAAGAACTTCAACAAAAGGAAGGTTAATGTGCAACTGCTAAAGAAGGTTCATGAATTTACCGAATTGTTCATTCGTTTTGATATTTTCAGGTCTGCTTGGATAGGGAACCTTCGGGCTTTTCAAGACTTCTTCAACGGTTACAGGGACAGGTGGTTCCTTGTTTTCACAGGGCGGTGGGGTGGTTTCTTCAGTTCTTGGGGAAACTTCTTTTGGGCCAACCCTTTGGAATCTAAGTGTGATATCATAAACCTGATCTTTGGGGTTAGTTTGAGTGTTACTAGGGAGAGAGCCTGGGGCTCTTTCACCTACGTTCTTGGAAAGTTACCTAAAGTTGTTTCTCTAGAGTTTTGATGGAGGCTTGTTGATTTCGTAGTTTGGATTCGTTGCCCTTGAATCTTTCCTCCATCTTCTTATATGCTCCAGCGAGCATCCGAGATATGGACTCTTTAAGGCGAGATAGTTCATTTGAATAAATAATGCCTTGATAGTTTTGAGAACAGCCAAACTGTTGGTTGCTCTTTTGTTGTTACTGGAAGTTGTTTGTTGAGGGGCTGAAAACTGATGAGCTCCTCACGATTGTTGGTTCTCTCCTCCATTTTCCCATCCAAAGTAGGAATGGTTTCTCCATTCAGGGTTGTAGGTGTTGCTGAACGCGTCACGAGGCTGATTGCCGACAACGTGCACTATCTCGGTCAAGCCTTCATTTCCTGCCATGCAGCTCCAGTTTTTGTGTGAGCCTCCACACCCTTCGTAGGATAAAATAGTCTCCACGGACTTACTGATCTCGAGCTTCTTGATTTTTGAGGTCAAGGGCTCAATTTGGACTTTTAGCGCGGTCGAGTCATCAATAGAGAAAGCACCCGGGGCTTTAGCCTTAGCACTCTATGAGGTGTGCCACTGAAAACTAGTTTGAGCAATTTACTTGATCTTTCTAAACATTGCATCTGGCCTTTGTTTTCCAAGATGCCATCGGAGTTAGAGTCGAGAATTCGACATGTTTGCGGGTGTAAATCATTATAGAATATTGAGATTTGTTGCCAAGTCTCAAGTCCATGGTGACATTTCCTCATAAGCTCCTTGAAATGTTCCCAAGTGTCGTACAACGACTCACCATATTCTTGTGTGTAGGAGTTGATTTTAGAGTTTGGTTGTTTTTGAAGGTGAGAAGTATTTGTAGAAAAATTTTTGGACCAACTCGTCCCAAGTGGTAATAGAACTGTTTGGTATAGTGTTAAGCCAGACTTTGACATAATCTTTGAGGGAAAGGGAAACATACGGAGTCTAACAACGTCGTTACAGGCTCTGTTTTTTTTTAAGGTTTCACAAACTTCGAGGAAGTTAGTGATATGAAGGTGGGGTTTTGTCAAGCATGCCATAAAAATTAGTAGAGTTTTGGAGCATTTGCACCAACTGCGATCGTATTTCGAAGCTGTCAGCATCGACACCAGGGGGAGCGATAGCCGAACCAAAGTTCAATGCATTAAGTCTAAGGAAATCCATGATGGTTTAAACTTATGCCATCAGTTGGTCATTCTGCATGGCAACAACTACGGCTCTGGTTCTGCTTCCGAGTCTTTGATGGAGAAAACATTCTGGTTCAGGTAGTGGCACAAGTATACCTTCAGCAGTTGTAGAGCGCATGCACAACTTGAGATCCAGAAAAAAGGTAGTGAGGAGTAACCATATCTCTGTAAGCAAAAGAAAAGGGGGGAAACCAACTTAGTTTATATTTGATCAGGACACTACCTATGTTGATGTACATTCTATAAAAAAGAGAAATAAAAAGTATAAAACCCAAATTAGTGTTGATGAGGCACGAATCCTTGTTTTCAAAGAAAAGTATAAGAAAAAGTGTAAGTATAAAAAGAAAAGAAAGAAGAAAATGTATATTAACATTATACAAGTATAAATTAAAATGGTTATGCCGTTAACGTGGACTTTTCTCAAAATCCTCATGTGTGTCCTCGGCAGCGGCGCCAAAAATTTGGTGTGCGGGTGGTGTATATAAAAATATGACAATTTATGGGTCAGTTTCAACACCACTATTGCTCAAGTTTTTAAATTTATAAAACACGATAACAGGCAATCACCATACACCACACACTAGGAAAAGTGCACCCTTTGTTGGCGTAGTACACTGATGGTAAGATACCGAGGTTGTCCAAGGTCACTAGAAGGAGTGCTCTTGATATTTCACCTTTATTACCATCTCACCAAACCCAAAAGTTGAGATTTTTTAAATATATAAAAATAAAATAAAGTGGGTATTAAGTTAATTCAATCAAAGATAGTATCACTTGGGAGGACTCACCAGTGGTAGAGTTAGTAACAATATTGTTTATAAACTTTCCTTAAGATTATTATACGAAGGTAAAAAGAACTACCTCTCAGCCTCAAGTTCAATCATACGTTTCTCCCATTGTTCACCAGCAGGGATGACTCCCGGGAGGATCGTTCTATTAAGTAACATATATAGTGTGTGTGAATTCCATTTACTCGTAGGACCTTATGGTCAAAGTATGTTACGCTTTCGATACATTGTCATAAACCAGCAAGAAAACAACCCACGCACCAGAATATATTATTGAGTAATAACCTTTATAAGGAGCTAAGGCATGTTTCCTCCCATGCACCGCTCTTATGCATGCATAGTCAGTCCTAACCAGAGCCAAGTCCACACACATATCGCTCTCGGGTATACGAAGTGGCAAAATATTACCACCCCAAACACCCAACCAATACCTTTAAATCGCTCTCGCATGAGTTCCGTGTTTGTTTACATAGACATAAACACACATGAATGTATTGATTTGCATGAGGTGAGTCACCGAGTTCACGAATCATGCATCGTCCTCTAGTTGGGTGTCACTCACCGACTAATGTGCTATCGACGACAAAAATGGTCCGAATACACAAGGCACGTATGTTCAAAAAGACCAATAATAAACTTTTAATGTAAATAGTTTTTCTCAAAGTCATTGACACACACCTTAAGGTTAGTTTATAAACTCATTGTATCAAGCCGCCAAAGGTTTGTTTTCCCCCAAGTGAGTGTAAGAGTTTAGCCACTCATGGCTTTACTGATTTGCTTAAAAGATGATGAGTGGTTCATACACAAACTCAAATCAAAATTTTATTAAATTATTATTGTCACAATCTTGATAAAGAAACTTAAAATACCAAAATAAGTGGCTCCATCCCCTTCATTCTTTTTTTTGTAAATATTTGCCATTGGAACTGCCCATTTCCTTTTTTTTTAATGGTTATACTAGAGGGGAGAAAGAATTGAGCAAGGAATAAGTGGGGGGGGGGTGTTTATAGGCCAAACTCCTACGGTCGACACGGGTCGTGTCAAGCTGAAGATCTGGTATATCTCGACTATACTCAGCATGCGGTGTTTGTTAGTTGACATGGGAAATGCTTGTCAGTTGACCCTAGGGTCGTGCTTGTCATTTGGCACGAATCACGTTAGTCAGGAGCACGGGTTGTGCTTATGAGGTGCAAAAGTCAACTTCTTGAGGCTCACTGGGCATGACACGGTCGTGTCCATGTAGGGAATGAGCCGTGTCCATGTAGAGAATGGGCCGTGTCCAAGACAAAATCACAAGTCTTAACTTTTTCTTTTGTTTTTTTATTTTTGACTCCTTTTGTGATATTAGTCTGGATTAAATTAGAAAATAATATTACACTATTTTAAGCATAGTTAACAGAAATAACCTAAAATGTGAGAAATAAATGATGTAAAATATGTATAATTCGGTACACATCAAAAACACACAAGAATAATCAATTTGATTAGAAATAATGAAAATCCTAAAATCCCCAAATTGATAGGAAGCCTAGAAATTGACTATTTCAATCAGCCGTCATTATCTAAAATTGATTGAGGGCTTTTGTAAATCATGAAAAATTAATAAGATTGAAAAAATGAATTACCCAAAAAGCTTTAGAATCGAACCCGGAATCGCTCGATGAAGTTACGAGCCCTATAAATTAGGGATTCATGATTGGGAGCTTGAATGAAGAAATTGAACGGAGAAAAATGTTCCCATGGGTGAGGTATTTATAGTGGAGGGTCAATGAGAATCCAATTTAAGATAAGCCTCTTCGATTTTGAATAATTGATATTTTGGAGATACAGATCCAACTTTTAGGAACTACATTAAATTCTAAACCGGATAAGATGATGAATTGAGCTTGGGATTGTGACTAGGTACATCAAAGGGGATAAACCGAACCATAACACATTCAAAATCAGATAAACAAGTGAAATAATAGGCTCAATTTCTACCAAAACCGAAAAAAACAATTTATGGTCTGAAGTTACCTCGCGGGTCGCGAGGGTTCGAGTCCCTTGCGCTTGCATGTCGCGAGCGGGTCGAGTCCGAAAAGTGTATATATCCCCCATGAATTTGAGTGGCCCCCTCTGAAAATTAGTGGCCCAAAATGGTTCTCAAAAGTTCTCAAAACCAATTGGTTCTCATTTGAACCTCACCCTATATATATATATATATATATATATATATATATATATATATATATAGGGTGAGGTTCATTGTAGACACCCCCATAAGTGTAGACAGGTAGACACCCTATTTCACATGTGAAATTACTTTATTTCACATGTGAATTTTTCTGAACAATGAGAAAAAGGGAAAAAAAGAAAAAAGAAATTAATCATAACCATTAGATCAAGAGATCTAATGGTGAAAAAATGTATCTACCTGTCTACACTTATGGAGGTGTCTACAATGAACTTTTCACTATATTATATATATATATATATATATATATATATATATATATATATATATAGGGTTAGGTTCAAATGAGAACTTTTTGTTTTGAGAACTTTTAAGAACTAAATCTCCACCACTAATTTCAGTTGGGGACCACTACAATTCATGGGAGGGGAGTATATGTAAATATAACTAGTGGCTTAAAATGGTTCTCAAAAGTTCTCTCAACCAACTAATTCTCAAATGATCCTCTCTCTCTCTCTCTCGCTCTCTCTCTCTCTCTCTCTATATATATATATATATATATATATATATATACACACACTAGTCATGTGCCCGCGCGTTGCGGCGGCGACAGTTTATAGCGCGTTATTTATCTTCTGTTCGCGTTCGGTGGCGACAAAATTTTATAATGCGATATTCGTTTCCGTTAGCGCAATGCGGCGCGACGACAATTTATAATGTGGTACATGCGCGTTCGGCGGCCGCGACAATTTATAATGGGGTACATGCGCGTGCGACGATTTAATAAATTATAGCGCGATGTGGCGGCGGCAAACTACAATCGTGTATGATGAAATCATGATGCTTGTCTATCTTGATTTACCAAGTGTGTTCTTTATAAATGGTCAAATAAATAATAACAATTTAATTTGATAGTAAACACAATTCTCCTCCTAAGCTTGTTCCTAAATTTATAATGTGATACATGCGCGTTCTCCTCCTAAACTTGTTTCCTCAACAAAAGCAAAAAATATGTTTTTATCTCTTGATTTTTTTTTGGAACGTCCAACTAAGACTATTTACACACCAGTTGAGCCAATTCCCGGAGAAAACCACCTCCTCTAAAGGCCGGGTGGAAAACCTGTCAGGCTCAGGGATTGAACTTGTGACCTCTCAGTCCCAAGTCTTCCCCTCATCAACAAAAAATATGTTTTTATCTCTTGATAATCTGAACTATTTTCAGCAATTAACAATCTAATATTAATTAAATATAAAATTAATGTTTAATTCTTGACTCGGCCCTACCCAAATAAGACCGACAAAAAAATAATATTTAGTTATATATAACAAGTCCTTGTCAGATTTCTGACACCCATACAAAACTCAAGGATCCACTAAACATGCTACTACTATCTATATAGGTGTTGAGTTGACTGAGTCTCTAATGAACCATTTAATAAAAAATACATTTCAATAAGTTGCTCATGATTTTCTCTTGAGTTTTTGCAGTAGTGTTCACGATATCTATATAGGCGTTGAGTTGATTGGTTGAGTCTCTAAACCATATGAACCATTTAGGGAGAAGAAATAATATTCCAATTAGTTGCTCAAGATTGGCACTTGACTGACTTGAGTTTTTGCATTAGTGTCACGTGAAACTTTAACACCATTGATGGCGTAGGAATAACACACCATAACTGTTCTTTTTAGAGGTGACGTCATCGTCAACATCAAAGTACTCATCTTGATCAGAATCTGAGGTAAAATCCAAACGTCTAGTGGAGAAAAGAGACCATATTAACAAATGAGTTATTATATATTTATAGAGTTCAATACAAATGTACCTAATTTGGGCTGTGTTTGACGCACTAGCTGAAAAGCTAGCTGCTAGCTGATAAGCTAGCTGTTAGCTGACAAGCTAGCTGACAAGCTAGCTGACAAGCTAGCTGACAAGCTAGCTGACAAGCTAGCTGATAAGCTAGCTGCTAGCTGATAAATTATAAGCTAGCTGATAAAAAATAACGTTTGGTAAAAACTAGCTTAAAAAAATAAAATGACATAAAAGTACATGTCATAAATGTAAATAAAGATATTTATTTATAAGTTAGGGAAGGGTAAAATTGGAAATATTATAAAAGCTAGTTGAAAAGCTACTCCAACTAGCTTTTCAAAAGCTAGCTGATAAGCTAGCTTATAAGCTAGCTTATGGCGCGCCAAACACAATAGGCAATTTATGAGAAGAAAAAGAAGCTCACATACCTCCACCCTACAGCCTAAATTCTGTTTTTTAGACCAAGAACAATAAAATCCCTGTATTGCTTCCTGAAAAAGTGCCAAAATCATAGGATTAGAAAAACAAGTAGAAAAAAAACTTAACCAATATTGAATTATTGATGAATATAAATACACGCTTATGCTCATGAGTATGTTGATCGAATCCTGAGATCGTTAATATAAACAGATAATAATATGTAAAGATTACCTGTGGTGAACTGATTGAGATCAGCAGCAGTCAGGTTGTCCATTCCTGTTAATAGCCTTGGTTCCCCTTTAGGGTGTATAGTTAAGGATGGGAGAAAGAGTTCGTGAGTAATCACGAACTAGAGAGAGAGACGAGAGATGAGAGAGAGATCGGTTTAGGGTGGTGGTGATTAACCTTTAATCTCTCCCTAAGAGCCTCTATTTATAATACACCCAAGGGGAAACCCTAGCCCATCTAGAAAGGGTAATTACGTCCATCAAGTAATACCAGATAGGGTTAAAACCGTAATTGATTATTTAAGATAAATGATTAAAGGACATAATAGTATTTATATATATATATATATATCGAAATATATATATTAATATATAAATAATGTCTTACATTCTCCCACTTGGCCGAATGATCATTTATATGAGGTACTAGATAAGTCTGATCAGAATTTAGTACTCATTTCAATCTTAAACCAAAATTGCAGCAGAAAAATACAATCATAGAGTTGATTATCCAACTCAAGACCCCCATTAATCATACTACAATCCCAAATTTAAAATTCAACATAAATTTAGAATCAATTACCAAAGTAAGCCCTTCCGTTGATTTATAACAAAGCTGTCTATATGTCAAAAGGCATGCATAACATATTAAGAGACAAAATCAAACGTAAGAGGAAAATTTATTAATAAGAAGTACAATATGCTAGTTAAGGTCTTTAGTAAAGCCCATTCTCGAAATAAGATCTTCGAACACTTTAATTGGGAGACCTTTAGTCATCGGATCCGCAAGCATATCTTTAGTACTTATATACTCAATACAAAGAACATTTTCCTCAACTCGTTCACGAACGAACAAATACTTTGTATCGAGGTACAGTCCAGCGCCAGTCGAACTGTTACTGTTCGAGAAAGTAACGGCAGCTGAGTTATCACAATAAAGCTTCAATGGTCTGGAAATGGAATTAACGATTTTGAGTCCAGCTATAAGATTTCTAAGCAACATTCCATGACAGGTTGCGTTGTAAACAGCAATGTATTCTGCCATCATAGTGGATGTTGTGGTTAGCTGTTGTTTATGACTCTTCCATGAAATGGGCCCGCCTGCTAACATAAAGATGTATCCAGAAGTGGATTTCTTATCATCTTTACATTTGGCAAAATCAGAATCAGAGTATCCGACTAACTCCAAATTATCGCTTCTTCTGTAAGTCAGTTTGTAGTCTCTCGTCCCATTCAGATATCTAAGAACTTTCTTAGCCGCTGTCCAGTGATCATGGCCAGGATTAGTCTGATAACGGCCTAACATACCAGCAACGTAAGCAATATCTGGACGAGTACAGACTTGAGCATACATAATACTACCGACTACAGACGCATAAGGTATCATTCTCATTTGCTCCTTTTCTTCATCTGTTTTCGGACATTGAAACGAACCGAAAACGTCTCCTTTAACTACAGGAGCTTTTGAGGGGTTACAATGTTGCATGTTATATCGAGCAAGGACGCGCTCAATGTAGGCCTTCTGGGACAAGCCTAAGATCCCTTTAGCTCTATCTCGGTGAATTTCGATGCCTATAACATAAGAGGCTTCTCCGAGATCTTTCATGTCAAAGTTAAGCGAAAGTAACCGCTTTGACTCATGCAACATGTCAAGACTATTACTTGCCAATAGAATGTCATCTACGTAAAGGACAAGTATAGTAAAGTTGCTCCCACTCATCTTAAGAAAGGTGCACTGGTCCACTTGATTCTTCAGGAAACCTTGTTTCTTCATGACTTCATCAAACTTTAAGTACCACTGACGCGATGCTTGTTTTAGCCCGTATATCGATTTCTTTAGCTTGCAGACTAAATGTTCTTGACCTTCTGGTTTAAACCCATCAGGCTGCGTCATGAACACTTCTTCATACAAGTCACCGTTCAGGAAAGCAGTTTTGACGTCCATTTGATGTAGCTCTAAATCGAAATGAGCTACTAGGGCCGCCACGATCCTTAAGGAATCTTTTCGAGAGACAGGAGAAAAGGTCTCTTGATAGTCAATTCCCTCTTTTTGAGCGTAGCCTTTTGCAACCAATCGCGCTTTGTAGCGCTCAACGTTTCCTTGAGGATCCAGTTTAGTTTTAAAGACCCATTTGCATCCTACCGGTTTTACACCGTCGGGTAATTCAACTAAATCCCAAACGTCATTTTTCTTCATGGATTCAAGCTCGTCAAACATAGCTTTATTCCACTCAGAAGACTGATCACTGTTCATGGCTTCTTTATAAGAGGTTGGATCGATGAACTTTCCACCATCCGTTTCAAGCTCAGCCAGGAAAGTAACATAGTCGTCAAAGTTAGTAGGCTTTCTAACTCTAGTTGACTTCCTGGTTGGAACGACTGGTTCAGCGGGTTCAGCATTATTTTGTGGTTGTGCGTTTGGAATGTCGTCATGTACTGGAGAGGGAGGTTGAATGGGTGCAGTGTCAGCAACGGAGGCGTGTACAAGAGGAGTAATCGGAGTGATGGTAAGCGACGAAGAGTCCCTCCCCCCCGCGTCTTGTACTTCACGCAGATCATCGAGAAAGTTTTCACTGCTCCCACTGATGTTATGATCTTCAAGGAACACGGCATTTCTGGTTTCTACGATACGAGTAACGTGAGAAGGACAATAAAACCGATGACCTTTGGAATGTTCGGGATAACCGATGAAGTTACAGGTTACGGTTTTCATATCAAGCTTCTTTAAGAAGGGATTATAGAGTTTAGCCTCAGCAAGACAGCCCCATACTTTCATATGTCTTAGACTCGGTTTCCGTCCTGTCCAGAGTTCAAAAGGAGTTTTAGGGACAGATTTGGACGGAACTCTGTTGAGTATATAAACGGCTGCTTTTAAGGCTTCGGTCCAGAGAAATAAGGGTAAGCCCGAGTTGGCTAACATACTTCGTACCATGTTCATAAGGGTTCGGTTTCTCCTTTCAGCAACACCATTCTGTTGAGGAGTACCTGGCATGGTGTATTGGTTCACGATCCCCTGGCTTTTGCAAAACTCATAAAATGGGCCAGGGGCCTGACCTAAGTCCGTATGTCTACCATAATACTCACCTCCTCTGTCCGATCTAACAACTTTTATTGGAAGACCGCATTGTTTTTCAACTTCAGTCTGATAGTCTTTAAAAGTTGTTAGTGATTCAGATTTTTCTTTAATGAGATACAAGTACATATAACGAGAATAATCATCTATGAAAGTGATAAAAGAGTTATGTCCAGTAATTCCAACAGTAGAGTAGGGGCCACTAATATCAGTGTGAATTATTTCTAATAATTTAGAACTCCTAGTGGCACCTGTCTTATTAGTGGATGTCATTTTGCCTTTGATGCAATCGACACATGTTCCAAAATCGGTGAAGTCAAGAGATGGTAAAATTTCATCCTTCACGAGTTTCGCTAAGCGATCCCGCGAAATATGGCCTAAACGTTGATGCCATAACATAGATGAAATTTCTAAGTCTCTTTTAGGTTTTCTTTTTGTTGTTGTTTGATTAATATTATAAGACAACAAAGAGTTAGAGAAAACATCATCCAGTTCTAATCGATAAAGTCCACCATCCAGATAACCAGAACCAAATACTTGAGAATTAAAATAGATAGTAAGTTTGCCATGACCATGAGAAACATCAAAACCGTCCATGTCTAACTTTGGTCCTGATACAAGATTCCGAGTAATCTCAGGAATATATAAGGTATCATAAAGTTTAATACATAAACCAGTTTTCATAATGAGATGTAAAGTTCCCACGGCTTTAACGGCTAAATCTTTTCCATTCCCAAGCTTAAGCGTTCTTTGGTTTCTTTCCAGCATCTGGATTGTTTGAAAGCCCTGAGTAGAGTTAGTTACATGGACCATAGAACCGGAATCAAACCACCATGAATTAGTTGGAACATTTAAATTAAAGGACTCAATTATCATATTAAGATGATTACCTTTCTTAGCCAGCCAATCCTTGAAACGATTGCAGTCCTTCTGTTTATGTCCAAGCTTGCGACAGAACTTGCAGTAAGGTTTGCTAGAATTGCTAGGGCCGGAAGATGATGTAGCTTGATCCTTCTTCTGAACCTTAGGATGTTCCCTTTGAGTAGCCTTGCCCTTCCTCTTGTTGTTGGAGTTGGCAGTCACAAGGTAAGCAACTTCTGGTTTGTCAAGCTTCTGACGCTCTTCCTCTTGCACGCACATTTCAATCAGCTCGCTCATCTTCCATTTATCCTTCTGAGCGTTGTAGTTGACCTTGAAAGTTTCGAAAGACGCAGGAAGAGAAGTCATAATGAAGTGGACCAGGAACGTCTCGCCGATCGGCATGTCTAAGGCCTTAAGTTTGTTGGCGACATCGTTCATAATCATTAGGTGCTTACGGATACTGCCCTTTCCATCGTATTTAGAAGTCAGCAACTTGAGAATAAGGTTGCCAGCATGCACCTTAGATGTTCCCTTGTAGTACTCCTCCACAGACGCCAGGTAGGTCTTGGCATTGTCAGAATCTGGTATGGCCCCCCGGATGACAATGTCGATGGACTTCTTTGTGATCAAAAGGCACATCTTGTTGCACTTGACCCATTTTTCATGAGCAGTCTTCTGTTCAGGAGTGCTCGAAGTAGTGAGGTCAGCAGGAGCATCATTAAGGAGTGCATGATCGAAGCCTAAAATACCGAGAACCAGACTCAGAGAATCCTTCCAAGCAGCGTAGTTTGTTCCAGTCAGGGTTTCTATTCCGAAAGCCGAGGCTTAGAGTGGACAAGAGAGAGAGAATAATAAGATACTAAGCGAAGAGAGGTATAGGGAATAATCGGATAATTATAATAGTATAATAATTATAGGCATATGACATTAGTAATTATTATAATAATAAGCAGGCATAAGTAAGGACCATAGAAATGAAGCAAGTAAGTTGTGATAAGGTCTATAATAATCACCAAAATTAATAGACAGAATAAAAGGTTCTACTAAGATGAATCAGCTTTCGCGTTGGTTACTTGCCTATCATCTAAGCATTATGAACTAAATAAGTGTATGTGCATAAAGTGATGCATCACATCAGCGTTGGCCAGAAATGATACACCATAAGCTTTATGTACAAATAAGTTTCGCTGAATACATGTGCAACTCATCAGCGTTGGCCAGAAGAGAAACACTTGTATACGTAAGGCGAATGCTTAATTCTAAGTCGATAAACATTACAAAAACAACGAATCAGTGTTGGCCAGAATCGAGGTTTTAAAGATGTTATCAATTTTAAGCGAATAGATTAGTTTTAAAGTAAATTGCCTGGTATTAGAAATAATTAGTGACGTTAATTAAGGTAGCAAAACAGCGTTGGCCAGAATTACTACTTGTCAATTAACTAATACGAGGTAAGGAACTAATCTAAATTTTATTAGGTTTTGTAAAACATAAAATTTTAAGGTTTTAAACAAAACAAAATTGTAATATGAAGCCCCAATTTTCTGAGGGTACCCGGTCGAAAAAGGGTTTTCGATCGGAAAGGTATACCCTGATCGAAAAGTATGCTTTTCGATCGAAAAGGGGTATCCGATCGGAAAGGAGTGTCTGATCGAAAAGTATACTTTTCGATCGGATCGAAAAGTCGGTCGAAAAACCATATGGCCTGATCGAAAAGCCGATCGAAAAGCCGTATGGTCCGATCGAGAAGTCGATCGAAAAGCCACATGGCCTGATCGAAAAGTCGATCGAAAAGCCACATGGTCCGATCGAGGGAGCGGGTCCAAGCCACAGTATCGATCGGAAAGTGTTAAGTGATCGAAAAGTCAATTCGAAAAGTACAGGCTGATCGGAAAGTACACTTTCCGATCAGGCAGAGTCGAAAATAGACTTTTCGATCGCGAACCTTAAGCCGATCGAAAAGTCGATCGGAAAGTAGGTTTTTGATCAAAAAAATCATATTTTCCGATCGAGGGAGCGGGACCAAGCCACAGTATCGATCGGAAAATAAAACGTCTGGTCGAAAAGTAACCTTTTCGATCAAGAATTTGTATCTTGATCGAAAAGTGTATAATCCCTCGAAATCAGTTAGGGTTTTTAGCGTGGTTTTCCAAAACTAAATCTGATTAGAGTTTTGGTTTTGTTTTAAAACCGATTTTCATTATGTGCTTAAAAAGACATATTAGGGTTTCACGATTTTTTGAGACAGAATCGAAAAGCCCATTTATCTGATTTCGAAAATTAGGGTTTTGACGATTTCAGAAACATGATTCGATTGAGCAACATATGCTCTGATACCACATGTTGATCGAATCCTGAGATCGTTAATATAAACAGATAATAATATGTAAAGATTACCTCTGGTGAACTGATTGAGATCAGCAGCAGTCAGGTTGTCCATTCCTGTTAATAGCCTTGGTTCCCCTTTAGGGTGTATAGTTAAGGATGGGAGAAAGAGTTCGTGAGTAATCACGAACTAGAGAGAGAGATGAGAGAGAGATCGGTTTAGGGTGGTGGTGATTAACCTTTAATCTCTCCCTAAGAGCCTCTATTTATAATACACCCAAGGGGAAACCCTAGCCCATCTAGAAAGGGTAATTACGTCCATCAAGTAATACCAGATAGGGTTAAAACCGTAATTGATTATTTAAGATAAATGATTAAAGGACATAATAGTATTTATATATATATATATATCGAAATATATATATTAATATATAAATAATGTCTTACAGAGTAAAGAATCGTGACATTTAAACTAAGAATGGATAATAATATACCATGTAAGTGTTAAGCTCGTTCTCAAGCTTCTCCTTCCTCTGATCAGTTATGCGATCCAACTAATACATCTAAAAGGTTTAGGAAAACATCACAGACCTGAAGATTAAGTTTTGGTAAAGTTTGTTTATGGAGACAATCCTTAATCCATTAAAAAATTGTCCGTCATAATAATATTAGGTAATTATGTTTACCTTTAAAGTTAGGTCCCACAGAAGCATTTGCGCTATAGCCAAAATATATTTGTGAGATTGATCAGATCCTTTTCAACAAAGGATAACCCCAACTTCAAATTTTGGTTGAAATTTTGAGTTTTCAATTTCGTCAGGCATTTATGTTGGTTGAACCGTTGAAATTAGACTTCAAGTAACCAAAGAAGATTATCACATGATCAATAGCTAACAAAATCACAAAGCACTACATAGATTGCTACTAATAGAGCAATAAACTAAAATTAATTGAATGGAAAAAGTTTGCACAGATTCATCTTTAGAAAAATGCTGCTACAGCAACCATTATAGATAGCTTTAAACTGCCTGAAAGTCTAATCCGACAACAATTTGACCCATGACCCGTTAGCGAAGAAATGAAACCTGCAATTCGACCTGTTCAACCCGTAAAAAAACGCATTCTGAAATCAATTCAAAAGCATGTAAATAAACCAGCTACTATGATATTTTGTGCATCTAAATTGCACTTATTATTTAACTGAAAACTACCATAACACAAAACAGAATTTAGGGTATATAAAGACATCTAAGATCAATAATGCCTCATGTATATACAAAGAACAATAATGCCTCATGTATATACAAAGAACAATAATGTGTCATGTATAATAGAAACCAGAATTGTTTTAAAAACAACTGAAAAATGATATGTCGACGGGTCATGGTACCCATAGGCCATAACTTTCTAATAACATGATTAATATCGACAAACCTTACCGAGGGTGATGATGTAACATAACCCGTATATTTATCACATCAAATATATTAAAAGCAGTGTTGTAACCCTAAAAAGGCTGCATAAACACAATTAACAATTCGCTCTTTATTGGTATTTTATTTAGGTTTATAGACATACAAGGTGAATGCATTTTAGGAAATCCAACAAGTCCCACGAAAGACATGGGTCAATACTCTTTTGCTTTATATTTGTAAAATCCTCGCTTTTTGTAAAATGTGGTATTATTTTTAAAAATGTAATTGAAAAAAAAGGTGGTTGAATTTGAATAGAGTGGCATGTCCTAGTATGTAAAAAACAAATAAGAAGCTATGTACTTGCCAAGGGTGAATGAATTGTATATTCTATTGATTATGAACATGATTAAATACAAAGTTACAAGAAGTAAATAAGGAAAATACAACAATGTAAACTAATAGAAGATATGCACTTAATGCTAGTTGATCTATTTACGTGGAGATATTGTGTGTGTTAATACGCCCCCGCAAGATGGAGGTTCCATCGGAAACACCAATCTTGGACCAAAGTTGAAGAAACGGGGCTCGAGGAAGCGGCTTAGTCAGAGGATCCGCGAGCTGGTCTTTACTGTTGACATGATGAACACGAAGAGTACCAGCAGACACTTTTTCCCGAACAAAGTGATAATCCAGTGCAACATGTTTCATCTTCGAATGGTAGACCGGATTCGCACAAACATACGTAGCACCAACGTTATCACAAAAAAGGCGTGGTGAGGCAGATATAGAAATGCCAAGCTCCCTCAGAAGATTCTCAATCCAAGCAATTTCCGTTGCGGCATTAGCTATAGCCTTGTATTCGGCCTCGGTAGAGGACCGAGACACGGACTTTTGCAGGGCAGACTTCCATGAAATAATATTACCACCAAGATAGATAACATAAGCAGTAGTAGAGCGCCCAGCAGTGGACACCCCACCCCAATCGGAGTCTGAAAAAGCGGTAACCTCAAGGGGCGAGTGTCGCTTAAGAAATAAACCGTGATAGATTGTACCTTTGAGATATCGCAAGAGCCGCTTCAAGGCAGACCAATGTGTCTGAGTGGGGCGATGCATAAATTGAGACAATTTATTCACCGCAAACGAAATATCGGGCCGCGTAAACGCAAGGTATTGTAAAGAGCCAATAAGCTTGTGATACGGAGTCGGGTCAACTGTTGGCGTGCCATCATCAATGGTTAATGCTTGCGAGGAACAAAGAGGGGTAAGAACGGTTTTGGAACCGTCCATATGATGCTGCTCCAAAATGTCATGAATATGCCGATGCTGCGAGAGAAAGAGACCCTGAGGTAGGTGAATAAGCTCAACCCCCAGAAAGTGACTAGGCACCCCCAGATCCTTGAGAGAAAACCGATCGGAGATGCTCTTGACAAAGCTCGCCACGAAATTGTCATTGTTGCTCGTGACGATTATGTCATCAACATACACCAGAAAATAGCAGTGAACCCCCTTGTGGTTGTAAACAAAAAGTGAGGCATCAGCAAGGGACTTTTTGAACCCAAAGTCCAGGAGAAACTTTATAAGAGCCAAGTACCATGCACGAGGGGCTTGCTTAAGCCCATACAATGACCGTCGAAGCTTGCAGACATGATTTGGAAATTGCTCGTTAATGTAACCAGGAGGTTGTGTCATGTAGACCTCCTCATCCAGATTGCCTTGTAGGAAGGCAATATTAACATCTAACTGTCGCGACAACCAACCACGAGAGAGAGCAATAGCAAGAACAGTACGAATGGTCACCGGTTTTGTCACCGGACTAAAAGTGTCAAAATAATCCTTACCATATTCCTGCAAAAAACCCTTAGCGACCAGACGAGCTTTATATTTATCAATGTTGCCGTCGGGATGTCGCTTAATACGAAATATCCATTTGCACCCAATTGGTTGGCGATCAGGAGGAGCCACTAATTCCCAAGTGTTATTACGAAGGAGGGCATTGTATTCGTCGTCCATGGCCTTGCGCCAAAGAGGATCTTTGGACGCCTGAAGATAGGTGGATGGTTCGAGAGACGGAGGGATCGGGTGAGTTGTGACGGTGTTCACGAACTCGGAGTTGAAATATTTAGGATTTTTATTGCGTTGGCGGGGAGGCAACGGAGCAGCCGTTGGAGCGGCAGAGGAGGCAGCGGACGACGAGGATGAGGGAGTTGATGGTGTGGGCGGTGAGGACGGCGAGGCAGGAGTGGTGGTAGCGGAGGTTGGAGACTGGTTGACGGAAGGTGGAGTGGTGGGCTCGGTTGGGGAGGGTGCGGTGGAGTCGGTTTGGGAGGGTAAGGAGTTGGACGAAGGGGAGGCAGGACTGGAGTGGGACGAATGAGGGGAGGCCGGCTGTGGGGGAACAGGAGGAGGAGGGCTCGGCTGTAGGGAAAAGAGAGGGGTGGTCCGAAGAAACTCATCCGAGGAAGGTAAGGCAACGGGGTTGGGAAGAATGCCTTTGGACGGAAATTCGTTTTCCACGAATGAGACATGACGGGAATGATAGAGACGGTTGGTTTTAGAGTTAAAGCATTTATAGGCAGATTTGGCAACGGAGTAACCAAGGAAAAGGCAAGGTTGTGATTTGGGTTGAAGTTTGGAAGTTGTTTACGGCTTGAGCCAAGGATAACACAAACACCCAAATGTCTTGAGTTTGGAATAATTAGGTGAGGTTTGAAATAGAAGTTGATACGGGGACTAAGAGTTTAGAATCGGAGTTGGCATGCGATTGATCAAATATACCGCCGTTTGAAATGCATGCGACCAGAAGGTGAGAGGAAGGCCGGCAAAGTGGAGGAGAGCTAAGCCGGTTTCCACGATGTGACGGTGGCGACGCTCCGCTACCCCATTTTGTTCCGGAGTATGCGGAGGTGTAGTATAGTGAGAAATGCCTTCGGATTGCAAAAAGGAAGATAGGCCAATGTATTCACCACCATTGTCACTAAAAAAGGATTTAATCGGTTGATTAAAAAACTTTTCCACGAGTTTTTTGTATTGAGGAAAAACAACCGAGACCTCGGATTTTTGTTTGAGAGGATAAAGCCATACATATTTTGAAAAGTAGTCAACAAACACGACATAATACTTGAACCCGTCAACGGATTGTTGAACGGGCCCCCAAACATCCGAATAAATAAGTTCTAACGGTTTATTAGCAACAAACGAATTGGGGCCAAAGGGCAACTTATGGCTTTTATTCATATGACAAGATTGACAATGAAAGGAATTACTAGATAAAGACTTAAAATTCAGACCGAGGTCTTTACACATAAATTGAAAAATACGAAACGACGGGTGGCCAAGACGGTGGTGCCACTGGATAGGTGAAGCAGGAACGGTAGCATGAACTTCAGGAGGAGTGTAAGCGGGTTTGAGGTAGTACACATCATTGATGTTCTCCCCTCGCATTATAGGCGCCCCCGTGGTGAGATCCTTCACAAGAAAATAAAGCGGAAAGAATTCCACCGAAACATTGTTAGTACGACATAATTTTGCAACGGAAATCAAATTAGAACGCATGGTGGGAACACAATGAACATCGGATAGAGACAGAGATTTAACAGAATTTAAAAATTGTGTTGAACCAATATGCGAAATCGACAAACCAGTACCGTTACCAAGGAGGATCTCATCCGGGCCTCCATAGTCAGAGACGGAGGAAAGAGAAGCCGGGCAGGAGGAGATATGGTGAGAGGCACCGCTATCCATCATCCACATAGAATTGGTGGGAGTGGCGGTAGCAACATTAGCCACCGGGGCAGGTGAGTCAGTGGGCGAGATAACCAGATTATCTTTGAGGAACTTCTGAAGTTTCCTGCAATCTTTGGTTTCATGACCAAAAATTTGGCAAAAGTTGCAGAACTCATTGGAGCGGGAAGCGGAAGTATTGGACGGAGGACGAGCAGAGCGCGAAGAGCGCTGCGAGGAGGAGGGCTGGCCACGGTTGGAGCGGTTAGGATAATCGGTGGAGGGCCGATTAGAGTTGCGGCTAGGATGCCGCTGGGTGTAGTTTGCGGTTACAGGGACAGAGAAAACAGGCTCGGGTGGAGGCAGAGAGCGCTCAAAATTGACAAGCTTGTCGAACAAGTCGGGATAGGTGATAGGGGTTTCACGGACCTTAAACGCAGCGGTGAGGGAGGAGTATTCATCGCCCAACTGATTTAGGATATACACCATAAGATCCTCATCACTGATAGGATTATGAACGAGAGCCAATTCGTCCGCAATTGAGCGCATCTCATTCAGAAATTCGGCGACTGGACGGTTGCCCTTAGGGTTCTTTGTGAGTTTGGTTTTAAGAGAGATGACACGGGATAGAGAGGAGCTCGCGAAGGAAGCGGCGAGTCGATCCCATGCCTCCTTGGCGGTGACCGTAGAGGCAATTAAAGGCTGGATAGCATCGGAGCATGACCCTAGGAGGGCGCTGTATATGCTCTGGTCTTGCCGGACCCAGAGGGAATAATCGGGATTGGCCTTGTTGTCTTTGGTTTTGGCAGGGACAGCGGTATCACCGGTTAGGAAGCCGGCGAGATCGTGACCGACTAAGGAGGAGTGGACATGACGCCTCCATACGGGGTAGTTTTGGGAAGTAAGTTTAATGGTGAAGTGAGTAGAAGCAGTAATGGAGATAACATCTTTTGAGGCCATGGAGGAAGGGAAGAGATCGAGATAGGGGAAAGACGAAGAAAGGGCAGGGACGGGATGAAGAGGGAGGGATCGAAAAACTCTTGGGAGTGTTTTCAGGCTCTGATTACCATGCCAAGGGTGAATGAATTGTATATTCTATTGATTATGAACATGATTAAATACAACGTTACAAGAAGTAAATAAGGAAAATACAACAATGTAAACTAATAGAAGATATGCACTTAATGCTAATTGATCTATTTACGTGGAGATATTGTGTGTGTTAATAGTACTCTAGTGTTTTATCAAAGTGAAACTGCAGCCGAATCAGATGGACATACAGATGACTATTGGTGATCCAATGACGCATGAGGGTGTTGATCTGAAGGATCTGTCGTACGGATCAAAATCTGCCTCAGCTTCTCTTCTCATTCTGCGGTATTCCTCCATCATATTCGTCAAGGATTCGATGATTTCTGATGTTGGTCTCAATCCCTTATCACCCTGAACATTGATACCAACAACTGATAAAACCAAACTTGTAAATTAATATATGTATTTCGATTAGCTAACATTTAAAATATCTTAGTAGAGTGATAATCCCAATTAAATCCTGCCAATCATGTGGTTTACCCTGCAAAATAACCAAGTTTCATCAACTAATCTAAAAGAAACAACAATAATATACCTAATGTGTAAATAAAAATTAGCTATCAGCACAGTGTTGCATATATAGATACAGTTGAGATGGCTCACTTTTCCATTTGCAAGTGCAATGGCCATAATTTCTACAACTTCCATGGCCCATGACAATGGGTTTCCTCATAAACCATAGGAGCTACAAAATTTTGCTCTCTATAGAAACTTTTACTTTGAATGAATCTCAAATCACCTCAACAAAAATTTACAAATTAATCAGAATCAAGAACAACAATTGTACACCACATTAGGAGTATGAAGAACATGAATCTGAAACAGTGAATCGTACAATGTAAACATATAAAAAGGGTTCGGGTTATAAAATAAAAGAAAACTGTAGTTCACATCCAACCAAGACACAATACGTGTCCAATAGGGTTCATCTTTTCGTATGAACTGATATCATCCACCCCTTGACTTAATATCTAAAGAAATGTTGTACCACTTGAGTATATATTGAAGATAACCAAATAGAAAACATCAGTTTTCTTTCGAACAAAGATGACCAAAGACAAATTATTGGAATTTTCCAAATTGTTTTAATTGTAGCTTTTTTATATTTTAAAAATCCGAGAACGTTAACCAACAAATGCTATCAATTATGCATACCTTTTCACCTTGTTCAGCTCCATAACCATTATACATAACCCTCAACAGCAGAATGCTAATCTGGATATTATTATAGAGTATTAGATTTAACAAAAAATTCATAAAATAGTACATGTTGATATACATACCATCTCATACAATTCTTCCTTTTTCTTTTCAAATGAAACTTGAAATAACAGAGTATGAAACAATATTATGTAATCAAATGTCTATTTCCTTATATGTAATCATTTTTTATAAACAAGTAACTTGTCCATAGCCTTCAATCACAACACCTCTGGTGATCACCTAAAGCTTCATAGAACCAGCATTATCCTATCAAAACACATTTCAAGCAACCATAGAACCTGCATGTTTGATGTAGAGATGAAACTAAAAATATTGATTATGAATTAGTACAAAGAGGTAATTAGAAACATCTGATCTGATTTCAAAAGGACCATGAAACCTATCGTATTTCAAACATATTTATGAACACAGTCGATTTGGTGAAACCTATTGTTAATTTGAAATCAAAATCCATTAAAAGCTGAAAAGAAAAGAAATGATAGGAGCCATAAGTACCTTACGAATTTTTCCTTGATAGCATTCCTAAGCTTAGAGTCTGCAACAGCTCATGACTCACCATCACAATGAGCTTGCAAGAACTTGCACAAACCTTTGATTGGGCTTACTGTCAAGCAAAAAAGTAGCTGCAGATAGTGTCATAAGTACAATAGCATCTAGATTTTCAACATGTTTTGAACCATAAGCATGAAAACAACAGATCTGTTAAAATTGTAAAAGAATGAAACAACAAAGCTAAAAAATCAACCATTAGGATTTGCGAAAATCAGTCAAGAATTTCAAAATTCAGAAGCAAGAAGGAAAGTAAAACCCATAATCAAGTTTTGAAACTGAGTGTAATAGTTACCTTTCGTCATTTAAATATGGTTGCCTTACTCTCGGTTGACGCTTATTCCATCTTCAAACTCATTAATCCATTAATTGTTGCAGCATGAACTTCCTGTGTTGTTGCAGCCTTCAAATCTGTGAGGCATAAGGAATTGCATAACCCATTTGAAAACGGTGATGCGAGATTATGATTGTGATGAAGAAAGGGGAAAACAACAAATGAGATAGTGAAGATGTAACCTTATAGCTGTGATTTGAGAAATTTGAATTTTAAATTGAGCGTGATTTCTCATATTACCTCATTGGTGTATGACTGCAGCGAAGACGCCGATGACTGAGTTTGCCCTAATTGAAATCTGTATCTCAAATCCATTGGCATTTTTCCTATTATGGTTGGTGTGGACTTCGATCATCAAAAGAAATGGGAACAAGACTCTCAATTTGGAGATTCCTGGTGGTGTGTAATTTTGAAGCCAGAGAGAACATTAGGGCAAAAAAGAAATGTAGAAACACTAATTTGGAAGCTTTTCTCTGCGACCTGGAAAATAACTTGATTTCCTTTCCCCTGGCCAGAATCAAACGCAGCTCTTTTCAACCTGAATTTTAAGATTTTAAGCTTTAAGAACTAGTACACAATGCTTAAAAACTTGTAAATTTCTTAATTTTTCAACACCCTAATTTTCTCTCTCCAATATATATATTAATTTATTATATATATATATATATATATATATATATATATATATATATATATTTAAATCACAGATAACCATGAATAATAATGTGTAAAAAATGACTTTGCACAAGTAATTAAATGGAACATTAAACTATCTAACATTTTATAACTTTTGCATGCTTTATTTTGTTGTACCGTATAACCATCTAAAGCATGAATATTTGTGTGGTTGTGAGGCCTCTATATGCATCACGTTCAATAACTTTATTCATACGCATCCTCTTCTCTGCTTACCTACGTGTCCCCCCCTTTCTCTCCCTTTTCCAACGACGCTTCCATTCACCATCAGTTGTCCATACATCTGAGAAGCATACGTTTCCTTCCATGCCTCATCATTGTTGTCTGTAATTTTCCTCTCTCTTTTCATTATTAGACTTCCCCCACTCTCTCTCTCTAACCATGGAAATTGTATCTCCAAACTGTGAACTTGCAAACCACTCGCTGGATGAGATAACCTTCCTCAATTTGCTTTTTCTTAGGGCTTTACAAGTCTCTTTGAGGCTATCAGGCATCAAAGCCAGTGGTGTATTAAAGGTTAGGGTTTTAGCGTTCTTGATTTGGGAAGAACAGTATTAAGGGTTTTATAATTAAGCTCATATGGTCATATTACATGTGAACATCTTCTCTGATTCTGTTGATTAGGTTACATTTTTTATATGAGCTTCACTGACCTATACCGTTTCTTGCAGTTCTCGGTTGGAAAACGGTATGTTCTTTGTTATTTCTCTGTTTTGAGATGATTTTTGTGGTTATGAGATCATCATTATCAAAATTTTATGATTTACTCATTAGGCTTTTAGTGATCTTGATTTAGGGAAGAACAGTATTAAGGGTTTTATTGCGAGGCTCATATATTAATTTTACATGTGAACATCTTCTTAGATTTTGTTGATTAAGTTACATGTTTTTATCTCAGCTTGACAGACTTAGGTTTTTCATTCTATGATTGCAGCATGTTTGTCTTGGTTATATTTGTTGTGATATTTGGGTTCTCAACAGCTTGCTGCCTCTATTGCAGGTCTTGATTATATATTATACCTTTAATGAATATGTATATAAGGTATGACTTCTGATGTAGTTTTTTTTTTATGATTTACTTTTAGATTGGGTTTTTAGTAAGCATTATTCCTCACCAATTTCAGTCTCGACATAGGAATCTCCCATTCTGTGACTTCATTTTAAATGTAAATAACTATTTCTCTGCATTTTTTTCCCAAATGATCCAAGTTTCTATTAAAATCGGTATAAACTAACGAATACAATTACTCTATGTTATCTTTTGTTATAAGATACATAAATATTACTTTATATAAGTCCATCTCAGCATCAGTGATAAAGAGAATGTTTAGATTCAAACATACTATAGTGGGATGATCAATTTATTTAGATTGTTTTTATTCTCATTGATATTTTCTATGGAACACTCTAAACTTTATTTCATATTGTTTTCGTTCCATATTATTTTCCTACCAAATTTGTATAAATTTGTTGGGTTTGTGTAGTGCATCTGCACCATTACTACATGTTTGATTTACCATTGTTCTTTACCAATTTCATTTTGCGATATTCGAATCGCCATTTCTCTTAGCCCATCGTTTATACGTTTAATCTGTATTTTAATTAACCTGCTTTCCATTCTTAACAATATTATGCTTTGTTGTGTGCGCAGTTTAACAAGAAGTGCCTTCGTTGCCGGTTAACGGTCGCCTTTAAAGGTTAGTCTTATAAATAATGTCTATCAGATTGTAGGTTTGCTTTTTTCTGCTTATTGTTTTTTGTAATATTTTCAATGCTAGGATGCCTTGGGCGGGTGGTTTGGGTTCTTAACGAACAGTCAATGGCAATATTTATCCTACAATTCTTTTTATGTATTTGAAGGTTTGGTGGTTTTGTAATCGCATCGATCTTAATTTCACCTATAGATAAGCAGATCTCCATAAAATGCTTATGATCCATCGTTCTCCTTCGCTCTGAAGTTAGATATTGTTGGTTATTTCCTCTTTGCTATTTGTTACACTTTAGTATTATTTATCATTTATGTTTTGTGGTTATATGTACTTTGTTGTTTGTTATTAAAAATGCTTGCAAACGTCCTTCGTCTAGCATTGAGGCTTTTTCCGTATTGGGTATCACCGCACGACCACCCGTTGCTCTAGCAGCAACGCGCTAATTGTAAAACTTGTGATAAAATAAATACGAGGATCCATTGTTTATTGAATTATGAAGTGAAATTACAAATAACCCCCAATTGGGTCGGGTTAAATTGCAAATGTTACAATATTAATTTTTTTAGAACGGTTGTTACAATATTAAGTAATACTTGAAAGTGAGAACACAAGTTTTTGAATAAACTGCAGCTCTACTATTATATTAACTAATTGTTTGAAAGCATAAGTGTGTTTACAATGAGAATATGAATACAAAAAATAAAGCCTGAAAATCAATGAGAGTCGTTGATTTTCCCTAAAGACGATCTTTACCATCTATAGCATAAAACATGATGTTTGGACACTAAGACATCACATAATGGACTAAAATACATAAGGGACAATTGAAAGGCGACTGTTGCAACAAATAAAGTGTACAGTCTCTAGTAGGGGTGTTCATGGTCCAGTTGGTGTGGTTATGAGATCTATTTTTGAACCAAACCGGAATATACAGTTTTGAAACCGGAATTACCATCCACAGTGGAGCGTAGATTCGTAGAGAGACGGAGAAGTGGGTGTTTGTAGAGAGAGAAATTCATCGAGAAAGGAGAGGGGTTTTAGAGATTATGTGATAATCTTAGAAAAGAGTAAGTGGACTACAACTGTATCCAACTCAAATAAGTGTGTAGAGCAAGTTCAAGAAACATGTGGTGCCACACCCCGGTCAACGGATTGGGTGTGAGCGAGACGGAATCATAGTCGCAGATATACAGAACAACTTCTACTAAATTCAAACGTCATTAAAACATAACACCATTCATGTTGCAGCAGAAAGATGTGGTGAAATGATATTGTCTTACATTTAAATAAAAGTATTATTTTGATATTGAAATCATAAAGCAGTTTATCTAAAATAGATCGGGACTACGACTCCGGTAAAGCAAGGTCGAAAGTTACAGTGAAGCCCCATTTGCACGTCTTCCATAATAAGCTTAGATACCTGAGAAATCATGAGTTTAAAAGGTCAACATAAATTTGGTGAGGTTCACAGGTTTATGACTCTATGGTAAGTTTGTAAAAACAGTTTACAGTATGTTGGTAAAACAGTTTACGATATACTTAAATGTTACGTTGGTTTACTGTCGTGGTTGTAAGATCAGATCTCCCATGAACCTCAAATTCGAATACTAACGGATTACCCACTCATGGCATTCTATCCCAAGAATACCGAACAGCTCAGAATAACTGACGTGTACCCTTTGACAATATACGAAGTCAGGATTGGAGCTACCAAACCGGGCAGGGTTATCAACCCAGATAGATTTATTCACTAGTTATCGTTTCGAGCAGAACTAATTGAATTCAAATAATAGTGGGATTCATTTGTACTAACGTTGATAACGATAAAGTACCAGTTGTTTGAGATACAGAATGGAACATGTAGTCATACGGCTAACAGGTAAACCATAACATTAAGTAAAAAGCATTTTATCAGTTCATGATTTCTCCCCCATAAGTGTAAAACAGTTGTAAAGAAAAGGGGCCGTGAAACTCACATGATTCAGTGATGATGATGGATTGCCGAGTGGCAACTAGCAAGTAAAGTCCTAATAAAACATAAGACAACATGCATAAGGGTCCACATAATCATTTGTGTAAGGAACGTTACCCAAATGATACCGGTCAAGTCTTGACGTATAATCCCGTTTGTAGCGTTTGAAAACCCGTTAGTTAATCACTTTAAAATCAGTAAATGCTAATGTTCATGTATGAAGGCCTTTATGTAAATTGAATACAAGTAATGAACATGCGATAACGTATCATGAAGGCCAGTTCAATCAAGTCTTGAATATTGTTTTAAATAATAATATTTATTATTATTTTTAGGTTCGCTCGATTGATTGAATAATCGACTGCGTTTAAGTTATAATATATATAACTAGGGTTCATAATTATCATCGAATAATTATTCTAACTTGTCAGAATAATGTTATTAAATTATTACAAGTTAAGGATTAACTTATTAAACACAAGTAAGTAAATATTAAAGGTTATTTTAATATTAAACTCATGTTTAGGAGAATTAGGGTTTTAAATTAATATAAATATAATTATTATTAAAATAATTATATTAACAAACCAAAATGATTTTAACTCAAATTAGGGTTTCTAAAATTCATAAGGATAATTATTTGTCGAAAATAATTATCTACGGTGTGTTACGTCGCAAGTGCGATTTGGGCAATCGCGTGCTACATGTCTTTTAACCTTACAGATGTTACAGTAGACATTACCACAATCGAGAGTGTGGTGTAGGTTTCATTTGGAGCATAGGGGTGTTATACCGGTGTAACTGGTTCTTCGGACAGGGTGAACAGCTCACGGAACCTCTAAAAGGTGTAGGCTTTAATTTATAAAGTCCTTTTATGAACATTCATGAGGGCTTACAATGTTGGGTTAAAACATTGAACACAATTTGGTGAAATTGTAGTCTGGTGTTTTCTAACCTTGGTTAATTTATTCATACCGCACGCCCCATTGTCCGTGTGATGGTTTCAGCAACGCGTTAAGCAATCAGTTGCTCGATTTCAGCAGCGCTCAAGGGAGGGGGAGGTGAAGTGTTTTTTGGTGGCTCGGCGTCTAGGCGGCATACTTTCGCTTTATTAAGGCCAACATAAAGGAAAGTCTATATTATATGTGAACGGGGTTATTACACGCGCGAGAATAACTGCCACGACATACATCCATTACCTAAATATAATAACTCAAACTTTAAATAGTGAATTAACGGTGGACTTTAATGTCGTTATTGCTTTTTGAATTTGTTAGTTGTTTTTTTAGTTTGCTTCTTCAAGTGGGTTAAAAGAACACAACCATCCCTCTGTTTCCCTTTTTATCTTTGCACGTCTCTGTCTCTGCCCTCTCCTCCATTAAAGCATACACTCCTCTTTCTCTCTCTCTAGAATGTGCAGATTCCGGTGTGCTCTTCGTCGCTTTCCGGTAACCACAACGCCTCCGGCGACCGATGCTTTAGCCGTCTAAGGTTTGCTTTCAGATCTGTCCCACTGTGTGTTCCTCTCTCTCTAGAAACCCTCTTGCTAATGATCGCTCTTTGAGCTCATGGGTTTGAGTGATGACGACGGCTAGGGTTTCTAGAGCGATGATGAAGGCTGTTGCGGTATGCTTTGCCGCCGTTTGGTGGTCTCCGCTGTAGCACATTGCCGGGCTCTTATTTTGATGGCTATGATGTATTTTGTTCATAGGTGTGGCGTTCATCGCAGCCGTGCAGATCTGAGCTACTTGGACCGTCGTTGCGTAGCCGGCGTGTAGATTCGAGATGTTTGGTGTGCTCAGCGTCTCTATACTCTGATTAGTGTTGGTTTGCTTTTTATGTTTTTTTACACTGTCTCTATGAGTCTATGGAGCTAACTAAGAATTATTGTTACAGGCTTGAACATTCATTTGATGGGTGTTTGTTTCAGTTTATAGGTACGTTTTATATATAAATATGTGTCGTTCCTTCATGTAGTTAAAAATATGCTTATTTATTTGTGTATGTAAGTGTATACCTGTTTTTTTTTTCTTCCTTTTCTATTAAGAGTACATGTGCACCAAGCTTCTAATTGACGATTTTTAGATTTGAAAATAATCTTCAGGTCTTAAACACTCTTTCTATATCATCAGGTGAGTTATAAATTATGATTTAGTTTGATTTAGTAAACAAATTGGAAGTGGGATGTGCCATATGTGTTGTTAAAGAGCACCAATGTCTTCGTTTTTTTGTTTAAATAAAGTTTCTAATTCTTATATGAACTTCTATTATTTCACAAAGGATACACTTTTTAGAACAAGAAAACAAGACTACTGCAGTGAAGCGCGGTGAATATAGATGAGGTATGCGTACATGTTAGTTTTGGTATGCGTACAAGTTGGTTTTGGCAGCGATAATTAATATATTGGTCTGAGCCTATTAGTCGAAGTCTTCAAATTTGAGGCGTAGAGGTTGATTTTGGCTGTGATGATTTACATATTAGTCTGTGGCTATTATTCAAACTCACTAAATGTGAAGCTTTGATTTCGTTGTTCTGATTTGTGCCCCAATTTCTAATAGATGTGATGATCTTTAAAGATCCGACTAGTTAACATGGGTTTTTTCTTTTGACTTTGCTTTTTCAGTGCAGATTGCGTCGACATAGTATTCAAATATTCGATAACTCAGAAAAAAATTATTCAAATATTCGATAACTGAGCGCAAAATTCCGACTATTTATGTGCTTCGTGATTCAAGTATTCAAATATTCGATAACTCAGCGCAAATTCCGACTATTTATGTGCTTCGTGATTCAAGTATTCAAATATTCGATAACTGGGCAAAAGGTATTTGTGGGTTTGCCTAACCCGACAAGACTCATTTTGACTAATTTCTTAATACGCTCATTGTTCCACCTCTACATCATGTGGTAGTTTGAATGTTTGATCTAATTCACGTAATTTTTAATTTTAATAGAGTAAAGAGGTGTGTTTGTTTTTGTTTTGTATTTTTAATAGAGTAATTTATGATGAATTTTCTATACCAGGCTTTCTAATTTGTTTTAAATATTTCATATGGAATTGACATTACTGGATTGGTGCCCTTTGTTTTGTTGCAGACTTTGTTTGGAAGGAGCAGTAGCAAAGGTATGTTTGGTTTTGTTTTGTGTTTTTAGCAGAGTGATTTATGTTTGTTTGTTGATTGGTACATTTAACATAGAGTATGAAGGTTTTAATTTGGAGACTTAGTTAATGCAGGTTGTATGTCCTCTGAGCTCCACAACTTGAACTCATCATATGGTGGTCAGGAGGAACTGAAGTGAACTGTTGCCAATGGCATTCACAATCCACAATGTGGAGCATTAAGGGGAGTACATTTATTCTATTTTTTATGCGGTTTATTGTTACATACAATCAAAATACAATTCCTTTACGGTTCAACTCCAATCCACATTTGATTTGTATTTGGTTATGTTTTCATTGCTCTATTGAAAATTATTGCTCTTAATTGAAGTATTTTCTTTAGCATTGGATTATGTGCGTGTTTTATTGTTAATGATCTGTTTCATCAATGTGTATTTGTTGTAAAGCTCTTGAAGTGCAATAAAAGGAATAAACCATTGATGCATATTTGGCATTGTATTTGACTATTTTCATAACACTTCTACCATGCATTCAAGTGAGACTTCAAGTGAGATTGTTATCTTAAGCCGTTACGTAATTCAAAAAATGGTGAGGTTGTCACAACGCGCGACGGGTCACCCACTAGTGGTACCAAAATATGACGCGCGCAAGCACGACCAAGAAAAAGGAAGTAGAGGGGAACAACCTACGCGAAGGATATAATGACAACAACAGTAGTAACATCAATCCTAAACATGAAAAATCATAATCGTAATACTAGTTTCCATTACCACCATATTAATTGATAGAATATACGATAGTCAAAAGAGGATAAGTCTTCGTTCTGGGCTTGCAGTCCCATCACAACAAAATATATAAATATTTTTCATTGCTAAAAATGAGGGATCAAAAGTCTAGATTCCTAGTCCAGCTATCTAGAGTGGCGGTCTAGAGGGCTTAGTTAAGGTGGTGGTGATCTGAGCAGTGAGGTTCATGCACTGAACACTTGCCCAGGGAATTCCTCCAGGTAAGCTGACTCTCATCTGGAGGGACTCGTTGGCCAACCGCAGATTGGTGTTGGCCATGTTGACACCACTCATGTGAACGTGCAGTGACTCCATAGTACCTAGTGTGGCAGCCTGGTGATGCTCCACGGCAGCTAGACGGGTCTCTAATGCCGCCTGATCAGTCCAGGTGGGGAGTCTAGTGATCACATCGTCGATCACCCCAAATGCTTGCTCGTGACACCTCAGGCATGTCACCAGTGGCAGTGGCCGCACCGCCAACGGCAGCGATGGTAATCGGGTGGTTCGAGGAGTCGTTTAAGAGACGGGGTCACAATGGTGTTAGGAAATTTGATGGTAAGGAGGACTGTCAGACAATACCGACTGTGAGAATGTCCTGCACTGGGCTGGACAACTCATGGTCCTTAGGGGAAGGTGTGTACTCAGGCACGTCTGTGTCTTTTCCAAAGGAATCAGATATGCAGATGACATTTTCGGTAGTTATCATTGCGATAATATTCCATGAGAGAACGTAGTTGGTAACATGGTAACAGTATCTAGAATAAAAGGTATAAATGCACCAGTTGTAGTAATAAAATAACTCATACATATAAAACATAAGCAAACATAACCAATAGGATAAGGAAATTGGTCTTGCGTGCAAACGGTAGCTTCGGAGCGGGTTATAGTCCAGGTTTGGTTTTTGTTTATTTGTTTAACCTAGTTCGCTATAACCACGGCTCTGATACCAATCTGTCACACCCCGGTCAACGGATTGGGTGTGAGCGAGACGGAATCATAGTCGCAGATATACAGAACAACTTATACTAAATTCAAACGTCATTAAAATATAATACCATTCATGTTGCAGCAGAAAGATGTGGTGAAATGTAGAGGCTAGATTATGAGGGTTGCAATATTAAATAAGTTGGGCTGGGCTTAGTAGGTTTCATTAGAATCATAGGCTAGTTTGGTTATTGTATTTAGGCTAGTTTATGGTTGGGGTTGGGTTTACTATTGGGTTTATGATCCACAAGAGGCCCAATAGTAAACCCAATGGGGAACTATATATACCACACTAGACCTCCTCATTTGAAACTTTGGAGATTACGATTTTAGAGAGAGAAATCAAGGGAGTTTAAGATCGTAATCTTAAACTAGTGAGAGAGAAGCTTGTTTACGATTTCTGAGTTGTACCCGACAAGTTCATCTTGTGTGCAAAGTTCAGGTTTTTAACGTTTATTCATCGTATTCTTTGATTTCTTCTCTTCTCTTTCTTGAATCACTAATCTAACCGGATTCCGCACGCTTAGATTAGTTAGATATCGTGAACAGTTGTTGTTTCTGGACCAACAATTGGTATCAGAGCTAAGAATCACTGATTCGAGGTTCTCACGGTATTGGATTTAAGCATTTTCTGGAAAAAGTTCGAGTTTTTGAAGGTTTGAAGCTGCTTTGAAGGTTTACGATCAGGCTGCTGCTGTTTTTCAGTGTTTACGATCAGTTTCTGGGTTGATTTGGGAGTTTACGATTGATGTTCTTCGAGAAATCAGAGTTTACGACTTCAAGAACGGGTTTTTGAAGGTTTATGATCAAGGCTTGAAGATTTGAAGGTTTATGATCAAGGCTTGAAGATTTGAAGGTTTATGATCAAGATTTGAAGGTTTAAGATCCATGGTGTTTACGATCATAAATTGAGTTTACTACCAGGAGGAGGTTACAATCATAAACTAAGTTTACTATTGGAGTTTACGATTGGGTTTACGACTCGGGGGTGTTTACGATCACTGTTTACGATCGGAATCTAGTTTACGACCAAAAGTGGTGTTTACGATCGGAAACAGGGTTTACGATTGGGAACAGGGTTTACGATCGGAAACTAGTTTGCGGCAAAAAGTCACTATTTCACACTTTCACGGAAACAGACATAACTTTTGACTCGTTTGGAGTTAGAAGCTCAAATTTTAACACGACGTTCGTGACAACGAGCCCCAGAATTACCCCAGACTAACATCCAAGGGAGCTCGTTTGGACCCCCAAATTTCACTCCGAAGGCCTCCGTTTTCGCGTTTTAAGTTTTTGACACTATTCTTTGAATAGTACTTTTGCCGATTTTGCCGATTACACCAGATTTTCAGAAGCTACATACCTAAAGAAAGAAAATGACTTCGGAAACATCCTCAATACAAGAAAGTTCTTACTCCACTTGTCGGCGGTTGATCAATTCAAACGAATTTGATGAATGGAAGAACGGGGTTGTAAAGTATTTGAACAATGAAGATCAAAATATGATGAAATCGATTATTGATGGTCCGTTCATACCGGGACATCAAAATTGGCCTAAAGAAGGAGTGCCTAAAACTCAAGCTGAATTCTCTGAAGATGACCAACGAAGAGTTAACATTGACAAAAGGGCGCGTGAAATTATATTCATGGCTTTATCTCTAGAAATAGCCCAAAGATTTGAAAACTGCAAATATGCTCAAGAACTCTGGCACGCTTTGCACAAAGCTTACTATAGAAATGAGGACGAAGAAAAGAAAGAAAATGAGAAACGTGTCCTCATGACAGAAAGTGCTGGTGTTGAATGTTCGAATCTAACATGTGCGCGATTAATTCCTGGACTTCAGCAAATTATCAAAAATTTAGAAATCGAATTGTAAGATGTCCAATGTGCCAGAAGTTCATTCAAGGCTAGATGGGAGAAGAGTGAAGAGAAGGTGAAAGCTAAAAAATTAGACATTGAGAAATATCGTGGATTAGCCACCGAGAAGACTTTCTCATATGATCGGGCTAAGATTGAGATTGGTGAGCTAAAGAAGCAACTGGATGAACTGCAACAAAAATATAATGAGCTGCAGGACAAGTATGATTGCGACCAGGGTAGAAATCAGCGAATGCTAGATGCTGGAAAGGAATTATCACATGCTGTTGTAACTGGTCAAGTTGGGAAAGATAAAACTGGGTTTGGGTCAGAAAAGTCTGATAAGTCTCTGTCTGCAAACAGTATCATTCGTCCACCAGTTCCCAGAGACATTATAGGAATACTTCTTTGGGAGGATCAAGTTAAACGAACCAAGTCTGATTATAAAGAAGCTGCTCCTTCTATTGATAGTGTCTTGGTTGGAACTACACCATTGACTCAAGAAGAAATTGATAATAAGGCAAACATGACTTATGGTGAAGGGAGAGTAGAGGATATATCAGACAATGATACTGAGTGCCAGAAATACAACAGGTGTCTTAACTCTAAGTCTAATGATGCTGGGATAGAGTTGAAACCATACCCTAAAATTGAAACCCCATACTTCAAAGTAATTGACGAAGTCAAAAGGGAAAAGGTGATCTTGACGACACGGCCTGAGGGGAAGATCTTTATGACATCTGGATCAATGTTTGACCAAGAACCAGATATTGGATATGACTTGCCATCCTTCTCCTCCAAGTTCAAGGGAATAACTGATGGAGCAAAAAGTAAACCTGAAGTTGAGAGGCCAAAGATCACCATCAAGCATCCGAGTATGAAGCCAACAGCTGGAGTGAAGAATGAAAAACTCAAGGGAGTAGCCGTGTCTCCCATTTCTTCAGTTGGATCATGTAGTTGTCGTTGTAATTGCAAGAATGGTGCTTCAACGTCAAAGAATCAAGGAAGCACGAAGACAGTAAAGACAGGTTCAACACAGGCTTCGAGGAACCAGCAGAAAGTCAAATCTAAAGCTGCAGATAAAGCAAAGAAGCAGACACAAGGCAAACCGGCTCCATATCAGCCACCAAAGACAAATGGGTACACGTCTGACTTATATCTAAAGAAGCAGAGTTGCTTTAATTGTGGCATCGCTGGTCATATTGCTAGAAACTGTCTTTATCGCCCCTATGAACCCTATTATCCGAAAACTCAAAGGGTTTCATCTCAGGAGTCTGTGAAGTCTAAGCCGATGATGGTGCAGAAACCTAAAGGAATGAAGACTGTTACTCCTAAGGTTAAACCCTCTGATCAACATTGGGGCGCTGCCAAAGCTGAAAGAAAATCTTCAAATCAAAACAACAACTTTCCAAGTTACCAAAATTTCCAAAAACAGGTGAAGAAACCGTTTTCAAAACAACCAAAGTCTGAAAAACCCATAGTTACCCCTCCCAAGGTAACTAAAACTGTTTTGAAAAATGATTCTAAAATGAAGAAGGTTGAAATACCTAAAGTCACAACTCCAAAGGTGACTAAAACAAAAACTGTTTTGAAAAATGAATCTAAAACGAAGAAGATTGAAATACCTAAAGTCACAACTCCAAAAGTGACTAAAACAAATATTAAATCACCTGGAACTTGGAAACCAAAAATCAAGGCAGCTCCATCCCAACTTCCTGATTTCTCAAAGGGGATGTTCTTACAAGAAGTATCTTTTATTGATTCCTTGGTGTACCCAGAAAAACAATGGCATGGGTACCATTGGCTAACTAATCTCTCACTATGTGCAGGAACAGTCAAGGAGGATTATCACTAACATTTTTATTATTAATTTGTTTGTTGATAAGTGATTGTTCCAGGCACAGTTTAGGAGACGTATCTTCATGTCATGACAAGCAATTTTTTATGGAGGATATGTTTCCTTGAGAGGTAAAATATCAAATTCAGCATGAAAGGTACTGTTCTTAACTTGGTTTTTGTTTGATGAAGCGGTAAAGGGTGTTTGTCTCAAACCAAATTCCTTAAAACTTTTAGTTGGTGCTTGGTTGTTCAATTTAAAAAAAAAACAATGAGGTATGCATAAAACCCATTTTTCTAAAAATGTTCAAATCAATACTTTGAAGGTTAGCTTGGCCTGATGTGTGTGTCTTTATTTGTTCTGTTTGTGTGTGTGTGTGTTATTATTAAAAACATATAAAAAAATTATATAAAAAAATGAATGATGTTCACAAAAGTTGTGACATTAAAAATCAAAAAGCAAGGGGAAGAAATGTAAAGATGAAGAAAAAGTTGACCCCTAAAAATAGTGTGCTTTTCAATTTTTAATTGTTTGTGTATGTTTCTAAGAAGGCTAGGGGAAGTGAAATATGTCCGGACTGGAGATGACTGACACGTGTAAAACGGATGTGAAAAGCAAGCTCCACGGTGTTATGCTCGGTAGGCTCGACCTAATCTTATGACCACCAATGTAAGTGCAATGAACTTAAAATATATATGTGTTTAGTTTCTCATCTCAGTTTGCATGGTTTAGAAAATTGAGTCCCAGCAAAAACGGGTTGAGAGTGGTAATTATACCTAGTATTCACTCTCTCACACGCCATGTTTCTGCTGTCATGACTACACCACATAATGAAAAAAAAGAAAAAAAGAAATGAAAAAGAAAAGAAAAAGAAAAGAAAATGAAAAAGAATCATTCAGTTTGGTCTTCTTTGCGTGCTTATTCGGCCGACCTGATCACCGACTGATGATTAATGAAATAAGTGGTAGTCATAACAGTGTTGCATGGTTCCTCAAGTTGGGGGTTTGTGAATCCTCAATAAACTCTGAGGTTGGGTAGGTTTTGCTATGTACAATTGGGTGTGGGGACGATTAAACATGCTGGAAATTAGTAATCTTTTAAGCATGATGCATTTGGTTGGGTTTGAACGGGTCTGAGTTTAAAGCGGACAAACATACTAGCAATCACCTGGACTAGTCGAGTAACTAAAGCTGAAAAGGGTTCCTCAGTCAGATTCATACGGTTTGATCCCATGTAAACTTTCTCATGTTTGATATTGGTAAGTATTTGTTTATTTTTATCTTTCGTGTGTGAGTCTTTAAGTTCTTTTTGGTTGTGTTTACGTCTTGGCCACGTTAATTTGAGAAGTCAAAATGTGTTTTCATGGGTTTTGATGCATGACAGTATGCCCCTCCCCTGCAGATCTTGACAAATTTTTAGGGGAAGGAGAGGGGATAATAAGTATTATCCGAAGGGAACTCGAGGATGATACTTATTATCTAATGAAAAGACTTCCATAATACATAGTATCTGAAGGGAAATCTAAGATAATATGTATTATCTTAGTGGAAGTCCTTAGCTGAGGGGAAGTTATAAGCTAAAGGGAAGTCTTTAGAGGTCTTGGGTTCAGGGGAAGTTAATTATTATCAACTGAACAGATGATAATTAACTTCGGGTTTATGGTTATAATACATATTATAATCAACTGAACAGATGATAATTGGGTTTTTACAATGTTAATTACCTTCTAACCCAAAGACCGGTCATCAAATGTCTGGTGGAGTATATTTTTTCAAATGTGTGTCAGACAGGTTGATGATAGAAAGATGTTGCTGCTGCTCAAAGTTAAAGAACCAACCGGACAAGAATTCCATCTGAAAAGCAACTGTTCAGGGGAAGTTGTTGGTGTCTTTACAAGTTTCCAAAAGCTTCAAAAGAGCTTCAAAGAAGATGTTCACATGTTTAGGGGAAGCTGAAGATTTCAAGTCGATCTTTGATGAAGAAAATGATGTAGAGAGCAGTTAGAGATCATGAAGATCCAAGATCAACAATCAAGTTCTTCAAAGTTAGGGGTTTCAAGTTCATTTTTACCCTCTAATGTTTGGAGATTCAAGACAGTTACCGAAGATTCAGCAAGAACCAGTTCTTTCAAAAGAAGCAAGTCAATGAGAATCCTCCATCTCATTAACTTGTTCATCTCAAGAAGTTCGAGCTGATGCTGATCAAGAGGAAGTCTCAAATGCCCGTCATGAAACCCATTGAAGATTTATGCGGAAAGAATCTTCATCAACATCTATGCCAGCCAGTCAAGAAGAAGATTTTCAAAGATCGAAGACATTTAATATCACAAGCCTAGGGGTAGATTATAGAGGCTAGATTATGAGGCTTGCAATATTAAATAAGTTGGGCTGGGCTTAGTAGGTTTCATTAGAATCATAGGCTAGTTTGGTTATTGTATTTAGGCTAGTTTATGGTTGGGGTTGGGTTTACTATTGGGTTTATGATCCACAAGGGGCCCAATAGTAAACCCAATGGGGAACTATAGATACCCTACTAGACCTCCTCATTTGAAACTTTGGAGATTATGATTTTAGAGAGAGAAATCAAGGGAGTTTAAGATCGTAATCTTAAACTAGTGAGAGAGAAGCTTGTTTACGATTTCTGAGTTGTACCCGACAAGTTCATCTTGTGTGCAAAGTTCAGGTTTTTAACGTTTATTCATCGTATTCTTTGATTTCTTCTCTTCTCTTTCTTGAATCACTAATCTAACCGGATTCTGCACGCTTAGATTAGTTAGATATCGTGAACGGTTGTTGTTTCTGGACCAACATGAAATGATATTGTCTTACATTTGAATAAAAGTCTTATTTTGATATTGAAATCATAAAGCAGTTTATTTAAGATAGGTCGGGACTACGACTCCGGTAAAGCAAGGTCGAAAGTTACAATGAAGCCCCATTTGCACGTCTTCCATAATACGCTTAGATACTTGAGAAATCATGAGTTTAAAAGGTCAACATAAAGTTGGTGAAGTTCACAGGTTTATGACTCTATGGTAAGTTTGTAAAAATAGTTTACAGTATGTTGGTAACACAGTTTACGGTATACTTAAATGTTACGTTGGTTTACTGTCGTGGTTGTAAGATCTTCCATGAACCTCAAATTCGAATACTAACGGATTACCCACTCATGGCATTCTATCCCAAGAATACCGAACATCGTAGAATAACTGATGTGTACCCTTTGACAATATACGAAGTCAGGTTTGGAGCTACCAAACCAGGCAGGGTTATTCACTAGTTATCGTTTCGAGCAGAACTAATTGAATTCAATTAATAGTGGGATTCGGTTGTACTAATGTTGATAACGATAAAGTACCAGTTGTTTGAGATACAGAATGGAACATGTAGTCATACGGCTAATAGGTAAACCATAACATTAAGTAAAAATCATTTTATCAGTTCATGATTTCTCCCCCATAAGTGTAAAACAGTTGTAAAGAAAAGGGGCTGTGAAACTCACATGCTTCAGTGATGATGATGATTGCCGAGTGGCAACTAGCAAGTAAAGTCCTAATAAAACATAAGACAACATGCATAAGGGTCCACATAATCATTTGTGTAAGGAACGTTACCCAAATGATACCGGTCAAGTCTTGAAGTATAATCCCGTTTGTAGCGTTTATAAACCCGTTAGTTAATAAGTTTCAAATCAGTAAATACTAATGTTCACGTATGAAGGCCTTTATGTAAACTGAATACAAGTAATGAACATGCGATAACGTATCATGAAGGCCAGTTCAATCAAATCTTGAATATTGTTTTAAATAATAATATTTATTGTTATTTTTAGGTTCGCTCGATCGATTGAATAATCGACTGCGTTTAAGTTATTATATATATAACTAGGGTTCATAATTATCATCGAATAATTATTCTAACTTGTCAGAATAATTTTATTAAATTATTACAAGTTAAGGATTAACTGATTAAACTAAAGTAGGTAAATATTAAAGGTTATTTTAATATTCAACTCATGTTTAGGAGAACTACAGTTTTAAGTTAATATAAATATAATTATTAGTAAAATAATTATATTAACAAACCATAATGATTTTAACTCAAATTAGAGTTTCTAAAATTCATAAGGATAATTATTTGTCGAAAATAATTATCTACGTTGTGTTATGTCGTAAGACGCTTTAAATCGTTTTAAAGATTTCGTTTATCATATAAATATACAATACAAATTCGTGGTGAATAGGAAACTTTTAGTTTTTCATAGTCTTGCCACAAGACTTTGTGGTTTTGACAATTTCTATCCCTATTTTATTTTACATGTGTCATATTCATGGGACACCTGCATATTTAACCCCCTTTGTTTTGTACACGTGTCCATGTGACTCATCCATTGCCTTTCTCTCTTACCAATTAGCATATATATCTCTTTCATTTCAAATTAAAGTTGGGCATTCGACTTGCTTTCTCTCTCTCTCTCTCTACATCTTTCACTACTTGCTGTGGTCCTCTCTCTCTCTACACCTCCCTCTGAATATCGCCGCCTCAGGTGTCGTTCTCGCCGGTGTTGGTGTTTTTTAGCTTCGTTGTTCATAGCATATCATCGGCGGCGATTTTCGATTTGGTGCCTGAGATTACAAGATAGACCAACGGTTTCTGGGTTTTTTCCGGTGAGGTTGCTTCACGTTGAAGTGGCGGCTTTTTCAGTCGTTGCTCCGTTTATGCGGCTGAGATCTGGGTTTTCTGAGTCCGCTCCGTGCTATTCAGATATGTTGCTATGATGGTAGATTTGTGTCGTTAGAGGCGATGTTTTATTTTTTTCGCAACCGATGCAATCGATCTGAGCTTTTTGTTTATTGCACGCTATAATGGCAGGTTTATGAGATGAGGTCTTAAAGGCTGATGATTTTCAACCTATCTAACGTTTTTGATGGGTTTTCGATGTTGCATGTGATAAATTTTCATGCCCTAACCTGAGCCTCTAAGGCGGTGATGGTGACGATTGTTAGGGTTTCGGATCGATCTTATTTTTTTCAACCTCTATTCTACATTGTTCATGTCGGTTCAGTGAGGTGTTGAATGTGATGGGGTTTGTGCCATTGGTTGCTTTTTCCGGCTTGACAATCATCTTTGGCAGCCTCTTTTCCGACCATGATGGTTGTGAGTTTTGGGTTTTTTTAGTCACTCTCCTTTTTACCAATTGAAAGATCTTTGTGCAAAGTAACATATGAGCAGTTGCTTCCTATTGGTTTGTTTGGTCGCTGGCTAAATAATTTTAGCTTCTTAAACCGACGGAAACACTTAATGGCTAAATGGTATGGATTGTTTTCATGTCCCCATGTTATGAATATGCAATGCTTAAAGGTCACTCATTCTTAAAGTTTTAAAGTGCTAGAAATGGCTATGATGATCTTCTTAACAAACGACGGTTCCAAAACCGAGTATCACTATTGGAGGGCAAATGTCTAACTTCTTTTGCAACCATAGTGTTTACTCTATTATAAATTATTGATCTGAGCCAAACCGACGGAAACACTTGATGGCTAAATGGTATGGATTGTTTTCATGTCCCCATGTTATGAATATGCAATGCTTAAAGGTCACTCATTCTTAAAGTTTTAAAGTGCTAGAAATGGCTATGATGATCTTCTTAACAAACGACGGTTCCAAAACCGAGTATCACTATTAGAGGGCAAATGTCTAACTTCTTTTGCAACCATAGTGTTTACTCTATTATAAATTATTGATCTGAGCCATAGCTATTCCGAAACTCAAAACTATATAGTTTTTTTTATGTTTAACAGTTGTACTTTCTCAGTTAGGTTTTGTAACTTTTTAATGACTTTTTAAGTTTAATATTATAATTTTTCTTTTAATTTGATTTGATTGATAAGCTTTCCAATTTTCCAAGCAAATGATAATAATGACTTTTTTTGTTCTCAATTCTCAAGCCTATTCATTAATTGTTCTTTTATTACTTTTCCAAGGCAACTCGAGATGTGTAAACTCTACACTCAA
>JBCNJP010000012.1:19519689-19574464 GCA_039602395.1 Deinandra increscens subsp. villosa | reverse complement strand
TTTTCTAAATGTGCATTTTGGCTTCGGGAAGTGCAGTTCCTAGGCCATCTCATAAATGCAAATGGAATCTTGGTTAATCCATCTAAGGTGGAGACAAATGAAATAGAATCCGCCAAAGACGCCTACGTAAATCCGAAGTTTCCTAGGTTTGGCTGGATATTACAGACGCTTTATCCAAGACTTTGCAAAAATTGCAACACCGCTGACTAAGTTGACCAAGAAGAATGTAAAGTTTGTATGGGGTCTAAGCCAGTAGAGTGCATTTGAAGAGTTAAGTACAAGACTAACCCAAACTCCTATGTTATCTCTACCAGATGGGTTAGAAGATCTTGTAGTTTACTGATGCATCTTATCAGGGTTTGGGAAGTGTCCTGATGCAGAGAGGCCAGGTAATTGCTTACGCATCCCAACAATTAAAGCCTCATGAAGTGAATTACGCAACGCATGATTTGGAATTAGCAGTTGTAGTGTTTTCCTTAAAGATTTGGAGGAATTACTTTTATGGAGTTAAATGCAACATCTACACAGACAACAAAAGTTTGAAATACTTCTTCGAGCAGAAAGATTTAAACATGTGACAGCGGAGATGGTTAGAGTTGTTGAAGGATTATGATTGTGAAATCCTATATCACCCTGGAAAGGCCAATGTGGTGGCCGATAGTTTAAGTCAGAAGGAAGAACATCCTCCACTACGGGTGAACTCGTATAAGCTTATGATGACGCCAGATCTCATGAGTCAAATCCATGATGCACAATTAACTACGCTAAAAGAAGAGAATGTAAAGAAAGGAAGAATGGTAGGTCAAGTTGAAAGTCTAGAAGAGAATAGCTATGGGGTGAAGACGCGGTTTGGACGCATGTGGATACGCTAAGCGGTGATATCGGAAGTCAAATATTAGATGAGGCCCACAAGTCATGCTACCAAGATTTAAAGAAAGATTATTGGTGGCCTATGAAGTTCAATATGATGTAATATGTGAACAAGTGTTTGACTTGTCCGATGGTAAAGGATGAGCATCAAAAGCCTTATGGCAAACTTCAGCCATTGGATATACCATAGTGGAAGTGGGAGCACGTCGCCTTAAATTTAAAACTAATCTACCTCGCACGGCTAAAGGATATGACACCATTTGGTGATGATAGATAGATTGGCAAAGAGTGCTCACTTCTTACCTATGAAGGAGTCGAACTCTTCAGAAATGATGGAAGACTTATTTATCAATGAGATTTTTGTGAAGCATGGTGTGCCAGTGTCTATTGTGTCGGATAAGGACACTCGGTTCACTTCAAGGTTGTGGAAGAAATTTCATGAGCAAATGGGAACAAGGTTGCTTATCAGTACAGCATATCATCCGCGAACGGATGGGTAGAGTGAAAGGACTATACAGATCTTGATATGTTGCAGGCATGTATTTTAGACTTTGGAGGAAGTTGGGATAAACACCTGTCACTTGTAGAATTCTCCTACAACAATAGCTATCATGCTAGTATCGGTATGCCGCCGTTTGAGATGTTGTATGGTAGAAGGTGTAGAACACCAGTGTGTTAGAAGAGGTTGGACAGAAAGAGTTGGGTAGTAAGGAAGTGGTCAGATCGACTACTAAAAGGCTTGATATAATCAAGGCCCAACTTAAGGCTGCTCAAGATTGACAAAAATCTTATGCCAACAAGAGAAGAAGACCCATAGAATTTAAAATTGGTGATTATGTTCTGCTGAAAGTGACATCGTTGAAGGGCGTTATACGATTTAGAATGAGGCAAAAGTTAAGTCCCAGATATGTTGGGTCGTTTAAGATTTTGGCACGTGTTGATGAAGTTGCCTATCACTTGGAATTGCCAGAAAAGATGAGTGTTATTCATCCTACCTATCATGTATCATATCTGCAAAAATGTTTAGCAGAAGATACTGCTCATATGCCGATAGAATAAATTGAGATTGATAAGAAGTTACATTATGTAGAGGAACCTATTGCAATTATCGATCGACAAGAAACAAAATTGAGAAATAAGACCATTAAGATGGTAAAGGTGCTGTGGAGGCACCATAAAGGTTCAAAAGCTACATGGGAGACTAAATATGAGATGCGGAAATCTCATCCTGAATTATTTACCAACTAAACAGGTTTTGAGGAAGATATATGAAAGTAAGTGATTTATGAATGATCAATCACTTGGAGATGATAGAGGATTAAAAATGAGGAACGTGGGCGAAAAAGGGGCTCAATTCCAAGTTGTAACAAAGCGGGAAATGCGAAAACAAGTTTTAAGGTTTTCTGTTACCCCGACCGTATTGTATAAAACGGATACGGCCGTATTGTCCAGAAATGGCACGTTTTCAGCCACGCATCGATGCCCGAAGCTACATAGCACAATACGGCCGTATTGGCTAAACGGAATACGGCTGCATCGTGTTCAGGAATATAAAAACACATAAATGAGTTTATCAGCTCATTTTCTTTGGTGCTCTTTCAAGTTTTTCATTCCAGAGCTCTTGTAGACGGAAGGATTTTAAGTCTGAGATCAAGCAAAGGAAGGCTAGGATGATTGGGGTAAGTGTATTCCTTCATTTTATTCATATTTTTTAGTAAATTATTGGATTGTGATGAGTTATGGAATGTATGGTTTGAATCAGTGTGGGCAAGGATGGTTGAGATGATCTAATGCTAATTTGAGAGTTCTATAAGCTTGAGGTAAGCTTTATTCATACACGCATGGATTATTCTTAATTTAGAAAGTGTGGGTTTTATGTGGTTATCAAGGGATCATCAGGTTGTTTCCAGTGTTTATGACTGGGGGTTTTATGGTTAAATGTGTAAGGTATGGTTCTGGTAGTAAGAAACAGGTAAAACAAACATTGGAAATGACATATGTCTAGACACCCATTGTGAAGACTTGCATTGTAGAATATTTATTTAATAGTTGTTTTTTGTTTCCGCTGCATATGTATGAACCTTTGTAAAATTTGTAATGAAGTCTATGTTTTCGCTGCTTGTATGTTTCTTACCATGTGCTTATGAGTAAATCCGACAGTGTGTCGTTCCCCGGACTATGTCCGGGAACCGGGCGCCACAAGTTATCAACCTACTCGGACTCAGACTATGGCAGGTGCAAGATCATTTTAAAGTCTACCACTGCCGTTTGTCAGTTTCTGGGGGAGCGGGTTGTCTCATTACAATGTAAGAAACAAACCTCGGTCGTGACATCTACCGTGGAGGCAAAATACGTTGATGCTTCAAGTTGTTCACAAGTTTTGTGGATACAACAGCAATTGTGCAATTACGGTTTGAATTTTCTTACTACTCCTATTTTTATTGATAACTCTGCTGCCATCTGCATCACGAAAAACCCTATGCAACACTTAAAGACATAGCACATTGATATTCGATATCATTTCATTCGTGACTTCTTTTAGAAGAAGCTTATTGATTTGTAGAAAATTCATACCGAATTTCAAAGAGCGGACTTATTTGCAAAGGCTTTTGATAAAACCCGCTTCAAATTTCTTTTGCAAATCAACGGAATTACTTGTTTAAATGCCAAGTAATATGGTTCTATTGATCACTTTCAATTTTGTTTTTCGCTTTGGGTTATTTTCATTTGTTTTTCTGCTCTTTAGGGGAGAATATATGAAAAAATACAAAAAGATTGTGAATTCTGTTTTTCAAAAATATAGATGAAAAAAATTTGAAAAATTCAAAATTGAGAAATGTGATCCAACCTCTGTGAGAAATGATAGTACATCAGTTTATGATTCTGATTATGGATAAAGTATGGATAAAGGTTGTAGGTACTTGTTTGATTCATTGAATGTGTTGATCAAATCTGATATGTGCAAGTATGATATAAACATAATGCTAGCCTGAAATCAGTGGTGAAACACCGTTCTTGTTTTTGTGTAATGCTGATCTTAATAGAAAAAACAAAAATAGAATAAAAGATTGTTCTAGTGTATGCATGTGTTATTTTAAAAGATTTAAACTTGTTTTATTTTCTTTATTTTCTCAAACGATCGGACTTTCTCTATGTATTGAAAGATCGACCTGATTATTGTTCACTTGAGGTTCTGCTTTATTTTTCTTGATGTTTCATATAATTCATCGGGACTTCCTCTGTTTATATGGAAGTATCGACCTGATTGTTGTTGAATTATACAACTTCATCTTGTTTTATTTTTCTTATTTTGTTAAATCTGAGGCCTTATCTGCGTATCAAAGATCGGCCTTAAGGTAGAAGATTTAATGTCACACCCCGGTCAACGGATTGGGTGTGAGCGAGACGGAATCATAGTCGCAGATATACTAAACAACTTCTACTAAATTCAAACGTCATTAAAACATAATACCATTCATGTTGTAGCGGGAAGTTGTGGTGAAATGATATTGTCTTACATTTGAATAAAAGTCTTATTTTGATATTGAAATCATAAAGCAGTTTATCTAAAATAAGATCGGGACTACAACTCCGGTAAAGCAAGGTCGAAAGTTACAGTGAAGCCCCATTTGCACGTCTTCCATAATAAGCTTAGATACCTGAGAAATCATGAGTTTAAAAGGTCAACATAAAGTTGGTGAGGTTCACAGGTTTATGACTCTATGGTAAGTTTGTAAAAACAGTTTACAGTATGTTGGTAAAACAGTTTACGGTATACTTAAATGTTACGTTGGTTTACTGTCGTGGTTGTAAGATCAGATCTCCCATGAACCTCAAATTCGAATACTAACGGATTACCCACTCATGGAATTCTATCCCAAGAATACCGAACATCGCAGAATAACTGACGTGTACCCTTTAACAATATACGAAGTCAGGATTGGAGCTACCAAACCAGACAGGGTTATTCACTAGTTATCGTTTCGAGCAAAACTAATTAAATTCAATTAATAGTGGGATTCGGTTATACTAATGTTGATAACGATAAAGTACCAGTTGTTTGAGATACAGAATGGAACATGTAGTCATACGAATAATAGGTAAATCATAACATTAAGTAAAAAGCATTTTATCAGTTCATGATTTCTCCCTCATAAGTGTAAAACAGTTGTAAAGAAAAGGTGTCACACCCCCAATCAACCACTAACGGAGTTTATACCGTTAAGGGGTGCGACTAGACGAGGACCACAACCATTAGTTACAAATACTAAACGAATCAGAGTAAAGTCCAAATGTTCATGAATAAAACAGTTTCAAAAGTTACGCAGCGGAATGTAAACATAAATATCTTAGCACTAACCGCGTGCTTTAATTACAAAACATGAATTGTTATATAAATTCCCAAGTTAGTTCAAATAAAAGTAAACATTTCCTTGTGCCATGTCAACCTGCTCCGGATACTCCTCAGCGATCTGCAAAAGTTAAAACCACGCAAGTGTCAACCAAAAAGGCTGGTGAGTTCACGGTGGGCTTGTCATGCATTGGCCCGGTCTCATAATCATTTTCTTTGTCAACATATACATACGTAATATTTATTTTATGAAAAGCGATGCTTTTAACGTCAATTACCGATTATTTAATATGCGCTTAGTCTTGTAAGAATTAAAGAACTCAACCGATATCGCGGGTAGCTAATCCGTCGTTTCATGCACTAAGGAAGATTGTACCAAGCTGACTATTTATTTTGCGGTGTTCCACCGTCATTTATGTTTTATTTGCGGACTTTCGTCACTGCTCTTTTTGCCTCCCCCGTGTCCTCCTCTTGGGATCACGGTGTCAAATAGGCTGATATTGTTCCCCGTGCACCTCCAGTGCCCCGGAGCGGAGTTTGTCAAACCCCAGTAGATCTACCCAACATCCCCTCGCTTCCACGAATTAATGGCACAATTAATTATGAGGACTTTTTATTTTATCAAAAACATTCCTTAGAAATCATGTGATATCATTTGGTTTAAAGCCTTTAACCTATGCTAGCCATATTAAAACATTTCACTTAGGGTTTCCTTCGAACCCAAAAATCATTTATCAGTTTTATTTTTCGTAAACAACGACTTGAATTCTCCCCCAAGTGTTCCCATAAACACTTTGGTGAAAAACAGTCGACTTTTATTCGTCCGGTGCTCAGCACTCGTAAGTTTTGTCAGCATTGTTTTTAAGTTGTTCTTTCCGTCCCTAACGGGATCGTATCTTGCGGGTTAGTGACACTCACCTTTGGTTGCTCGGCTAGACTTGCTTAATTATCCTTGAATTGATTTCTTAATGAAGACCTATAATTCATTTAGGTCTTATATATTAGTCTTGTGTCTAATTTATTTCAAACAACGTTCACTATGGCCCATAACATAGCACGTTAAACTAAGACACGACATATCGACACACGACACCGATGGTTGATCATAAACAAGGGTTCATATACATCAGAAATCAAACATGTATCATCATAGCATAATCATGTAAGTCATGGTATAATCATGTAAGTCATGGCATAACATTCAAGTAAATTGCACAAGTTTAGTTTCTGGTCACAGTTTCGCTAGCCTAGTTTCGCTAAGCAGTTTCGCTGTGCACACGGGCAGCACTTTCGCTAGGCAATGCCCGATGACGCAGTTTCGCTAGGCTAGTTTCGCTCGAAACTGTTGGCACAGTTTCGCTAGCCTAGTTTCGCCCGAAACTGGTTTGAACTTTCGTTCAGGGAATTTCGCTCGGTAGATTCGCTCGAGCTGGTCTGGTTGGTTTACCCGGCGACACTGCAGTTTCGCTGCATAGTGTCACTGGTTGAAGATACACATAGTTTCGCTGGACAATTTCGCCCAGAGAACACCACAGTTTCGCTGGTCGCGAAAAACATACGGATCAGCCTAAAAATCAACCTAACAGCTTCCATTTTACATGCAATTCATTGTTTAGCATACATAGGCATTTACCAACATAAATCAGTAAGCTTTAACACCTTAAACATGCATTTTATCATCAAATCACCCAAAATACATATAAAACCCTAAAATGACTAAAATAGCATAGATCTTTATCATGGATGGATTTCACACGTAAAGTTATCAACTTTATAGTATATCTAGCATGTATACACATCATATCAGAAGATCTAACAGATTCATGAAGATTGAGGCATGCTTTATGAAGAAAACATATAGAAAAGTGCATATAAATAGTTTTTGGGACTTACGATTCGATCTAGGGTCTGAATGGATGAGATGAGATGATGGTGGTCTCTTGGTGATTCACAACTGACCAGCTTTCTCGAGAGAGCAGATGGAGAGTGGTGTGTGTTTTGTGTAAAAGAGGCAAATGGTATAAACTAGGGTTTATTAGGATTATTTATATCAGGTCTTAGTTTCGCTGGCAGTTTCGCTGGCCGGCGAAACTGGCTCTGGTCACGTGTTATCGAATAGCTTAACTGGCTACCGGGCGACACTATAGTTTCGCCCGTTAGTTTTGCTGGCTGCACAACTTAGGCAAATTTTCACATAATCAAGGATTTACAATTTGTCATGCTATTCATAATATTAAATCATGATTTAAAACACATTGCACATAATAACAACCATAAATGAACACATAGCACATATGGGCGGGTTCGGTGATCAACCAAAGGACGTGGACGTATTCGGCCTAGTTAAGCATTAGTTACTAAGTTAACACTTATAACGTAACTAACGGAGGTTGTCTAACGGAAGTAAACCTTGAAATTCTCGGATGTCACAAAAGGGGCCGTGAAACTCACATGATTCAGTGATGATGATGGATTGCCGAGTGGCAACTAGCAAGTAAAGTCCTAATAAAACATAAGACAACATGCATAAGGGTCCACATACTCATTTGTGTAAGGAACGTTACCCAAATGATACCGGTCAAGTCTTGACGTATAATCCCGTTTGTAGCGTTTGAAAACCCGTTAGTTAATCAGTTTAAAATCAGTAAATGCTAATGTTCATGTATGAAGGCCTTTATGTAAATTGAACACAAGTAATGAACATGCGATAACGTATCATGAAGGCTAGTTCAATCAAATCTAGAATATTGTTTTGAATAATAATATTTATTATTATTTTTAGGTTCGTTCGATCGATTGAATAATCGACTGCGTTTAAGTTATTATATATATAACTAGGGTTCATAATTATCATCGAATAATTATTCTAACTTGTCAGAATAATTTTATTAAATTATTACAAGTTAAGGATTAACTGATTAAACACAAGTAGGTAAATATTAAAGGTTATTTTAATATTAAACTCATGTTTAGGAGAACTACGGTTTTAAGTTAATATAAATATATTTATTATTAAAATAATTATATTAACAAACCATAATGATTTTAACTCAAATTAGAGTTTCTAAAATTTATAAGGATAATTATTTATCGAAAATAATTATCTACGTTGTGTTATGTCGTAAGACGCTTTAAATCGTTTTAAAGATTTCGTTTATTCCAAACGTTTAAAAATAAATATTTGTTCCGATTAAAAATGTTTTGATTATTTTGATTTATTTTAAATAATAAAAAATGTTTAAAATATATTTTTTCATAATTTCTATAAGTCTTTTGATTTTATTTTTATACAATTATTTTTAAATAGCTATATGTATTAAATAAAGCTAGGGTTTTAATTTAAGACTTTTTTATAGAATATATTCTTACAACATAAAACATTTTCATTTTGTATAAATCCAAGATTTATATACTTTTTATGTCAATTGTTTCAAACATAGTTATTAATCATTTTTTATATAAAATATATATGTATATATTTTATTCCATTTTATTTTTATAGGATCCAAAACAAGTACTTTTAAGTCTTGCATTTTAGGAATTTTATTTTTATAAAATGTGACCATTTTATATAATTTAAATTTCATGATGAGATTTTATGTTTTATATTATCCAAGTAATTTTTATAAAATTACTAAATTTGATATTTTACCATAAGAATTCATTTAAAATGTTTCTAAGTCATCATTTTATGTCCAAAGCCAAGGTTATCATTCTAATGCCCATATTAAGCCCATGCATGTCTTTAACATCAAATTAGTTCATGATGACTTGTATTTAGCATATATTAACTTATAAATATGATGATTAACAACATAAGTCAAAAGTAACAATTCTTGTAATTTATATCTCACTAATACATGATAATAACCATACTTAACCATTTAACATATTGCCATATGATAACATTATCATTTAACAATGCTAAAAATATGTAAACATCATAAGATCATCTAATGGCTTAACTAAACCATTATGTTAGCAAAACAAACTATATGTTTTCATCTTCTAAACCAAAAAACCAATATTTTTGTGTTAGACAAATATGAGATGATCATATTTGATTAACAAGTTAAATGACTTGATTTCCATAGATTAAAAACACCACGTAACACATTTTCAAACCTTACAATCTTGGGGTTCAAGAAAACAAAGAAAAAGATAGAAAACGTAGTTAGGTGTTTTGATCGTTAAAATGTTCGGTTTTAACGGGTTAGTTGTCAAGACCCGGGTGATCATTTGGGATGTTTATAACGCATTAAACATAAATGATAATCGGTTAAAAGACTCACAATGGAAGGGGTTAGAAACCGAAAGGTAACGAGAAAGGTGGTGGCTCGGGTTGGATGCTCACGGTGGCTGGACAGCAGCTGCAATTTCCAGCGGCGAAGGGCTGCTACCACCACCATCTTCGCCGGCAGTGGCAGTGGCGACGGGAACAGCGACAACAACAGAAATCGTGATGTGATGGTGGGTTGTGGGGCTGCGGAGAGAAATGGAAGAGAGGAGAGGAGAGGGCGGCGGTGTGATGACAGTCCAGACAACAGCAGCCTGGTGGCGGCAGTAGCTTCACGGCAGTAGCAGCTCGGCGGGCAGCAACAGTCAGGCGGCGGTGGTGGACTGGTTCAGTGGCAGCAGCAGCAATACGAAGGGTGATGGTGGCTGTGTTCTCGACCGACAGGAGGAAGGGAATAGAAGGAGGTGGAGAAAGGTGGTGGCGGGTGGTTGACATCCCCGAACAGCAGCAACACAGCAGTCCATGGCGGCAGGGGGTGGTGGAGTGTAGCCTTGAAAAGAAAAAAGAAAAGAAAAAGGAGGTGGCTCACGGCTGTGGTGGTGGTTGTTGGTGGTCTCGCCGGAAAAGAAAAAAGAGGGGGACAAGGAGTGTTGGTTCTTGCTTGTTGTACATCAATAAAAAGAATTTACATGTTTGCTTTGGTGGTGATGGTTCACGACAGACAAGAAGAAAAAGGGAGGTGGGTGAGGTTAGTAAGGCTTGTGGTGTGGAGGTAGGAGATGTGTTCAAATTCATTTCATGGTAGGAGAGAGTTGGTAGGGTGATGATGGCTAGGATGAGGGTGGTAGAGTGGAGTGTTGGCCACTCTCATTATCACATCTTCTTGCCAAATAAATATCACATTATCACCTACCAATTTTTATAAACTTATTTTTATAAAACTTTGATGTGTAGGTGACTAGTTTGTATAAAACAATTGTCATGTTTTTATAAAATAGTTTGTGTAGTGTAAAGCTTTATAAAATATATAAAGGATGGCAAGGGTGAAAATCATAACTTTTATAAATAATAAAAGTGTAAAACTTATACAAGTTGGTGACTAATTTTTATAAAAATAAAAGGTGGTAACCATTTTTATAAAATTTAAAGCAAAGTTGATGGGCCAATATTTTTATAAATTAATCCATTGGGCTTGGACTTTATATTGGGCCCTAAATGTTTAGAGAAAAGATGTAATTGGACCGGTTCGTCGGTTATGGGCCGTACGGGTCGAAACGGAGCACCGGTTAGAGGCCCGAGCCCGTTGTGTATCGGTTGAGGTTGCGGGTCGCCACGATCATTCGGAATATTAAGTTTGAGTAATGGGTCAAAGTTTCGGGCTCGGTTTCATTGTTTTAGGCTTATTGGGCCTATTGGGCCAAGTCGGGCCCTATGGGGTTAACGATTTGAGGTTTGGCTTAAGTCTTGACAACTGTTTCAGTTTGTGATGTTTTTATTTCGTAAAAACAATTGTTCGAGTTGGTTACATCAGTTTTTCAGAAATCAGATATAGTTTTCAGATTTTCACACGTTTTACGGTTTACGTTTTCAGTTTTGTCAGTTCATGACAGTTTTAAGCTCGATCGTCCAGATTGTTTAAAACCGAATAGTTTTAAACATACGATCGCTTAACAGTTTGCCGTGTCAGTTATACAAGTGTACGACACAGGTTCCGGATAAAATATAAAAATAAATTTTATATTAATTTTCTTGTTATTGAAATTCCATAATAAATCCATGGAATCTTTATGATATTTATGGGTATACGCTTCAAGTACAAACGCGTGTATTAGGTTTACGTCATCAGTTAACAGTTAGGCATAGTAATTAACAGTTTAAACAGTAATTAGATCAGTTAATGCACATTAATACTTAATTAAAAAGCAAAGTAAAGAGGTTTGACCTAGGTTTTCGGACGAGGTGTCACATGTGGATAAGTGTACATCTATTCAAGTAAAAGAAAGTGTACAGTTACTCAAGTAAAAAAAATGGTTGGGTACAGTTGTATTAAGTTTAAAGGAAGGTGTAGAGAATGTGCAAAGTCATCAACAACCGTCCAAAGCACCAATCAGAAATAAACATGTTGTATAGCAGGACATATGACATTAAACTCAAAGCAAACGTGTGGAGAAGCTGCACACTCATCAGCAACCGCACAAAACACCAATCACAAATATACACCTACTATATCAGGACATGTGGCATCAGTGTATTCGCCTAAACTAAGTACAGTAAATCTCTAAGATGGGCCATCAATTCTTTTTGTTATATATATAAATAAAGAAACCCAAGAAGATTTGTTACTTCATAAATTATTTACTACAATAGTTCTTATGTTATTGAATTGGGTTTCCAATTGTTGTTTTAATGTTTTCAGTTGCTTTTTTTTTCTTTTTGAACGACTAATTTGTTAAGAAATAGGGAAGCTAGCAAAACACAAGAAACCACCAACACTAAGAAACAACAAAGTGCACAAAGGGAAAAAAACAACACCCAAGAAAAAACAGAAAACATTTAAATACATTGAAAAAGAGAAATCACACCACTCCTCCCAAGTTATCCTCAAATGCTTAGCATGATTTTTGTTCCACGGATACGATAGAATTTTTATTTCTTCAATAGTAGTCTCCAACGAAGTTTTACCTTGGTTATATACCAGATCGTTCCGAGCTCGCCAAATGCACCAGTAAGCAATGGAGATCACACCTTGGATAAGCTTCTTTTTGTTCGGTCCGCCATGAATGGAGTTATGAAAGTCGAGCAAGTCAATGATTGAAAAGGAGAAGATAGGTGTTGTCTGGAGCCACATAAAAGCCAAGTGCCATATATTGCAAGAAAAGGAGCACGTCGTGAGGAGGTGATCAACCGTCTCTTCAACACTAAAGCACATGGAACACAAATTAGAGGTGACGTTTATTCCTCTTTTCTGGAGTTCAAGCCAGGTGGGTAGTCGCCCTAGTGAAACGCGCCACATGAAGATGTTAATTTTAAAAAGCACTCAATTGTTCCAACGATAAGACGATTGTGGAACATCCTCCATTTTGCTTTCAAACTCCTTTATAATTGCTTTTGTCTCGAAGATGGTACCATCACAATCCAAAAATTGCTCTAAATTAACATATGCCTCAGATAGTGTCTTCTCCATATTTCTTATAGCTTTCCAAGTTCCTAATATACCAGTTTTAAGAGGTATGTAACTGTGATGGGGCAATTGAAGTTGTTAATCGTAATTTTGAAAATTGGAATAGAAGATTAGAAAGGAGAAGTATCATGCACTGTTTGTTGGTGATTGGAGTTTGCATTAGCCATTAAGGTTTTGTTAATATTTTAATCTTTTATAATATATATTATATTTAAATAAAATTTATATATTATTTTAAAATGGACCAGTCTGGTTTCTATATCCATTCCAAACCTAAAAACCGTAATCCGGATCGGTTTTTCGGATTGGAACTTCTAAATCCGTGGACCGGAATGTGTGTTCCCAAACCAAACCAAAGAGATAATTTGTCTTGTTTTAAATGGTTTGGTTAGGTTTTTATAGTTTCTGAACATCCCTAGTGTCCAGTAGTTGGTAACCATGTCTGCAACTGTACCTTAAAGTTGTTGTGTTTGCAATCAGAAGATGTACAAGGTAAAAATCAACACAGGCAGAACTCTCAATCCTGAAGAACCGGAGTTCATCCGGTCTTTGTATCTATCCGGAATAACTAACTCATCCATAAAAAATTAACATAACAAAAAAAATTGGTCTTAAATCTTCATCCGGAGCAACTGATCTGAGGGGGAAAACTTATATCCTACAGAATCATCTGTATCAACTATACTTATCCAAATTAAGCATTACATCAGGAGGAATAATCATTAAAAGAATGAGTATGTAATCATCCATTTAGTAATGAACAAATAATGTTTTATACAAAAAGGATGATATTTTACACTAAAATGATGGTTACACACTCGGTTTTAAAAATTATTTTGTTTACAATTGTATTTATGTTGATGTTGTTACTTTGCAAGTCACAGAAGAAGTCCTTCCCTGTAGTTATTTTCCAAACAACTTAAAAAGTCCTTCCCCGTAGTTATGTTTCAACCAACAATATATGTAACATTGGTTTGCCTCCACCGCATGTCTATCCTGTTTGTCTGCTTGTTTTAATAAGTTTTGTTCGTTGTATACAAGGGCGCATTGATAACATGTAGAATGGAGCTTTGAATAAGCGGTTTGGTACTCAAGTTATCATCTTAATTGTCTCTTGTATAACGATGTTACATTCAAATCACATCCGACTCGTGATCTGATCACTTTGTACTACCAGCTTTGTATAGCTGATTGGATCTTTCGTCTACTGCACAACCATTCGTGATTGGTTTTGGTAATTTTATTCAGCAAATGTGATACCATTGGTGAGGATGCTTTGCTTTTATCCTAATGTACGATATATTGATTCGTACCGTCTCCATACTTGTGTGAGTAACCGTTAAAGTGCAGAGGCTCGAAAGCTTAGACAAGTGAGTGTCTAGATTTTCATGGAGAATTATCACCCAAGTAATTGTTAGGTGATCTCAAGCGTTGAGATGTGACATTAACTTCGTGCGTCTTTTCTGATATTTGAGCTTATATTCTAAATATGTATGATAATCCTGGAGCTAATTGGTTAGCGACAACCATACAGTTAGTCTTCCTGGTGGAGACAAGGATTACTGTGATTAGAGATCTGCTTAAATCTATTGCTTAAACCAATAGGGTTTAAGACACTTAACGACGACCTTCATGATATATTTAATTCTTTGAAAGACATTTTGATGTTGATTCGTTCAACCGATTTGGAGGATTAGCCGTGATGCGGGATAACAAGGTCTAGTTATAGAATTACTACAGAGCGTGACCTAAGGATGCAAAATGTCTAAACCTTGCCAGGAATGGTGAAGAAAGGTTTTTTTATGTAATCGTATGTCCGATATTGGCGATGCATAGAGTTATGCAAAGCTAGGCAAGGACGATGGGCGTTCTAGAAGGTACAGGTGTAAATATGCGTTTAAAATATGTATATTGTTTATACACTATGGTAGGGCAGTGGCCCAAAGGTTAAAACACGTGTATGAAGACATGCACGGACCGGGTAAGGTGCATTTAGCGTTGTGTCTGAGGTGTGGTGGGATAGCTGTGGTAATCCCTATATAAAAACACCTTTGGTATAATGGTTTACGACACCTGAATCAGGTAGGTGCAGACGGTAGGCATGGAGACCACACGTGTGTGGTTATTGGTGTGTTATCATTTATGCCAAGTCTAAGATATATTAAGTAAATCACACTACCAAGTAAAAGTGAACGAGTTGCCTCTAGCATGACAGGGTACATCGTTGTGATTGATGTGGACAAATATAACCGCGATGGTTATGAATACGATCAAAAGATAGAACGATGGATTCACTTAATGTAAAATTGGATTGGATATAGTTGAGATGATGTGGTCATCCGACTAAGCGCGTGGTTGAATGCACGGCGGGTTTGGATATCCTAGAGTGGATCAAACCCTGCGTCAAAGTGACAACTCAATGACCTAGACTCTGTACATATGGAATGTCGAGACCCTTAGTGGTTATGAATTCTAGTTTAGGAAGGTGTGAGCTAGTGATGATGGCTACGACATAAGTCTGTTAGAGAAAACGGACTGGTCATGAGCAGTGGGATTGATTAGGAATAGTGCGATACTCCATGAGGATATTTACCTTCAACTTTTGACACATGTCAAAAGAAGATTGGGAAGGGCACTCTAAAAGTGTAGGTGATAATAGATGTCGTGATCGCTATACAAATACCTAACTTAAATATAGTAGTGGTAAGCTAGGGTGTCAATCCAGGGGAGTTAGTGGTCACTAGTGATTTCAGAATTTAACTACCAAACTAAATTAACTACCTAAATCTAGATTGCTGTCACTAATCTAGATTGATCTAAACTACACTAAACTAATTTAATCTAAGAAATTAAACTAAATTGTCTCTTGGTTGTTTTGATTGCTTGGTGAATAAAAATTAACCATTAAAACTAGATTACTAATTATCTAAAACGAAACCTTATGTGACAAGTTAACTACTTTTGGATCCTGGTTGGCTACCGATCAGAGCAAAACCTAATTAATCATTAATAACACATAGACATGATCCTCAATTGCTTAGTTGACCTAATAACCTAAGTTCCTAATGGGCTGCTTAGTTCCTGCTGCAAGAAAAGGCTAGATCATGACAGTGGACCATTAAAACCCTAATTTACTAGTTAATTAAACAAGTTCAGCATGCGGGTGCTCGACGGTTGCAAGGAAAACCGGAACAATTAATGGCTAACAGTTAAGAATAAAACAAATCCACACAACCATTCACCAAAAGCGGTTCAAAAAAATTAGCCAGACATCGTTATGAAAGAAAACATGATTAAATTATGAAAAAAACTTAAAGAAATTATCTCTGGTCAGTTTCTGCCGTAAGTGACCGATTGCTTCTCTCTGACCTCCTTCCGTGCGTAAGCACCAGCAGCAAAGGCTACCGTTCCACCCTCTATCGATTCTGTGAATCCTCTTTTTAATTGCTTCCCTTGAATGTTAACGTGAAGCCCATTAAAAGAATCCACCTAATTTTGTTTACTTGATTAATAACTAGGTTTTTAGAGGTTAAAAACTGATGAGTTCTGTGTCTGAAATGAGAGGATTTAGCAAAGGTTTATGTGGCTGAAATTAGAGGTTTTGTTATAGAATTATTGATTTTTTTTTGTTAGGTTCTTTCTAGTATCTGTTTATGTGGCTGAAATTAGAATATTTAATATAGATTTATTTATTATTTTTAATTTTGTGTCTTTTATGTTCTTAAACAAATGTTTGGTTTGTTTAATGCCTTATTTTCTATTGCAGGTGTTACATTATTCCGGTGTTGCTTCGTTTGGTTCAAGTTCGCTGCTTTTTACTATACCTTTTGCTCGAGTTAATGTAGTTCCTAAGTTTTTGCTATGGATTTACTGTTGTTGTCTTCCTTTCTACATAGTTTAAGACCTCAATAATCTAAGAATCTTGTTTATGTTCGTATTTTTTTTACAATTTTTTTGAGCTTTAGTGTTCTTTCTGTCTATTTCTTATTTCATTATCAGGCCAGATGCATCTAATTATATGTGTGTTTCTTACTCAAATAAAAACAAGATTGGACTAAGATCTTTTTTAGTATTAACAACTAAATATTGTCTTCAAAGTCAAATGAAATGACTATCCCTGGAAAAACAAAATCCTAATAGGATGGCTTTCAGTCGTGTGCATAACTTTTCTTTAGACTGTAACTTTAGAAGTTGTGTGGCAGGTTGTGTATATGAGACTACTTTCTGTATGCTCTAGGTTTTCTCTCAAGTTTTTTGTTTTATAGAGCATGGTATGAGCAATTAGTTTCTGAATTTTAAGTAAGGTGCCATGATTTGTCAAGCATCTTTCTGTAGCATGTTCGTAGAAGCACTCTTTGTTATTTACTTTTATTACATTATCTGATATCTCTCAGTCCATCATGTTTTTACTGTCTTCTTCCTTTGTGTATGCAAGGTGGTGTCTACTTCAGATTTGCTTGCATCCAATAATTATTGAGGTTTATTTACTGCATGATTCCAGGTATTGGTCATTGATTTTTTATGCTTATATATCTGATTATGAGGCCAGTTGGATCAAATGTTTCTGATAATTATATATGCTTTCAATGTTATTCTTGCGCTGTTTATATTGTTAATTGCATCCAACAACTGCATTAGACTCTAACCTCCAAATACTAAAATCTTAGTCAATGGTGTTGTCCTAATGAGAATTGCATAACCTAATGAGAATTATATGTTATGCAAAAGAAATTACTAGGATTTAGTGTACGAGATAGAAGCCCAGCATTTCGCTTGAGATATTCTAACGTGAAGTTTGAAAACTATTAAATGTACGAAAGAATAAAACAAATTAGAGTTACAACTCAGCCATTCATAAGACAATAGACAAGACTGTATTCTCTTTATCTTTATAAGACTTTCAATGTTAATATTTCTCTTTATTTTAGAAGTGCAGATAACTGTGTTACTGTTTGGTTGTTAGTAGTTCAAAACTTTGTAAAAAGGAGATTATAGTTATGCAAATTCTTTTAGAAGGTCATTAACCTAACGTCAGAGAATAGAAATTAAATAAAATATAATGAGAACATTATATTTATATAATTGACTTTAGTAGTCCAGAAAAATACATCACTTTGTGTTTATCAACAGTTGAACTGATTGTAAGAAGAAGGAAATTTGCCATTCAAAAAATATAATTAGAAGAACATTATATTTACATAAATCATTTACTGTACATGTTAGGTTTAGAACTCTTGAGCATGCCACTTTAAATTTGATGAAAATGGTACTGTTTATAAATTGTGTAAAGTTTTGAATATTATAAACTATGGATCAGAGGTGCTAGACTCGAAGGTGTCTCATGGTTCTAAACTTAAGCTACTGTTTTTCTTACTATATATGAATATCATTCTTCAGAGTTAGAATTTGGATGTACTGTAATGTCAAAAATTAATCGTGCTCTGCATATGACTTAGTAATAGTATTTGTAGTCTAATATGCAAAACCAAAACCCAATCCAATGCACCAGTGTACTTGGTCTTATTCCCCTTTCTAACTATCTTTCTGTTAAATGGCATTCATATATCACTTCTCCTGTTTGCTACTTCAATTTTTCATGTCTAGGCATCTATCTAATTCTTATTCCTATTGTCATTTGCTCACTTCACGACTCATACCTATTGACCAAAATAGTTCTCTGTTCATCTTTAGTAAAATGTTTATCTTTAGTAAAATGTGTGGTTCAAGAAGGCAGCCACATGAGATTTATGATGGGTGTTTAGGGTCTCAGTCCTCTAGGCACTTCCGCATGCGTTCTAACTTGCTAAATCGTATACCGTCTACTTCTTCTTACTACATTGACTGCGGAGATTGTATATACATTTGTCGCTTTTGCTCTGCATTTTTTGGCATGAAGAGAAATCAGCGTCTTCGTCTACGAATGCAAGATGTTCACAAGGTACACTTACATTCTTCTCTAAAAAATGTATTGATTTCGTTTCCGACTATAAAGAACCAACTTTTTAATTTCACCCCCTTCAAATATGTGAGAAATAATCATATTCATCTATGTATTTATAAAAGTCCAAGGGTTAGTTGTGTCAATGTCTAAAGTTAAAGTCTAGTGTCAAATTGTAAATATGTATTTAGTTCAGGGTCTGTTTGGTCAAAATTGGAAGTCTACAACTTCCCTGTGTCGTACGTATGTATGTATATATCGATGGGCAGACCATCGACATCAACACAATTCAATCAATAAGATTTCAAGTTTCTAGTCAAATTCCTTTCAATTCTGTGTAATCGTCGATCATCAGATTTTCGTCCCTGTTTCCTCAACATACAAATCGATTTTTTTTCCTTTAAACCTACAAATCCTAATTCACGGAATTACAAAATCGAAAGAGACCAGACGGTTTGATCGAATTTAGAATACAATCAAGAATTGTTCCAGGATTGCGTGGATTGGAAACGAAGAACACACAGGAAGACATCAAATTTTTCGCAAAAACCCAGAGGCTACGGGCTGTTAGTTTGTTGCGGGAATTCAGAATCATCAAATTCCAGGTTTTATTGTTTATTTACTTTGGAATTTATCTAGATTAGAAATTCTAGATTATTACTATTGTACTATACGAATTCTAGAAGAGAATTGCATAAAGTATATTTTTCTACTACTTTGATTTTTCAAAACGAAGATATTGAAAAATATGTTGGACGGTGACAACCCAAGTGGTGGTAACGCAATTATTGTACAAAAGGAAACGGTGTCCTCACCGAATTTCAAATGCCCTATATTAAAATCACTTAATTATACGGTATGGGCCATTCAAATGAAAACCATACTAGAGGCAAATGGACTTTGGGAAAGGATTGAACCGACAGACAATACGGAAGCGGATGTCAAGAAGGACAAGACCGCAAGCGCGTATTTATTCCAGCCATTACCGGAAGATATGATACTCCAAGTCGCAAGTTGCAAGACGGCAAAAGAAATTTGGGACGCATTAAAGACACGTCACGTTGGAGTAGATCGCGTGCAGAAGGCACGATTGCAAACACTCAAAACCGAGTTTGAGTTGTTGCAAATGAAAGAGGAAGAGTCAATAGATTCTTTCACTTCCAGATTAAATAACATCGTCTCACGGGCAAGCGCCTTAGGTTCAACGCTAGAACAATCGACACTAACACGGAAACTCTTAAGTTCTGTGCCCGAAAGATTTTCACATATTGTCGCCACTATCGAACAATTTTGTGATCTAGACGAAATGAGTCTAAACGAGACAATAGGACGCTTGAAGGCTTTCGAAGAAAGAATTAAAGTGAAGAAAGGAGGACAGACAGACGGTCAAGACAAACTCCTACTTACGCGTCAAGACAACCAGTACAATCGTGGAAAAGGATCTGGGAACAACGGATCAGGAAGATTCAAGTCTTACAACAAGAAGTGGAAAAACAAGAAGTTTAGGCAAAATGATAAAGAAGAAACCTCGTCTCAGAAGTCGCGAGAAAATAACTATAGCAAAGGAAACAAGCCTAAGAAGGATATGAGCAAAGAGAAATGCTATAACTGCAACAAGTTTGGACACTACGCCAAAGATTGTCGTCAGAAAGATCAGATGACTGAACAATCTAATCTTGTAGAAGAAGATTTAGAACCAACACTGCTGATGGCTTTCGATGACAAGGTTGCGGAAAATGAGGAAGTTTGCCTTAATGAAGAAAAAGTTCATCCAATGAACTACATGTCCACCAACAAGAGTCTATGGTACTTAGACAACGGTGCAAGTAACCATATGACGGGAACTCGTACACATATACTGAGATAGACGAGAAGATCTCGGGAAATGTTCGTTTTGGAGATGGTTCACGTGTAACTATCAAAGGCAGAGGATCCATATTGATAGAATGCAAAAATCAAGAGCAACGAGTTATATCTCAAGTCTATTATATTCCTAGTCTAAGAAGCAATATTCTAAGTCTGGGACAATTAACTGAGATCGGTTGCAAAGTCATTATGGAGAACGATACCCTATCTCTCTATGACCCTAGTAGGGAACTTCTACTAAAGGTCAAACGTGCGAAGAACCGACTTTACAACATCAATTTGAAGATCGGGTCACCAACCTGCCTAATGTCAAGTTTGGAGGATAAGGCATGGTTATGGCATGCAAGATTGGGACATCTCAATTTCGAGTCAATCAAGACGATGACTCAAAAGGAACTGGTACATGGGATACCTAAGATCAGTCACACAACCCAAATCTGTGATGCTTGTCTATTAGGAAAACACACTAGGACTCCATTCCCACAAAAGGCTAAATTCAAATCAGAAGAACCTTTAGATTTAGTCTATGGAGATCTATGTGGTCCTATATCACCACCAACACCCTCAGGAAAGAGATACATGTTCCTTCTAGTAGACGACTGTACAAGGTACATGTGGGTGTATTTCCTTAAGTCAAAAGACGAAGCTTTTGAGACTTTCAAAGAATTCAAGATTAAGGTGGAAAACGAAGCAAAGACAAATTTGAAGATGCTAAGGACAGATAGAGGTGGAGAGTTTACATCTCACGAGTTCACTAAGTTTTGCAAAGACAATGGAATCGCAAGACAACTTACTGCCCCATACTCCCCACAACAGAATGGAGTGGTTGAACGAAGAAATCAGACAATAATGTCTACAACTCGTAGTATGTTAAAAGCTACAAAAATGCCTCAAGATTTTTGGGCTGAAGCAGTCAGACATGCTATTTACATACTAAACCGAGTTCCAACCAAGGTTGTGTTGAACAGTACTCCCTACGAAGCTTTGAAGGGTAGAAAACCCAAAATGGATCATTTGAGGATATTTGGCTGTATAGCATATGCCAAGGTAACCATTCCTAACCAGAAGAAGTTAGATGACAGAAGTGTTAAAATGATTTACCTAGGATCTGAAGAGGGATCAAAGGCATATAGGCTATTTGATCCAGTTAACTACAAAATCTGTGTTAGCAGAGACGTAAAGTTCAAGGAAGATGAAATATGGAACTGGAAAGAATACTTGGATGATATGGATAATGGGAATGCTGAATGGACTGACTTTGTAACATCAGAAAAGCAGTTAGAGACTACTCACGTTACACAAAGAGAAGAGTCATCCAACTCAGAAGAAGAATCTGAAGAAGAAGGTGCATATGAGAATGATCAGCATCAATCACCTCTGAATCACTCGGAGAATTCCCACACACCTCGTAATAGCTCAAGGACCAACACTCCTCGTACGTATACCTATGAGCCTAACTCATCACAAATTACGGTGTATAATTCAAACAGAAGTTCAGCAAGACCTTTTGATCACACACCACTACAAGGATTTAGGGACTTAGCTGAAATCACCCAAAAGGCTCCAAGTGTAGATCCACGAGTTATCTATGGAGAATTAATGATGGCAGAAGAAGAACCAAGAAATTATAAAGAAGCTGCTAAAGATAGAAAATGGATCGAAGCAATGAATAGTGAGTTAGAATCCATAAATAGGAATAATACATGGAAATTAACTAACTTACCCGACAATCAAAAGGCAATAGGCCTTAAATGGGTATTCAAGACAAAGCGAGATGCAAATGGGAAGATCACAAAGCATAAGGCTCGCTTAGTAGCAAAAGGCTATGTGCAAGAACAAGGAATAGACTTCGATGAAGTATTTGCACCAGTAGCTCGAATAGAGACAGTTTGTCTTATTCTAGCACTTGCAGCATATAATGAATGGGAAGTACATCACCTAGATGTAAAATCCGCATTCCTTAATGGAGACTTAAAAGAAGAAGTCTACGTATTACAACCAGAAGGGTTTGTAAAACCAGGAACCGAGAAGAAAGTATACAAGCTCTCAAAGGCACTGTATGGATTGAAACAAGCACCACGAGCATGGAATATCAAGTTAGACCATACTCTGAAAACACTCAATTTTCAGAAATGCTCATTGGAACATGCAGTCTACATAAAGAAGAGCAACACATCAACTATAATAATTGGAGTTTATGTGGATGATCTCATAGTCACTGGAGCACCAAAGAAGGAAATAGATCATTTCAAGTCACAAATGGAGAAAGAATTCGAAATGAGTGACTTAGGACTCCTAGCATACTATCTTGGTATAGAAGTCACCCAAGCAGGGGGTGAAATATCCATCAAGCAAACATGATACATCAACAAGATTCTGAAAGAAACTAATATGCTTGATTGTAACGAAACAAAGGTTCCCATGGAACCGGGAACAAGACTCACAAGAACTGAAGAAGGAGAACCGGTGAATCCTACGGAATACAGAAGCTTAATAGGATGTTTGAGGTACTTACTACATACAAGACCAGATCTGAGTTACTCAGTTAATCTACTCAGTCGTTTCATGCAAGAACCAAAAGAACATCATCTGAAGGGAATCAAACAAGTATTGCGCTACATCAAAGGAACCAAAGATCATGGAATAACCTACAAGAAGACTGGAGGTTGCAAGATAACAGGTTACAGTGATAGTAGTTATGGTGTCAACACTGAAAAGGGAAGAGGCACTACAGGTTATGTTTTCTACTTTGGAAACTCACTTATTACTTGGTGCACTCAGAAACAACAAACGGTGGCACTCTCATCATGTGAATCAGAATTCATAGCAGCCACTGCAGCCGCACAACAAGCACTGTGGTTACAAAGATTACTCAAAGATTTGACGGGATGGAAAGAAGAAAAGATAACACTAATGGTTGATAACATCTCAGCAATAGCATTAATGAAGAATCCAGTGTTTCACGGAAGAAGCAAGCACATTGATAAAAGATATCACTTCATTAGAGAATGCGTAGAGAATGATCAGATTCAAGTTGAACATGTAAGCGGAGAAATTCAACGAGCAGACATACTGACGAAGGCACTAGCAAGAGTCAAGTTTATCACAATGCGAGAACTGCTTGGCGTTCAAGATTTGAAGAATCAAGAATGAAGATGATATGATTAGGGGGTGAATGTGAGAAATAATCATATTCATCTATGTATTTATAAAAGTCCAAGGGTTAGTTGTGTCAATGTCTAAAGTTAAAGTCTAGTGTCAAATTGTAAATATGTATTTAGTTCAGGGTCTGTTTGGTCAAAATTGGAAGTCTACAACTTCCCTGTGTCGTACGTATGTATGTATGATATACGATGGGCAGACCATCGACATCAACACAATTCAATCAATAAGATTTCAAGTTTCTAGTCAAATTCCTTTCAATTCTGTGTAATCGATCGATCTTTAATCCAACAAAATAAAGGATAAACCAAATGGGTCAAAATTCACATCTGTAAGTCGCAACAAACTGATGTTAGGCTGTTCATTATTTTACTACACTAAAAGATGTTCACAACATTTCCATATAAAATAGCTGTCCAGTTCCATGGATGTTTTTCTTACACTTCCTCCATATGCCTTTTACAGAATTACCCAGACCTAATACCAACTATAAGAACCCTATGAGACTAAAAGTTTCCTTCAAACATCTGTTTGATTGCTTCATTACTTCTTATTTCATTAATTATTTCTACAAACAAAGTAGTTAATGTTTATGATCAATCCACTCTCCTCTACATTACATACTCTTTGTTCATACATCACTATTAAATATGCACGGTCATTTTGAAACAGAATAAGATCTACACGTGTTGTTGTCATCAAAGACTTTGAAGCCTACCGCGGATGGTTTCTGCAAAGTGTCTGCATACAAATGGTGACAAGCCACTACATGAAAAATATCAGATGATGAAGAAGAACACACACTAATATGTGAGGATGGACTCCCAGTTCCAAGCCCAAACTATCTGTAAGCGACTATATATCTAAATAACTACAGCAATAGATGATTAAAAGTATATTTGATACTACAAAAAATAAAGTTTCAACAATATCTAAACGGCCATAGCTATGTAACTCCTATGCAGCAATCAATGGTAACTATGACTACAAAATTGAAATTATGAAATCAAAACTAACAAACTCTAGGTTGTCATAACGATTTTCCAATACCCGAATGTTACAATGGTGGCCAGCCGCAACGCGCGGACGGATCACCATCTAGTTTTAAACATTTATTATTTGTTACTTAGAATTTTAAATATTTATTTTTATTCTTTTACGATGTATGCTCAAATTTTTAATTATTTCCTATACGTATATGTTTATAAACAAGTTTGTTAATGAGTAAATTGCAAATTTCGGTCTTTGTTAAGTTCAAGGGTATTCTAGTCTTTTTAATTAAAGTACAAATTATTAATGCTACTCCAACCTATTAATAATCGGGTATGCGCCTTCCCAAACCAGGATCGTGTACCATCCTAAACTTGGCCCATTTAGTCATTTAGGTCATGGAGAATGTGAAGATTTATAGTTTCTTGACAGCGGCGATGTAGATTTCGAGCTTCTACCAAATTAATCATACCCATTGTATCCTCTTCATTCATCGCTAGTCGTTGGTTAGTATTTCCCTATTTTCAATGTTTGATTTCAATTGAATCCGTGATTTCTGCTTTTAGATCGTTGTTCTATTGTAGAATTTCGATGATTTGATTTCGATTAATTCATGATGCATTAGATATATCTCAAATCGAATCTGTGATTTTTGGGTTTAGAGCGTTGAATGTGTAGGATTTGGTTTTGATTAATTCATGATGCATTAGATATATCTCAAATCGAATCTGTGATTTTTGGGTTTAGAGCGTTGAATGTGTAGGATTTGGTTTTGATTAATTCATGATGCATTAGATATATTTCAAATCAAATCTGTGATTTTTGGTTTTAGAACGTTGAATGTGTAGGATTTGATTTTTTATTTATTTATTTTGAACTAGTGTGTGATCACTGTTGTGGGTTCAGATTAGTTTGATTTGAGATTGTTGAATCTGTGACAACAAATACTATCAACTTAAGTTTGATTTTGAAAACTGTTGAACTGGTTTTGAACTCACTGGAGATGCTCATTGATTTGAGATTGTTGAAACTGTTGAAAACTGTTGCTTATGACTTTGTTGAAGTTTTGGTATTTGTTATATTGTGTTAATCCCTTATGTCTTAAATTTCTAAAAAAGCGGGGAATGAGGATTTTCTTGAGATGGTCCACAAATAACAATTTTACGCCTTTGAATAAAGATATATCCTTCGATTACGGCCCTACGGAAAATTGGTTCTTCCGAATAACTTATAAAACTTGAATCTTTATTAAATTTTTTTATAAAGATTATAATTGATCAAATTAAGCACCCAACTTCTCACTATTTTTAGTATAATTTTATATAAAAAGAAATATTATTTGATTGCTTATTAAATTTTTTTATATGAAGGATGTATTTCATGGTGGAATGTTAGGCATTGTCACAGTATTCCTTTAGCTAAGGCGTTTGCTTGTTTTCCTTATCTATATAATATGGAAAAGAAATACTAGGAGGATAATGGTACGGTTTTAAACCATAAAACCGTTTAAATTGGTTATCAGTTCGGGTTTACAATCGGTTTTCTCTAGATTATCATACTGTCGGTTTACTACACTGAACAATTTAATTTATTGTTTATATAAGATATAAAATGTTTTTTTAATATAAAAACGACTAACGCAACTTTCAATTCTACTTTCAAATCTAAAAATTTGTGTATTATGATATTAAAACATTATTGTCACCACTATTTAACACACTGACATCACTATCCTACCAGACTGTTTAAATTGATCATTATTTATTAATGTGAAATAGTTGTTCAAGATTACATATGGTGTGATAGTTCAAGGACTTACGAGCAAAAATGTGAATCTATTGGGCATATGGAGTGATATATTATAGATGAAGGGTATTTATGGTGATTCTGACAAGATCTACATAATTAAATGGTTTAGAGTTTTGTTTTCTGGGCTTAAGAACAAGCCTAGCCTAGGTCCTTGTTATATTTTCTTTATCAAATTGTAAATCGATTTTTATTTTTGTGTATCTAGATTTTTAATCTTGATATGTTTCTCTTTTTTCATCATGATTTCAGGTAATCTTGACGGCGTTGAGGCGGTAGTTAGACTGTGTTGTGGTCGTTGTATAGGGTGGTTTGATGGCTTTTGATGTCTTTTTGTTTGATCTAACATCAATGGAACCATGAGCTATGACGTTTTTCTAAGCTTTAAAAATGTAAGTACTTATTATTCCTTATATTTAAATTTTGTTGTTGCATACTTGTACAATTTATTTGATTAGACCGCCCACATCGAGGGGTACGTGAGGCGTACGTACGTACGCCGTACGTACACGATGTGGCGTACGTACGTGGACGCGTACGTACGTACCTACGTACGAAGACATACCAAGCCAGTGGGACCCGCTTATTTCTTTTTCCTTTTTCTTTTTTTATTTAACGGTAACATTTTTAAAAATTCAAATTATTTTGTTATATTTTAACATTTAATAATTCAAATAAAATATAAATAAATTTCTAAAAAATTTGAAAAAATTTCTAAAATTCTTAATTAAATAAAACATTAATTTTAATAATTTTTTTTTAAAAAAACGGCTACTTTTTTTTGTCTTATTATAACGGCTAGTTTTTTTTCAAATAAAATATAAATAAATTTAAAAAAAATCTGAAAAAATTTCTAAAATTCATAATTAAATAAAACATTAAATTTAATAATTTTTTTTAAAAAAACGGCTATTTTTTTGTGTCTTATTATAACCGCTAGTTTTTTCAAAAATTCTATAAATACCACTTCATTTATTCATTTCATTCACACATCAAACTTCTCATTTCTCTCTCAAATTTCTGCAAACTCAAACTTCCAAATGGATCACAACAACTCAAACTCAAACTCAACCCCAAACAGAAACTCAAACCGAAACCCACCATCATTCATGTCTATGTTTCCAGACTATGATGCTACAAGCATGAACCAGCTTCTTCACCAATCTTCACCACCTTCACAAATGTATCCACCACAACAAATGGATCCACAAACATACTTTCACATGCAACAAATGTGGATGTTCCAACAACAACAAATGGCGGGGATGCAACATCAACAGTAACAACAACAAACCCAAACTCAACAACCCCTACAAGCAACTCAATCACAACCACCACAGTCCGAGGATGGCCCCTCACAGGGAAGGGTTAGGGGGAGAGGCAAAGGCAAAACTACTACCACTAAGGCTTCTCGTACTAAATGGCTACATTCAGATGAAGTCCTGATGGCAGAGGCCATATATGAGTGTTCGGAGAACAGTGTTATTGCCACCAACCAAAATACACATGATTTTTGGTTCAGAGTCCACAAACACTATTCTAGTTCAAACCCCAAAGTGCCTAGAGATCAACACAACCTGAAAGCTCATTGGCACATGGTTAAATCAAAGGTGGCCAGATTCAATGAATTATACTTGAGTGTCAAGAGTTCTAACTCAAGTGGGTGGTCTGGTAACATGTGGTTGCTTGAAGCAAGGAAGCTCTTTAATGCTGATTAAGAGACAGATTTCAAATATGAGCATATTTGGAATAAAGTGAAAGACAAGTTAAAGTACAACAGTGCTGAAGCTTGTGCGGCCAACCAAGGCCCCAAAAGAAACAAGACCAACACAGGCGGATACACTAGTTCTCAATCGTCTACAAACTTTGGTGAGCATGAGTTCAATTTCCATCTTGATGATGATAATGCTGGGGGTATTCAAGAGGGGCAGGAGCCTCCTCGGAATGAGGAGGAGCCTGCTCAAAAAACTGTTCCTACACGCCCACCCGGTAGGAAAGCGTCCAAAGCAGCTAAAAAGGAAAAGAAAAATAAAGGTACTGCTGGTTCCTCAAGTACTGAGGAAAGTCGGAACCGTTTTTATTCAAACCTTAGTTCAGCAGTCGAAAGCAGACAGGAATACCTGAATCAGTTGTTAGCTATCGAGAAAAACAAGATGAAGCTCAAGTACTACAAGCTGGTTAACATGGATACCTCTCACTTGAATAAAAAAAATTGGCAGCTCATAACCAAGCTTGTGCCCGGCTAAAGGTGGAACTGAACATCGAAGATGAGTCTGAGGAGGAAGAAGAAGATGATGAGGCTTAGGATTTCTACTTTCGTGTTTTCAATAAGTTAAACCTTAGGATTTGTTGTGTTGTTTAAATTTGGTTTGTTTTAATAAAAGTAATGTAGGATTTCCATGTTAAATTTTTTTTTATTAAATATAAAAAATTTTAAATTTTAAATAAAATAGCCGTTAACATTTAATAATAATTTAATATTAAATTATTTTTTTTAATAAAAATATAGCCGTTATAAATAAATAAAGATTAAATAAAATGGTGATGTGGAAACTAAAAGGTGGTATGTGAGAAATACTTGATGTGGAAAAAAAGTGGGTTTTGTGGTATGTGGGAAGTACATGGTGTGGCATGCTGACTGGACAAAAAAGGTGGTATGTGGGTAGTTGTTGATGTGGGTGGTCTTATGTCGAGGGAATTCCAAAGAACACCCTCCTTTTTCTTAATAATTGACATATCACTAATCTTAATATTTTATTTTTTAATATAAAATAAAATACATGGTCTTATGTGGGAAGTACATGGTGTGGCATGCTGACTGGACCAAAAAGGTGGTATGTGGGTAGTTATTGATGTGGGTGGTCTTATGTCGAGGGAATTCCAAAGAACACCCTCCTTTTTCTTAATAATTGACATATCACTAATCTTAATATTTTATTTTTTAATATATTTGAAACTATAATTTTATTGTTTATTATCTTTATATAGAAAAGATTTTAGAACAATGGGTTAGGTTCCAAACAAAACCAAACAATATGAAAAAACTTAAAAACTAAAGGCTGAGGGACTGAAATTGAAAATATAACAAAATTTCTTTAAAAAACACGGAGGGGCAGAAATGGAAATTAGAAAAATACCCTAATCTAATCGCACACACAATCCCCATCCCCGTCATCTGGTTTCCGCCCAAACACACACTCACGCCGGCGATCAGCTGATATCCAGGGCGATTCACGGCGACCGGAGTGAGGCCGACGACGGCTGACAGAGATAGAGCCCTAATCGAAGCTTGTAGTAGATTCGCTGCATCAAATCGACCGGAACAGGTAAAACTTCAATCCTATATGAGCATTTAGGGTTTTATCGAAAAATTAGGGCTCAAAGTTAATCTATACAAATATTCACGCGCAATGGCGTATCGATGATTTTGCGTGGTCTTCTCACTGGAAATCGGATACTTTTGTTAATTGATTATGTATGCTTTGAGAGTTGCGTTTATCACTTTGAGAGTAATTGGTAGTTGTGTTTATCACTTTTGTTGAGTGATAAACATGATTTTGCGTGGAACTGGTAATTGTGTTTATCACTTTTGTTGTTCCATTAACGTCGAGATCTACCGGGAATTTTGCTTGTTGTAATGATGTAATGTTGCATGTTGCACTTGCAATGTTACTTATTATAAATGTGATGAACGAATTCATAGGAATTCATAATGTGGTTCCTTCATAATGTATACATGTGCATTGTTTGTTATGTGGATTATGTCCAGATTTCGTTATAATTTGTGAATATCCATGGGTTTGACTTTGTCCAGATTTAGTTTTTTCGTAAGGTGGATTATGTACACCTAATCATCACATCGGAAAACAAGATTGTGTTACGAGTTAAATAGGCAATGTTTTGAAGGTCATAAGAGGTAATTTTTTGTCGTATTTTGTGAATATTCACGGGTTTTATTTCTAAATGGTTTATATCGTTGCATGATGCATCAGTGGATAGTATATGTTAATGTGGGGTAATGTATACATGTGTTTGTTGTAATGATATAACGTTGCATATTGCAATAATAAGCAGTTTAATGGTATAAAACATGGTACAACTTGTTAATATGTACACTAGATACACGTATAACAGCAGAAGGTTGTTTAGAATGATCGTGTTTATAATGTTGCATGATGCATCAGTGGATATTATGTGTTAACGTATATATGTGTTTGTCGTAATGATGTAATGTTTTATCAATTCCAATTTACAGTAACACGAATATTTTCCAATAATGGAGGGTGAGCAAGGCCACAAGAAGCGAATGAAAGTTTATGGTAAGAGCACAATTACTATATTTTGCATAAACAATTGCGTTTTAACTATATAATGTTTGTTAACAGAAAAGCGAGGAAAGCGTTTGTCAAGCGTGTTCGCTTCACAACATAAACCAAACGATGAGGGGAAGGTACCTAAAAGCAGGAAAAAAATGCTAAAATCTGCACGCGACATCATGCGTGAAGAACCATCAGTGGTAGGGCATGAACATGATGTAGAGTCAGATCAAGAAATAGGTGAACATGGTGAATCAGCTGATATATCGACAAAAACGCAATCAGAATCGGATTGTGGGACGCAAGAATACACATCAGGTAATACGTATTAAAAGTAAGTTTAATATTGCATCATGCAAGAGTATGTTAATAAAATTATAAATCGAACAATGCAGCGTTCGAGCTTAAACAGAGGCAGCCACCAGTTGAAAACATCAGCAGGGATGTAAATGAGCAAAATGTAGAAAGTGATTCGGGGGGTGAAAGTGATAAAGAAAGCGAAGAAGACGGTGAATATCCAAAAGATGTCAACGACGGGGAAGATGAAGACGTCGGGGAAGGTAAAGATGGAGAAGCTGAAGATGAAGAAGAAAGCGGGGACGAGAGCGATAAAGAAGGTAAAGTAAAATAACATATAATAATCTCAATTACTACAACAAATGTGAATATTTATTAATTGTATAATTTTGTGTTTATATACATACGTAGCGAAAAAATCAAGAAGCAATGATGGGGGGCCGTCTATACGGACAAGGTCGATGAAAAACAAAGACGGAAAATTTTATGGGTTGGTGGATGATAGTGATGAAAACGAGGAGTATGTTCCGGATAGCGTGTCGGACGATGAAGGTATTTAGTAATTATTAGTGCAATATTCAATGGCAGTATGTTACATTACAAAGTAGTAATATGATAGGTTATACAACATTAGAATGACGAATTGTGCAATTTTAAAATGGTGCATCATGCAACAATATTGAAACGAGCGATTATTATCATCTGGTTTGATTATACGGTCACCTATGCATCATGAAACATTTTTAAATCCTCAGTTGTGTTGAATAACAGGTACGAAACCAATATCATCAAAGAAACGGAAGAGGAAACAGGGTAGAACAAGGAACGTGAAGCCTAAAAAAGCAGGTAATTCAGTATGCAATAGCAGTATGTCAAGTTATGTAGTATTAGGAAGATGCATTAGTCAATATTAGTATGACGCATTATGTGATATTAACATGTTGCATTATGCAATATTAGAATGTTGCATTATGCAACATTGTTGAAACGTAACCTTATTATCGTAGGTTTTTATTTATTTATTTATTTGATGCATTAGTCAATATTAGTACGATGCATTATGCGATTTTAACACGTATTATGCAACATTAACATGTTGCATTATGCAACATTGTTGAAAATTATTATTATTCTGTTTTTATTTTTATTTTATTTGAACCCTTATTATGAAATGTGCAAAAAATTAAAAAACGGCGTCGTGGTTTAACAGGTAAGAATCCGGTTTCGTCAAAGAAAACAACAAGTGGCAAAGGATTGTCGAAAAGGAAACTGTTGGGGCTTAACACGCGGATGTCACCAAAAAGCTTATCCGAGACAATCCAACTTTTAACGAAGACTCAAAGGGCAGAAGTAAGACAGATGCGGTTGGGTCGATTGTTGAAACTTAGAATGAAAGAGATACCGACCAAGCTAGCATACTTTGTGGTCGATAGATTCAACCCAGAAAAAATGGAGATTGATTTGGGGGCAACACAAATACAGATTGATGATGATGTGGTTGTTAAAGTTTTGGGTTTGCCAAACAACGGAGTCGTGTTGGGAGACACAAAGAAAAGGTCGAGGGCAACATTCGTATCAGAATGGAGGAAAAGGTTTCCGGGAGAATCATATGTTAGCCCAAAGGAAGTGGCAGACATGATAAAAGCCGAGCGGAGAAACACAGGAAACGTGTATTTCAAACTCGACTTCATAGCACTGATGGTAGGAGTGCTCATGTACAGAATGAAAACGGGCAACCTGATGCTCGACTACATGGCTAACATAACCGATGATACCGACCTGTGCAACATAAACTGGTGCAAGTTCATGATAAGTTCATTAAAGATGTGCAAGAAAGATTGGAATCAAGACGGTAGTTCATGGTTCGTAGGGCCTCTAGCATTTTTAACGGTACGCCATTCGTCGCCCCAACATTGAGCACATATTATTTACATAATACAATTTTAATTAACTCTTGAATATAAAAAAACGCAGTTGGTATATGTGGATGGAACAACATGCGGCGCATTCACACAAGAGCGTGTTGTTCCACCAATCACATTCTGGACAAAAGAAAACTTGGAGATCAGAGTAAAGTTCGAGTTAAAGAACGGAGGGTTTGGGAAAGGAAAGGCGATGGAATTTTACATTGACGAAAAAGGAGATATAAGCGAGGATGAGGGAGATACAACTACTTTGAAGGTAATTATTTGTATATATACATATATGTGTGTGTGATTTTAAGAATAGTCAAGAGTATTATGTGAATTGTTGCAATATGCAACATTATTAAAATAGGTTAAAATATTGGTATATTTTAATGTTGCATTATGCAACAATGTATTAGAAACGTAATGGCGCTTTTTGCAACATTATATTATATATTTTTAATATTAGTCAAGAGTATTATGTGAATTGTTGCACTATGCAACATTATTAAAATAGGTTGAAATATTGGTATATTTTAATGTTGCATTATGCACCACTAATAAAATAGGCTAAAATATTGATATATTGTTTAAACATGTGAAACAGAGTTGTGTGGACGAGCTCGAGGACGCGTTTGAGGAGATGGAACACGGGAAGGCAAGAGCTACGAAGGTTTTGAAAGCGGCGGTAGCAAAGTTTAAGGGAGAAAAGAAGGTTGAGGATTTTATTGAAAGATACAAAAAAAATTTCACGTACGTTGACGACATAAATACAATGGCTCATGAAACGACGTCGATCAATGAACCTGAAGCTGAGTTACAAACCGACGGGCCTCCACTTGATGAAGTCATAGCAAACGTATTGAAGGCGGTGAAAGAACCCGGGGAAAAACCGGAAAGTTCAAATATAATGAAGAAGAAAAAACGGGTAAAAGACCCTTCAATGCCAAGTTTTGATCTCCTGTCGTCGCAAAGCACAATTGGATCAGACGCGGACGAGCACGACAGGGAGGAAAGTCTAAGAGCGTTACGTCTGAACGCGGTTAAGAAGAACGCGCCCCCACAAAAAGGTTTGAAAACCCGGACAGCCAAGAAGGCGGTGAAAAAAGGGACGATTACAAGATTTACAATAAAATCAGGGTCCAGCCAGCAATATGTTAATTTGGCGGAAGAATGTCGAAGCAAGAAGACACCGACAATCTATACAAGGAAAGAAGTCGACATAAATGAGCCGATGGACAACACCGAAAAAAAACTTTGGATATATCTAAGGAAGTTGTTTCGGGATAAAAATGATGATGATATGAAGAAGCCAAAAAAAGGTGTTCCGGGCAGGAATGTGGTTGAAGCTACCAATGTGGGAACATCGAAATCAAATGCATTGGTGGTGAAAGATGACAGCAGATCTGTCGATACATCAGCTTCATATTTGTAAGTATAATAATAAGTATATTTGATTACGTTTTTATGATTAGTGAACTATGCAATTGTTTTGATGTAAAACTAAATAACTAACGTGCAGGCAACCAGTGTTCGAAAGCGCGCATGGCTTTCGAACACAAGCATTCATGATGACCACTACGTTAACTGGTCGGTGGGTTGCCGACGATGTCATAACATGTTGGGCAATACTACTGAATTACGAAGAGAGGGTGGTCACAAATAATGCACCAAAACGACTATATTTGCACGCACGAACCATCGTAAGTGGTTAAATTAACAACTATTAATATATTTATTTTATATGTTGTATTTCGAATTTGATTGTTTGATTATGATGACAGACAGACGAAATGATTAAAGTTACGGGTGGTTGTCGTGTGTCGGTGCTTTGTGAAAAGCTTAAAAGGAACATAAAGTACGTGCTAGAAGGTCGTGATGATCTGATGGATATGAAATGTTTCGAATTAGTCGTGGTGCCAGTTTTTGAAAAGAATCACTACTATGTGGTGGCGTTCGACATGCGTTACCCGAGCGTCGAGGTCATAGACAACATGGAAGGCGAGTTCATATGCCCGGATGCCGCATGTGCATACGTACAGAAGGGGACGCCAGCAAAGATAGTAAGTCGTTCACAATAATTTACAAAACTTCATTTTTTTATGGTAATATTGCACGATGCAATACTATAACGATACACAATGCATGTGTATCAGAAACTGTTGCATGATGCTCTTGTATGATAATACTGCATGATGCAATACTATACAGATTGTTTGTTAAATATCGTACTGATACACGCGTACAATTGATGTGTAACAGAAATTTTTGTTATCTGAGTACCTTAGAGAGATGAAAAACCCAGTTGCAACGTATCTACCTCAGGCCTACATTTCAAAGAAGAGGGTTGAATGGTCAACGGTTGAAAACGACACAGACTGTGGTGTGTTCACGATGCGCCACATGGAGATGTATAAGGGACATAGCGAGCCGTTTGAGTGCGGATTCGGCCTCGAAAAATATATACAGGATGCTCAATTGACAAACTTAAGGATGAGGTACGCGACAAAAATTATTTCATCGCCCTCAAATGTAATTGCACCTGATGTATTAAAAACGGTCGAGGATGCCATCACAAAAATGAGGATGACGGTGGAGGATGGTAAGCTGCCGGATGAAGTGGAAGAAGACGACGTGCTGTTGAATTACGTCGAAGAAGAATGCAAGGAGGTAGAGACAAAGCTGGCAGATTTTAAAGAGTGAAAGACATCAAGAATGAACGGGGCTTATGTGATATATAAGGTCATTAACATGGATTTTGTTGCATGATATGGAAAACAGGACATGTTTTTACGTACTGTTGGAACCAAACAAATATTTGCTTTATTTTTCAAATGGTTGTTATCAATGTTTCAGTTAAGGATGCAATATCAAATATTTTTCCAGATTGGATTGTTTTGTTGTTTCAACGTGTTAACATGATTGTTGCATGATGCAACATTAATGAAAAAATCGCATGTGTTGTATTATGAGACAAATTTATATTAAACGTAGCAGGTCGTGTCGTGTTTGTGGTGAATGATATGTGATGTAATAGTTGTTGGATTATATGTATTTTTTTTAATGTGTTAACAGGTTTGTTGCACGATGCAACATTACATAAAATACGCATATGGTGTATTACGGTTATAGTTTACGATGCATAACGAAACGGTTGTTGTATTATTAACAGGTTTGTCAATGTATTTGGAATATGACGCGCGACGTAACAGTTAAATGTTTACGCATATTCTACATGTTTTGTTGGCACATGTTTGTTGAATCGTTAAGATTATATTGCACCATGCAATATTATCCAGTTTGAAAACGATAATGTCAACATAATGAAAACGAACAAACATATTCCGGACCTACATGCGCTGATGTTGTCATTGATTTTTTTGTTTGATTTGAGAAATGGTTGTGTTAGATGTGGTTTCATTGGTTTTGTATACAGGTGTTGTGTTCGGTAGTGTTGGCTTTTATGGTTTATGTTGTTTTGTTTTTTATTCTTGTATCAATACTTTGTACTTTGCACAGCTTCCCGCTGGCGCCGGTTTCATAGTTTTAATATATTGCCGTTCAAAAAAATGCATAATGCAACAATGAGTTATGTTTTTTTAAATGAAAAGATCGATGATAACGAATTGTCATAGGCATACGACAAATATGATTGACAAACAAAAAACTGCGTAAAATAGAATCATAACACGTCTAATCATCGTCACGCAACGTAAACATAACAAATCCAACCAAATTATACGAGTAGTGTAATAAAGCAGGAAAGGTATCAAACATATGACCGGAAGCTTGAGCATGTAAACAATCGAACGAAAGAGAACCAATGCTGAAAAAACACATAACCCACAAGCTGATAGCAGTCCAAAGTTTACGTTGGATCGGTCATCGTTGCAGCAGCCGACGCTTTTGAAGCAAGTAACTAGCACAAACAAACATATAAATATAAACAATGTTACATAAAAAATGGTAAAATCACAATGTTGCATTATGCAACAGTAACGGAAATGTGATAAAAACGAAAACAATAACAAAAAAAATACCAAAACAATAAATAAAGAGTGCACGCAATTAAGTTACCTTTGCAGCCGCTTCCGCCTTGGCAGCCTGAACCTGTAGACGTCTCGAACGGTAGACAATGCATAATGCAATAAAAAATAGTTAAAACAAACAATTATAATTTAAATTGAATAACGAGTAACAAGCGTTTTGAATGTATTTACCTTTTCGCACGAGCGGGCGTTATGCCCATGCTGTTTGCAATTCCCGCACAGTCTTGCAACTTTTCCTTTTTTTATTTTGTTGATTGCTTTCTCACGTGGCCCAACAAAACGTTTGCCGCTGTTGTTTTCTTTATCTTTGTCGTATCCAGAACCTTTGGTTACTGAATGTTGCAGGATGAGTGTTGAAGGGCCTGTTTCGGGAACGCGGAGAATATCACTAATAACAGCGTTTGTACGATTACACTCCGGATCATATGGTACATCAGCGAATATCTTTATTTTTAAAGCTTTCATTTGTTCACATAGTGCCGAAAGCTCTGTAGGGTTGTGTCTCAAGCGGTCAGCGCAAAGTGCAACAGTGTCCAGAATCTCGTTTCTCAGCCTTGTCTCTACACGGTTGTCTACCGAATACCTGTTTGTGATGTCGTACACCCTCCTCGGTAATGAGTCACGCTTCCAACGATTGCTTATGTATCGGTCAGGAATGGCGTGAACTTGTTCGGGTCTATAAACGCAAAAGATGTGGCGACACAGATAGCCGATACGCTTGAATAGATTGCAAGTGCAAGAGGTTGCCTTGTCACGTACATCGAAGGCGACCTTCATATGAAATAACATCGCATCATTATATGAATAAAGCATGCACAGTTATAAGGACGAAAGGACATCCAAAAAAATACAGTTATAAAATGTTGCATAATGCAAGTGTATATTAATGACATAAAACATGAAATTGCAGTAAGCGTTAATATCACCTCGAATTGGCAGACTGGAACAAAATGTTGATTGTACTGAGTCACGGTATATAGCTTCACATCACCGACCACCGTGGGTGTATTATTGGTACATTGCAACATACCCCTCTCTATCTCTTTCTGGACTTCAACAAATAAGGCAGGTGTGTAGATGCGAGACGCATGCTCCTCAATACGTAGGTTGGTGTGTAGTAATGGCGACGAATTCATCATGTTGAACTCGAGTTCACGTTGGTTGTGTCTTTGACCGTCTATTGCGGTGTCAAATGACATTAGGAATTGAAGCAACGAGTTATGCCTGTTTGTGTTGACTTTAAACATGGCGTTTGAACTCTCACACATAGAGGTCGTTTTCATCAAACAACACATGTCAAGATGACTGAAATAGCATGGTACCCACCGTTCCCGAATACCATACATATCATTAAGCCAATCGTGACCAGTTAGATTGTATTGAGACATGAGGGTGTTCCACCTCATCTCAAAGTCATCCTTATCGATTAAAACGTCCCATACAAGATTGTGAATGGCCGTCCTGACTTCATCGTTATCAACATTACAACCTTTAATCTGCAAATTAAGAGAATGGGGATTATATTAAAAAAAAACACAATATATAATGCATGATGCAACAAAATTACGAAATTTATCGTTTACCTTGGCTGGCAATTTCATCATGATGTGCCACATGCACAATCGGTGTGCGGAAGTTGGGAAAACTTTGAGGACCGCACTCCGCATAGCGGCGTCTTGGTCGGTCAAGACAAGTATGGGAGGCTTTGGGTGACACTTCACAAAAGTTTCGAGCAACCACACATAGGATTCTATGGTTTCATCGCAAATCAATCCAGCACCAAATGTTACACACCTTTTATGGTGATCGACACCAGTAAAAGGGACAAAAATCATTTTGTACCTGAAAATAAGGAACAACGTATATCACAACAGTTTGAACAGAAACCACAAACTTGTGTGGATGCATGATGCAATAATGCGTATATGGAAACATCACATGGTACAAATACCGCATTATGCAAAAAAAAGTTAAAGAAGGACGCATATACGATTAAAGCCTACGATTAAAAGCATAACATGGATTAATACAATTAAACCAGAACAAATTGCAATGAGGAAATAAAAAAATAAGGGAGAATATTACATGTTGGTCTTGTATGTCGCGTCAAACGCGAGAACATCACCAAACTCGATGTAGTGGCAGCGTGATACGTCATCAGCCCAAAATAAAGCCTTGACCACCATTTGTTCCACCTTGTAGTAAAAAAAAAGTTGTGGAGGTTGGTAGTTCGAGAAGCAAGGCAATTTACGGTCAATTGTGCATCCCGGTGACCAATGAAGAGTTTTATGTTACGCCTCCAGTTTTTGTAATCGATTCGTTTGCCACGGACGTAGTGGTGACCGCCTTTCAACGTACACTGAACTTTGTGAGCTATGTTCGGGCCGATGTTGTGAAGGCTAAGGGAGTGAATCATGTGTTGCTCGGAGTATGTGAGAGTACGTTGCTCTTTGGAGAAATCCATGAACTCCTGGCCGATTAATGGGTGGTTATGATGCTCGACCCAATCATATAGAATTAAATCTGAAGTGCCGGGATATATTCTAAAACGGATGCACGCCTTGCAGTTGGTCAACTTGATACGATTGGATCTTCGCTTATGATGGTTAGCCATGTTGAAGTTACCAAACCTAGGCTTTCCATAACGGTGGCAATGTATGTAACGAAAGCTGACATTTTCGGGGCGATCCTTGTTAGTACCAAGTTTTGTACTAAATCCAGCCTTGGATGCATACCGGCTGTACATCGCAATGATTTCTTGCCAATCGGTGTAAACAGTACCAATGGGAGGTGGTAAGAATTCGGCATCAACATCCGGTTGGTATAATTTACTACCGTTTGGAGTAGAGAATACTCGGCTGCAAGCGCCACCTGTTGTGGAAAATTAATAAATAAACAGATGATTATGAGAAAAAAACAAAGGACGTACGAATGTATGATGCATCAGTAAGATAAAAAAAAATGTGTGTAACAACACTAATACGTGTAACAACTCCAATAACAACATAAAACATGTATAAAAATTAACAGAAGAAACATGAACGGTGTACATATACGGTAAACACCAAGCAGGTAGGAAACACATATTTGAATAATAGTGCATAATGCAACATTCAAAAAAAAAATCAAAAACAAAACGACAATAACATTTATCATCAGAATATCAAGTCGCATATCATATCATACATCATATCGGATCATAATCGTACATAATCAACAATAAAATTACCGTTTGATTCGATTCCAACGTATATTAGCGGCGTTTTAGGTTTCTTAGGTCTGGATTTGCGAGTCCGCTTGACAGAAGAATTAACCGGTGGTGCTGTACGATCTGAGGAGAAATCCGATGATTGATCAACATATTCGGTTGGTTGATCAACAGAATTGATCGATTTAGACGGAGCAGAAACGGAATCAACAATCGCCGAGCTGTAATCGTCACTAACAATCAGAGCGTTCGAATCGATGAAGGATATATCGAAGGTAGACATGGCCGATGGTTATGGATCGATCGTTGAAGGCTTAAGGTTTTAGTATAGATCGATCGTGAAGAAGAAGAACGCAGGGAGAAGTTGCAGATCGTGATTTTTTGGGGGGAGGGGGGATAACCCTAGATTAATTTGGGGGAAGGGGGTTAAAAGTCTAAAATACCCTCACCTAGTTTGGTTTTTTGGTTTTTGCACTTTCTTTTGGTTTTTCATTGATCGTTTTCCTTAGAACAATAATGAATTTGCATTTCTTTGTTTTTTTAGTCGAAAACTAATAGTGTTTTTATCTTCAAATATAAATTAATAGTGTTTTTATCTTCAAATAGAAATAGAAATGATATGATGCACCGAGTAAGTTAATAGCAATTTTTTAATTTAGTGTATTTTATATCATTTTTAACATATATCATTACTAGAAGATTAGTGAATTTTTAATGAAAATTTCCCCCAAAGAGTTGAATTTGTCGGAAATTCAACAAATTAAGTACTATATTCAACAAATTAAGTACTATACATATTTGTGTATCGACTAAAGAAAGGAAACAAATTTAGATATGTGAATCGTGAGTAAAAATTTCCCCAAGAGTTGAATTTGTTGGAAATTCAACAAATTAAGTACTATATTCAACATATTAAGTACTATACATTTTACAAATTAAGTACTATACTTTTTTTGCTAACGCTCCATGAAGTAAAAATTAGCTTTATTATTTAAACTCTTTATCTATAAAATTATGACTAAGCAGACTTTTACGAATATTCTTATGTGTCACAGTTGTCAAATCGTGTTCCAAAGAGAAAAAACTAAAGATTCTGGGGCTGACATATGTGACATCTCGTCCAAAACCAGGTCAAACCTCTCTCTTATGACTTTTTAAATTAATATTCATATGTGTTATTTACATGATCAAATTGTTAAGTTACTAGATTAAACGGATAACCATTAACCGATGACGTAATTTAAATCCCGTGTTTGTACTAGAAACATACACCCGTAATCTAACACCCCAATTTTTTATTATTATAGCGGAAGGCTTACGTGACAGTAATTTATTATTTAACTCATCGCTTTAGTAGTGTTAATAAGTGAAACATATTTTATATTAAAACACTTTTCATTTACAAAATTGGGATATACTAAATATCCTCTAAGTGTTTACAAAAGATTTGGGATGAATCTATCATCCCATGTTTAGGTCCCGATTACATTCCACCACCACTAAAACGTAATATAGACTTGATAGCACATCACGTAGTCATCCTCGTACCACCAAATCCATATTTCCATGCATCCATTAGTTACTTGAAAAATAGTTTAAAACCACAATGTCAACACTAGGTTGGTGAGTCCACTAACAAAAATGTTTAGTTTCGACTTTATCATTTAATCCCACGTATTCAATTAATGAATCAAGAGAGTGAATCTAAATGGAGAGTATTTCTGGTTTGTAAACTAGCTAGCTAGGATTACTATGCACAAATTAATCGTAAGCTCTAAATCAAAACTAGACCCATATTCGATTGTATTTCTCACCAAGTTTCGCGACTAGAGCGACTGATCAGTGAGTACGGGTGGTCAACCCCAGTAGATCTACCAATACATCTCACGCTACATTAATGATCTAGAAAATATTGTTCTAAATTATCCAAATTCCAAATTCATTATTCAGTATAGGCCTAAATTATTTTACAAAAATGGAGAATTTTTTCTATAAAAAGATATTGGATAAAATGAATATGATTTATAAAAGACTTTTATAAAAATAATCAAAGCAATTAATTATTTTTATAAACTTTTATTATTACTTTGATGAATCGAAGTAATCGAAATGAGGATACGTTGCGTAGTAATAAAACCGAGACCATACATCGATATACGCAAAACGTAAATGTTTAAAATCTCCAAACAATTACCTTTCACGTTTTATTAAAACAATCCAACGTTTATGATAAATAAACTTTTATAAATCTAAGTGTCACAAATTAATATTTTAGAAAAATGAATATTTCCTACAAAAGAAATATTAAACGATTTCGAAATATTAAATGATTTAATGTCAAGCAATTCATGTTTTAAGAATGAAAAATTAATCTTGACGATTAATTATGTTTTATTCACCAAGTATGGTTAATCTATAATTATTTGAAAATAATTATAACTTGTATAATTAACAAATCAAACACGTAATTATTTAATTAAAAATAATTATACAAACTAGTAAAAATAATAATAAACATTATTTTTACATTCAATATTCGGGACTTGATTGAACTAAAAAGTTGTTTAATCTTTTATTATATTTATTGAACATAAACATAAATAATCATGAAAGTATTTATTTAATAAATACTAACTAACGGGTTTCAAACGAATACAAACGGGATTAAAATGTCAAGACTTGACCGGTCGGTATCACTTGGGTGACTTATGCTACTCAAATGATCAAAGACCTTATGCATATGTTTATTTAATTATTTAGGACGTTACGTGATACCGTTCCTACACTGCTTATTTACTGCTTACCTGCTGATTCCGTGAGTTTCACGGCCCCTTTTCCTTTTAACTGTTTTATACTTTGGGGGAGAAATTATGAAATCTGATAAATGCTTTTTACTTAATATTATGGTTTATCTGCTAGCCGTATGACTACTTGTTCTCTTACTGATTGCCCAATTTGGTACATTATCGTTATAAACGTTTGTACAACCGTATCCTACCATTAATCGATTTCAATTAGTTTTGTACGAAACGATAGCTAGTGAATAGATCTATTTGGGTTGACAACCCTACCCTAACTGGTAGCTCCAGTTCTGACTCCGGATTGTCTGGGGGTACACGTCAGTTATTCTGCTCTGTTTAACATCTCTGGGCAAGAGATGCTTGGGTGGGTAAACCGTTAGTATTTGAAATCAAGGTTCAGGTGAGCTCATACATCCACAACGATAAACCCATGTAATATTTAAGTATACTGAAAACTGTTTTACAAATGTTTAAATGATAAATCATAAACCTGTGAACCTCACCAACTCTATGTTGACCTTTTAAACTCATGATTTCTTAGGTAATTGATGCAAACACCGGAGGACATGCAAATGGGGCTTATCTATGCTATTGGACCTGCTTACGGAGTCATAGTCCCGACTATTTTAATAAACCGTTAAATGTTTTTATTATCAATTTAAGACTTTATGTTTTCCAAATGTAAGACATTTTCATTTTCACTATCACTTTCCGCTGCAACTGACAATGAAATGATGTTTTATGAAGTTTAAATTTATTAGATAATGTTCTATGTATCCTCGACTATGATTCCATTCTCGCTCACACCCGAACCTGTTGACCGGGGTGTGACAGATTGGTATCAGAGCCGTGGTTATAGCGAACCAGGATAAACAACAACAAAACAAAAACTTAACCTGGACTATATAATCCACTCCGAAGCTACCATTTGCATGCAAGACCTCAACTTCAATATGTTTACTTATGCTAGCTTATGTGTTACTTATGCATTGCTTCCTTTCTTTAGTTTCTATACTATCATGATGTTACTGACCACTGTTCCTGTTGGAATATTTTCACAGAGATGACTTCCAAGGAAGTCGTTTGCGTTGCTGATTCTGACGAGGAACCCAGCGTGGAGTACACTCCATCACCTGAAGACCTTACACCAGAGGATTATACTCCCTCACCAGAGGACTACTCACCATCCAACTCCGAGACCGAGGGAGCCACTGTTGGCATCATTCGCCAGACACCCATTCCCCTTGGTTTCCTGAGTCCCATTAGGCGTAGGACCTCCGATGATTCCTCAGACCACCCTGCTCCCACCGCCACTGCTGGCGGTGAGGCCCCAATTGGTGCTTCTAGCACCACCGACCCCTTCGCAGGCCGTGATCGGTCTGTGAAGACCTATGTCGCCACACCTGGTGGCGGCAGACGGGGATTCATCCCGGGACTGACCCCTGGTCCATCCCGGACTCGTAAGGTCGGAACCACCCCTGAGGAGCCCGCGCCCAAGCGGCACCATGTGTTTGAGCTACCTCACATCGCATGGATACCCTGCCAGGTTCAGCATTGGCGGATCATAGAGGAGTCCCCGAGTTGTTATGCTCGAGGAGAGTCCTCACTCCCTGACCCCTCCCGCCGAGTACCCTTAGGCATCTCGCCCTTCACTCACGAGCCTATATCTGACACTATACCACTTCTGGTGGCTCGTCTGAGGCGCATTGAGACCGACCTGGGGGAGCTTGGCGCTGATGTCCGCCAGCTGCCGACCACTCCTGAGATGACATTCCTTAGGAACCAGATGATCGAGTTGATCGGACGCATGGGCGCTACTGACAACGCCATGGGGTCCCTCCATGCCCACATGACCGGGGTCAGCATGGCCACTACCGATCTGCTCCTCTCACATGAGAGCCTGCAGAGGAGGGTCGCAGCACTGGAGTTTGTATCTGGACGACTCCTCTCCACCCTCCATGCCATGACCCAGGGCCCGACCTTCTTTTACATGCCACCTGGTCCTCCACCCCCACCACCTTTCTAGGTAGATATGACCTAGTCTTTTGATGGCCATTTTACGGATGAAACATGTTAACTTTGATTATGATCGGGACTGCGAGCCCATGATGAAAACTTGTTTCTTTTGAATGTGTTTTATCTGTAATATGGTAGAAAAACAATGGATGTATTATGATTATGTAATGTTATGTTATGGTTATGGATTTATTATTATCATCATGTTATGGTTGTGTAGTTTATATTGTTATCATTAATATGACACGTTATGTTACTTCATCCTTCCTATCTTACGTCTCTTGGTTGTGTTTGCGTGTAAAATGTTTTGGCAATTGATGTATGTCGTGATAGTTATTCTCGAGCATGTAATAACCCCATTTACATATTATCTAAAATTTTCTTTATGTTGGCAATTGTAATCTAAAGCGAAATCATGCCATCGAGACGCCGAACCACCAGGAACGTTTCACCTCCTCCGCCCCCTCCTCCTATGACTACTGAGGAAATCGAGGAGATGATTGCTAATCGCGTCGTAGAAACTGTTGCCGCCGCTGAAACCCAACGTCAGAACGACAATGGGGCACGCGGTAAGTATGAATTGACCAAGGGTTCTGAAGGCGCCGTTGGCAAGGTTTTAAAAACCGGTTCGAACCGGCCGGTTCGACCGGTTCAACCGTCACCCGGCCACCTAGCCGGTTTTTTAACATCCGGTTTTATGGGTTTAACCGGACCGGGTTAAACCGGCCGGTTTTCCGGTTTTGTCCGGTTTTTTCTGGTTCAACCGGTCCGGTTCAACCGGTTTTCTGATATATTTTTTTTTAACTTTTTTTTTAATTATTGTTTAAAGTTTAAAACTTATATTTTCTTATGAAATACATATCTGATATAATTTTTGAGTGGATTATAATTGTATTTTAACTACTTTTGTTGGGGTGTACAAGTTTATTAGCATTTTTATAAAAAAATATATATAAATCCCCTAACCGGTTCAACCACCCGGTCTAACCGGTCCGACCGGTCGAACCGGTCCCGGAAGGTTTTCCGGTTCAACTAAAAAACCGGTTTTTAAAACATTGGCTGTTGGTTTAATTCGCTGGATTGAGAAAATGGAGTCCGTCTTCCGCATAAGCAACTGCCCTGAGCAGTACATGGTCAAATATTCCACATTCGCACTGACTGATAGCGCTCTGACTTGGTGGAACTCCCATGCTGATGCTATGGGAACTGATTTGGCTTACGCCATGAGATGGGACGAACTCAAACAACTGCTTCGCGATGAGTATTGTCCTAGGGAAGAGTTTCAGAAACTCGAAGCCGAAGTTCTGGAACCTATCCATAAATGGAGCCGATGTTGCTGGCTACACCAAAAGGTTCCGTGAGCTCGCTCATCTCTGTCCAACCATGATCACTCCCCTGTACAAGAAGATTGAACGGTACATCTGGGGACTTGCACCCCATATCCACGGGAATGTCCTTTCCTCAAATCCTCAAACTTTTCAAGATGTTGTACGCTTGGCACACAACCTCGTTTACCAAGCTAACCGTCAAGGTGTGAGCCTTGGCAAGAAACAGTCTGAGAGCAAGACCCCTGAAGCTAGTACCACTCCCTCTGCAAACAAGAAGCCTGACAACAAGAGAAAGCGCGGATTCTGGAGGAATCGCGAAGAAAAGACCCCTGCTAAGGAAACCGAACCAGTAAAAGCTTATGCTGCTACTACCCCTACTCATGTTGTCCGAAAGACTGGATACACCGGTGGAGCACCTCTGTGCAACAGATGCAACCTCCACCACACTCTCGATTGTGGAAATGTCTACTGCAACAACTGCAAGACCAAAGGACATGTGGCACGTGATTGCCCAAAGCGCACGTGCTACGGTTGTGGAGCCACCGAACACTACAAGAAGGACTGCTCGAAGGCAAGGAACCATGATGCTAATCAGGCTAGAGGAAGAGCCTTTGTAATCAATGCCGGAGACGCTCGCCCTGACCCCAACACGGTGACGGGTACGTTTCTACTAAATAATCATTATGCTTCCGTTTTATTCGATACTGGTGCCGATAGAAGCTTCGTGTCTACCATTGGCCAATTACGAATTTGTGCCTAGACAGTACAGAGAATTAGTAGAAACTGGTATAATCTATCAAAATTGCTCGCTAGAACTCTCCGACCATTCCTTCAGCATTGACTTGATGCCGGTTGAACTAGGAAGTTTTGATGTTATCATTGGCATGGATTGGTTATCAAAGAACCATGCAGAAATCGTGTGCCATGAGAAAATAGTTAGGATGCCACTCGCAGATGGCAACACTCTAAACGTGCAAGGTGAAAAGAGTGGAACCAAACTAAACCTCATATCTAGTATGAAGGCACGGAAATTCCTTCGTAAAGGATGTCATGCCATCCTAGCACACGTAACTGAGAAGAAACCGAAGGAGAAGCGTGTGGAAGATGTTCCCGTTGTTCGCGAATACCCGGAAGTCTTTCCCGAAGACTTGCCAGGTTTACCACCAACGCGACAAGTAGAGTTTCACATCGACTTAGCACCCGGTGCCGCCCCCGTAGCCAGATCTCCGTACCGCCTGGCACCTTCTGAAATGAAAGAGTTATCTAGTCAATTACAAGAATTGCTAGATAAAGGCTTCATCCGTCCAAGCCACTCTCCATGGGGAGCACCCGTGCTATTTGTCAAAAAGAAAGACGGAACATTTCGAATGTGTATTGACTACCGGGAACTGAACAAGCTGATTGTGAAGAACCGTTACTCGCTTCCTAGGATTGACGACCTATTCGATCAACTTCAAGGATCGAGCTTCTACTCCAAGATCGATCTGAGATCAGGATACCATCAACTCAGAGTTAGAGATGAAGATGTTTCGAAGACAGCGTTCAGAACACGCTATGGCCATTATGAGTTCCTCGTGATGCCATTTGGTTTGACAAACGCACCAGCTGTGTTCATGGATCTAATGAACCGCGTATGCAAACCTTATCTGGATAAATTTGTTATCGTGTTCATTGACGACATTCTTATCTACTCCCATAGTAAGGAAGAACACGAACAACATCTAAGACTTATCCTGGAATTGTTGAAGAAGGAAGAACTCTACGCGGAATTTTCCAAATGCGATTTTTGGATTCGTGAAGTACATTTCTTGGGTCATGTGATCAACAATCAAGGTATTCACGTGGATCCCACAAAAATTGAAGCAATCAAGGATTGGAGTACGCCAACGACTCCAACCGAGATTCGACAATTCTTGCGTCTCGCTGGCTACTATCGTCGATTCATCGAGAACTTCTCAAAGATAGCTCAGCCACTGACCGCTCTGACGCAGAAAGATAAGAAGTTCGTATGGGATGCCAAGACTGAAGCAGCATTTCAGTTACTGAAGCGAAAGCTATGTGATGCCCCGATTCTATCACTACCCGATGGGATCGAAGACTTCGTTGTTTACTGCGATGCTTCGCATCAAGGTCTAGGTTGTGTATTGATGCAACGAGAGAAAGTCATCGCCTACGCATCACGACAACTGAAGATTCACGAGAAGAATTATACGACCCATGACTTGGAACTCGGAGCCGTCGTCTTTGCTCTCAAAATATGGAGGCACTATCTTTATGGTACTCAGTGCACCATATTCACTGATCACAAAAGCCTCCAACACATTTTCAATCAGAAGGAACTGAATATGAGACAACGACGATGGGTGGAACTGCTAAATGACTACGAATGCGAGATTCGTTATCATCCGCGCAAGGCTAACGTTATAGCCGACGCTCTGAGCAAGAAAGAGCGCGTCAAACCACTTCGTGTTCGAGCCTTAAGTATGACCGTATACTCAAATCTCACTTCACAAGTGCGTGACGCTTAGATTGAAGCTCTCAAACCAGAAAACCTAGCAGACGAAGGCCTATGTGGAATGGAGAAACAATTGGATGAGAAACCTGATGGAACCAAGAACTTCATGGATAGGCTATGGGTACCTGTCTATGGAGGGTTAAGGCAATTAATTTTCGATGAAGCTCACAAGTCAAGATATTCCATTCATCCCGGATCAGACAAGATGTGTCACGGTCTGAAGAATCAATTTTGGTGGCCAAACATGAAAGTCGAGGTAGCCACCTATGTCGGCAAATGCTTAACATGTTCGAAGGTCAAAGCCGAATACCAGAAACTTTCTGGATTGTTGACTCAGCCGGTAATTCCGGAATGGAAATGGGAAGAAATATCCATGGATTTTATCACGAAATTGCCTAAATCTAGATTAGGATATGACGCTATCTGGGTGATAGTCGATCGATTGACAAAATCGGCACACTTCTTACCGGTCAATGAGAAGGATAAGATGGATAGGCGAGCCAAACTTTATATAAAGGAAATCGTCTCACGCCACGGTGTGCCTAAATCCATCATATCCGATCGAGATAGTCGGTTCACCGCAAACTTTTGGAGATCTCTACAAAAATCTTTGGGTACTCGCCTCGATAGGAGTACTGCCTACCATCCACAGACAGATGGCCAAAGTGAGAGAACTATTCAGACACTCGAAGATATGCTGAGAGCATGTGTGATAGATTTCGGACCCAAGTGGGACGAGCACCTCCCTCTTGCCGAATTCTCGTATAACAACAGCTACCACACCAGCATTAAAGCCGCACCATTTGAAGCACTTTATGGAAGAAAGTGTAGATCCCCACTCTGCTGGACTGAGATTGGAGACAGTCAGTTAACTGGCCCCGAGTTAATCTTCGAAACGACTGAGAAAATCTTTCAAGTCCGCGATCGTTTGAAGGCTGCCAGAGACAGACAAAAGAGCTACGCCGACAACAGACGCAAACCCTTGTTTTTCAAAAAGGGTTATCGCGTCATGCTAAAAGTGTCACCTTGGAAAGGTGTCATCAGGTTCGGCAAACGAGGAAAGCTCAACCCTCGTTACATCGGTCCCTTCGAAATCACCGAAACCATCGGACCAGTAGCTTACCGTCTACATCTGCCTGTAGAACTAAGCAACGTACATAATGTCTTTCACGTTTGTAACCTTAAGAAATGTCTATCCGATGAAACGCTCATCGTCCCTCTTGATGAAATTCAAGTGGACGAGACCCTGCACTTTATTGAGGAACCTGTTGAGATCCTCGACCGAGAAATCAAAAAGCTGAAGCATAGCCGCATTCCCATAGTCAAAGTACGATGGAACTCTAGACGAGGACCTGAATACACTTAGGAGCGCGAGGATCAAATGCGTCGAAAGTATCCGCGTCTGTTTGAACACGTCGCATCCACCAGTAACCAGAACTAAATTTCGGGACGAAATTCTTCTAACTGGGGGAGAATGTGACATCTCGTCAAAATCAGGTCAAACTCTCTCTCCGTTGACTTTTTAGTTAAATATTATTACGTGATAACTACGTGATTTACCGTTTTTACCACATGATTTAAACTGTGTTTAGCTAAATGATTAACTGACTTAAATCCCGCTGTTGTATACCCGTAAAATATGAAAGATTTCATATTTTAATTATGGAAATTCAATAATAAGAAATTAAATATAAAAATGTACTTTTTATATTTTATCTAAACTGATATAAACCGTTAACGCATTTCATAAAACTTAAAATGTGATCCAAATGCTACGTTGTCAAGACTTAATCAAACGAGGAACCCGACGAACCTATTGGGCCCGGTAAGCCCAATAAGCCCAACGTAATCCGGATAAACCCGAAAATTTACCCGAAGATTCACCTCGACTCACCGAGTAAATTCCCCAACCCGGATACCCGACCCGCGACCCGAATCACCTTGCGCCGAAACCGGCCCAACCTTTTCCTTTCTCCTTCGCGGCCCGCACTAGAAACCGACCCAACCCCTCTCTTTTTCTCTTGGGCTTCGGCCCAGCCCTCCTTCCCAAACCCGAATGGGCTTCGGCCCGTTACTCTTTTCACACATAATGGGCTTCGGCCCACCAACACTTGAACTAGTTAGAGGTGATGAGAGGTTAACAACACAACATTACCCAAGGGTTAATAACACTAATCTTGATTATAAAAAGGAGACCAAGTCCCCTTTGGTTCCCTCACACCCAACAAAACCATCACACTCACCTCCATCCCTCTCTCCCCTCTTTCGGCCGAAAGACACCCCCAGCCACCCTACCACCGCCGGCCAGCCACCTCCGGCCACTGCACCGCCGCCGAGAACCGCCGCCGTGAAAAACCGTAAGACGGATCTTACTAAAGGTTTGCTTGATTGTAGAGTGAAAACGAGACGTAAATAATAGTTTGTTTTATTGAAATCAACATAGACTCAATTACAAACTCTCTCTGAAGCTCTCTAGAGAAACACTGTAAAAAACACATAGTTAAGAACTGGTCTCTCACACTCTCTCTCATTCGTTTTTTACATTCAAAGCACAAGTTCCTATATATAGACGACTGCTCCGAACTCCCTCCGAACTCCAAGTTCGGCCGGTCCGAACCTCAGGTTCGGACCTAGTTCGGCCAGCAGCATGAACTTGTCTTGAATCTTCATATCATCTTGTTCAGATACTTCACATGACGCACATATTATGTATCAACAAACTCCCCCTCGTCATGTGCAGTATCTGTTCGACTCCCCCTCAACTTGATGGTAGCTTGATCGTCGAATACTTGACGATGAACAGTTTCTTTCATCTTTATCAACAGCTTCAGAAGACTTGAAGTTGTGATAAACTCTTTCCTTTGAGTACCTGGCCAACATAAATAACCTTGGAGCAAAACTTCTCTTCGAGAAACCAAGATATGAATTTTGAAAATGTTTTTCGTATCTTGTGTCGATCAATCGAAAACAAATAAGAAACAAAATCTTTTTGATTTTTTTGAAAGTTTATATCAAAACAAACCTAAAATCTTTTTGATTTTTCAAATTTATGCTAAAACACACCAAAAATCTTTTTGTATTTTTTGGAAATGAAATGTAAATGCAATGCAGAAACAAACTCTATTTTTGGGTATTTTGTAAGAAAGATCATGACGCAAGATCATATCAGACATAACGCAACTAGCACATTTCAATTTCGGTCTTAATCAACATGCAAGCCAAGATAATCGCAAATACAACATTGATTGTTTATTTCAGCATGTACCAATCATATTTATCGTTTTCAGATATGCTTAAGGTAATTTATATCATGCACTGATAACTCGGCCTCTACTCTATCAGAAATACTAGCAAATCATCATGTTTATCATATAGAAGTAACTTTTATTCGAGATTTAAACATCCTTGATGAGTCATGCAAAAATAAAGCAGAACCTCAAATACTTAGCAATCAGGTCGGTCTTTCGACACGCAGAGAAAGCCCAAGTATTTGAGAAAATAAAAAAGCAAAAACAAGTTGAAATTGTATAATCCAACAACAATCAGGTCGGTTCTTCCGAACGCGCAGAGAAAGTCCGATGGATTATACGAAACACCAATAAAAATAAAGCAGAACGTCAAACGAACAACAATCAGGTCGATCTTACGATACGCAGAGAAAGTCCGATCGTTTGACAAAATAAAGAAAATCAAACAAGTTTAAATCTTCCAAAATGAAAACATGCATTCATCAGGATATCTCTTTATTCTATTTTTGTTTTAGAATCATCACATAGCATTCATCAAGAAGCAAACAACCAAAGATTATCAGGCAAGCTTTATGTTTATATCTTACTTGCAGATATCAGATTAGTCATGCACATTCACAGATCATACAAGAACCTACAACCTTTAGACTTACTCTATCCATGGCAGATAACGTATATGCTGATGTACTATCATTTCTTGCTTTTGTCGGATCAATTTCTCAAATTTTCATCATCATTTTTTATATTTTCCAATTTCTCCCCCTAAAATTCAAACAAATACTATTTTTTTTGAATTTTTCAAATTTTCTCCCCCTAAAAATAAAAACGAAAGAAAATGAATAACAAGAAAAATGAAAATGATCGATCAACACTTGACACATTTTGAAAAAGATTTTGGAAAAATCAGTGTTTCAAAGATAGGAACGATGCATTTTAACTTAAAACACAAGTATCTCACTGTCAGCAACCTCACGATTACTAACAGGTCTTCCTGAAATACCTGCAAACACTGGAAAATAGTAAGTTCTTAAAACCCCGACCCTCATCCCCAACGATGATAGGTCGTCCAGTGTCCTCAACAAAATCTGTGTTGGCCGTGGAGACAACTTTCGGTCTCCATTCCTGTTTTGGTTTGATGATTTCTAGTGAACCATTGTCAACTGATGAGTGACAATCAGAACTACTACCCAATTTCTCCGAAAGAGACTTCTGTTTCCATGAAAATTTAGTATTGGGCATTGGTTCACTAAAAATAATGCCATCAAGATCAACATACTTTGTATGTTTGGCATTGGATGATGAATTGTTAGTTGTCGTAGGACAATTATTTGCATAATGACCTTTCTTACGACAAACAAAACAAAGTCTTTTACCAGTTGAATTGATAGAAATCGGTTTTCCAAACTGATCAGTCAGACATTCATCATAAACTTTTGAAAACACAGGTTGAAATTTCTTTGGTTTATGAAATTTTGGAAAACAGTTTGGAGAATCATAAAAACCCAGAATCATCTCCATAACCAAAGAATTTATCTTGACGATAAAACCTGTTAGACTTAGCAGAATAAAATGAATCTGAATTGTTACCGCCTTGTGGTGTAGCATCAGATATACAAGAAGACTCTTCAGAAGAAAGCTTTTCATCTGGTGAAGTTACTTTCTGCTTCCAACATTGTGTCTTCTTATCTGAAAACACCTTCTGCTTCTTTATCTTCTTCGCTTTGAACTCTTTTTTGTTGAAATCCTTAGTCAGTATTTCTGTTTCTTTAAATCCCAAACCTCCATTTTTCTGTTTAAACTTATCTTGAACAGAGGTCGGTATCTCATGACCTTGTTTGGCAAACTTAGTAAATTCAGACTTGATACCTTTCAAATCATTCTTCCCGGAAATCAATGAATCATCGATCACAATTTCAGAAAACTTTGGCACCTTTACGTTTTCTGGATTTCCAAGAAACACCTGTTCTTTCTCAAGAAAAGTAGATTTTGAATCAAACTTCAACCCTTTGCGGTAATCAACCTCCTTCTTATTCTTCTTTGATTTGAATTTTAGTTTCTTCCTTGAACTGGTATCAGCAAACTTTGAATAATCATGCTGTTCAACACCAGATGATGTAGCTGGAACAGACATTTCAATGTCCACTGGAGCAGGAACTTGATGAAGACATTCATCTTGACCATTTTTCTCACTCTTTTCCAGTTTATACATATAATTAAGAAAAGTCGGTGAATGGTTGCAATTTTTCAGTCTTCGTTGCAAATCAAACATCTCGATCTTTTGTTCAGATATTTTCATATTAGCATCCGATAACTCTTTCTGTGAAGCAATGTACTTGTCAGACAATTTGTTATAATCACTGATATGACATCGTCTCAAGCGACACTCTTCCAGAACTTCTTCAGAAACCTTCTCCACTTGTTTCTTATAGTAAATAACATCCTGTTTCAAAATGTTATTATGACTTTGAATCTCACCATTTCTATCACGCAACTTGGTAAGTTCCTCTTGAAGTTGAATTACTCTATCGGCAACTTCGACAGCAACTTTAGTAACTTTTTCATATTTTTGTTGAAGAGGATAACATTTCTCAAATAAAGCATCAAAATCTTCAACAACTTCCTTTTCTTTAGTTTGAGCTTTATTGCATTCTTCAACCAACAAATCCCTTTCTTTCAACCATCCTTCCTT
>JBCNJP010000012.1:19469758-19519189 GCA_039602395.1 Deinandra increscens subsp. villosa | reverse complement strand
ATTGGGAATGATATTGAGGATGAGGCACTAGAAGAAGATGAAGAACACGAAGAAGGAGCTATTCATGTAAGCAATTAAATTGTAGGCTAAGACTTTTCTGATTTGAGGCTAACATTTTTTATTTTGTAGGATAAATCATGTTATCTTGCAGTTGATGTTCCCTCAAATATAGTTGCCAAAGGATCCGTCATGAATTCTAATGACTTGGGTACTTATTTATTTATATGATTTTATATTTTTATTATAAATTTGGATCTTACTTTTGACTTTGATATATTAGGTGAGAACATTGATGTAAATTTGGAAACTAGTCTTCAAGGAGAAGCTTTAATACCGTTTCCAATTGAAGATGAGTTTATCGAGAAAGTCAAAGATGCCGTTGGGTATATACTAAGTTGGCCGAGGCACCTAGTCATTCAATTCGCTGATTTGGTAGGTTTTTTTGCAATTTTTTTCACCTGCACTAAACAAAATCTGTTATAAGATAATCTATTTAATTATATTAATTTTTGGCAGAACAATATAAGCAAGAAAAAAATTAGAACAAAGAAGGTTGAGGTGAGAAATGATGCAAAGAAGCATGAGGAGACGAAGGATGCATCAAAGAAGAATGGGGATAGGAATAATGAGTCTAAGAAAGATGAGTCAAATGATGATGAGGGTAGGAACCATGATAAGAAAGGGACACAAAATGATGAGGAGATGAAGGATGCATCAAAGAAGAAACGACAATTAGACCCCGATGGAGAAAAGGTAAGGGAATTGTTGACTGCAGATGTGCAACTCCTTATGGGCGATAGCATTATTGAGTTGAAAGAGAAAAAGAAAAGTAAGTTGACCGGAAAAGATCCGGAGCAAAGAAAGGTAATGACGAGAGGTGAGAGGAAGAAAAGGGTCAGAATGACAAGTCCTACTATGTTAATGGCTCAAATGATGGTTGATGGACACATGAAACATGTCGATACTATAAGAGTGCAGTGTGAGAATGATATTTTCGGGTATGATAGCTTCACGTACTTAAGTTGGAATGATTTTGACAGAGTTTTTGCAATGGATGAGTTGAGTGGGGCTGTGGTTACTTCTTATTCAATGTAAGTACTTTAGTTGAATTTAAATGATTGTTCGTTACTTGTTATATTTTATAAGTGGTTTCGTCATCAATGTATGTTGTTAACAGGTACTTGTATGAGCAAATAAAGAATGGTTCAAAAATAGATCATGGAATCTGTTTTGTGTCCCCGACTGCAACCATGAACCATGATAAGAAAGGGAAGGCTAGAAATGTTGATGATTCCAGTCGACTTGTTGCAGATCGGTTGGGATCGAGAAAGAACAATGACATTGTCCTAGTGCCCTACAATCCCGGGTTTGATTTTGAACAAAGTTTTGTTATGTTTGATCTACTAGTTGTTTTGTTTGACATGATTCTGGTTTCTGTTCTTTTTTTTTTGTAGACGACATTGGGTGCTCGGTGTACTAGACATGAAAAAAATGAAATGCTATTATATTGATTCCATAAGGCCTCACCTCTGTCAATCTGCAGTTTAAGACAATAGTTGATGCGTAAGTAAATAATAGAGATGCACAAATCATTATATTATTTATATAAGGTTTTGGTAATTAATGCAAATCATTTTTTTGGCAGGGCAATTGGATTGTATAACGCAAAAATTGGATCGAAAAAAGCGAGTAAATTCAATTGGGTCAACTCAGCGGTGAGTATTTCTGTTTGTTACCATACTTCTGATCACACAACACTTAAGCATTAGTTCCATTTATGTAAGCTTAAGTATACACAAAAGAAATACAAAATTTTAAAAAAATAACAAAGTAGTCTTTATTTTCCTTATCTTTTAGGCATTTTACTGAATAACTTGCACTGTTGCTGTATAATTTTAATCTACTGCTGCTGTTCTTATATTAATTTTAATCTACTGCTGTTGTATTTATAGAAGGCTGAAATCCACAACCCACATTCAAATCATATTAAGCCTGCTTTATATATGTTCCAAATCTAAAATTATGTTCCTGCTGCTGTTCTGTATATATAACTGCTGCTGTATAATCTGCTGCTGTATATATGTTCTTGCTGCTGTTCTGTATGTTCCTGCTGTATAGATAACTGCTGCTGTATGTTCCTACTGCTTCTGTATATATAACTGCTGCTGTATGTTCCTGCTGCTGTTCTGTATATATAATGCAAGACACCTAAGTATACGGATTCCTGTTTGTCTCGACCATGCAGTCTTGAGTTGTACTAGAACTCTCCTCAAACTGTGAAACTCGGCAACAGAATGCATCATTTGCATGAAAGATGTCACACCAACAGTTGATGCATAGAACCTTATGTGACTCGAAAAATGCATCATTTATGAAGATATCAACCCCCGTGCATAACTGTTCTGAAAATTCTGAGCAATTTGCCACATCCTCTTTGACTTGAAAAAGATTTTCAAGAAGAAAAATTATTTGTGTTAGCAAGTTTTCCATCAAAGGCTGTTTGTATCCAAAAACAGACTTCACTACTACAACCCTTTTGTGCGCTTTGAGCTTTTTAAAACCAAGCCACCCACCCAAAAAATATATTTAGTGTTCATAGGTTCTATTGTTTGTGTAGTGTCCACTCCAGCCAGGAACCACAGAGTGTGGCTATTATGTGTTGAAATTCATGAAGGAGGTAGTTCGGCAAGGGCTTGTAGTCCTTGAACAAAACAAAGTAAGTTTTCTCATATTCTAATTAATTACCTTTATTTTTGATGATATAATTTTCTCGTATTTTATCTTTTATACAGATTGGTGGAGATCGTAATGCTTATACAGATGCTGATTTTGATGAGATTCGTGAAGAATGGTTGACCTACGCTTGCAACTTCATTTACATGGACAAGAAGTAGTAGTAGTGATCCAATATATATGCATGTAAACTTTGAACACTTTACTTTTGTCATTGTGATCGAATTGCATGTATGAACTTTGAACACTTTTACTTTTGCTATATGTATGAAATGCATTGTTTTGGTACACCAGCAATTCTGTATTTTGGTTTGTGAAATGTGATTTAATAGGGAAATCAGTAATTTTAGAAAAAAATATTTAAAAAAAAAACAGTTAAAAGGATGACACGCAAGAATGAGTGTCATAAAAGACATGACACGCAAATTTGCGTGTCATAATCAGACGACACAAAAAAATATTATAAATATAAATATATTAATCACAGACGACACCCTTTCTTGACACGCAAAATGGGTGTCAAGAATGGAGTGTCAAGGATAGCGTGTCATTGTTCGCGCGTCAAGAGCTTCTTGACACGCATTTTGCGCGTCAAGAAGCTTCTTGACCCCCGCATCCTTGACGCGCATTTGCGTGTCAAGAAGGCACCTTCTTGACGCGCAATGCACGTCAAGAATGCCAGTTTTTGTAGTAGTGAATTTATCCATCTTGATGAAATTAGGATCATTAGTTAGCATGGTAAATGCATGCCTCAATTGATATTGTGGTGACTAAGAAATCATGAAACATGATGTAAAAACTTGTTAGAATGCTTGAATGCCATCTATGTGTAAATATGTATGTGTAGCATAGAAATCATGTTATTGAAAATGTGATAAAAAATGCTACTATGACTAAGGTCCCAACATTGTTGGTGACCCATTAGGCAATCAAGGTGATCAAGGAAGCAATCCCAGTGCAAGTGGAGTTGGAGGCTCTAATTCGCGAGGTAACATCATTATGTTAAAAGTAGTAGATATGTGAATTGTGTTGTTACATATATGCAATAAAATATGAGTCATATTAAATTGGTGATGAATGGTTCTAGGAACCATGAAGCCTAAATTACCCAAAGGGTCTTCCCATGACTCAATTTGACCGCGGAAAGGATTCGGAAGAATCATATATCGATTAATGAGTTGCAATGGGCAAGAAGGGGGACTTTAGAACCCCTGCCATGTAACAAGTAAAAGTGGATCATAAACGATTTATAGAACCATAGATCCTTAATACTAGAATTGTGGTCAAATGAGGTATTGGAAGACACCAAAGGCATAGACCCACCTTAACGGGTTAAGCGGGTTCAATACCTTGAGAAGGGTTGATCAAGTAGGTAATGACTTATTATACATGCTTGTCCATGGAATTATAGTAGAGCTAACTTGTAGTAAGGACATAACATTGGCATTTAAGCAATGGGTGTCCTAACAGGTCAAACAAGTCGGTTGGATCCGTTAGTCCAAATTATAAATTTGTTACAGCTAAGGTATGTGATAGTTAAAACACTTGAAATATGGTAGGGTATCAGTTGTGAAAACCTGGTGCAAGGTTGGGAAAAAGGGGCAAAATTTGGCTAAGTATAGATTTGGCCGAATCTGGCCAAAACCCTGGAAAAGTGGCTCCAAGCTTATCGCTTAGATCATGTCATCTGGCAGGCGACACGCCCGGTGAACTAAGCGTATCGCCTATAAAGTAGATCATACTAGGCGATACGCCTAGAAACCATATTCTGATTTTTAATTGTCATTTCTCATTATTAATGATGTTTATACATGTTTATGTAATAGAAACTCACTATTGAAAGTGAGTGAATTGCAGGTAAGGGGAAAGCTTAGCAGGATGCTCATCAAGACTTATGAAGAACCGATGACGTGAAGATCAACTATGTTCCGCATTTTAGGTTTAATGAACATGTCAAACTAGTTATGGTATTTTTGTAAAGTAGTCACATTGGTGGCATTACATGATTGGTAAATCATAAGTTTTGTAAAGAAATTTTTGGGACCAACTTTTAACGTTATAAACGGTCTTCTTTGGCATCAAATTGAACATGGGTGTTACAGTGTGTGTCAGGCAGCACGAGTCGTGTGGCTTGGAGCACGGGGCGTGCCATGTCAGAGTCGTCAGTCTTCCAGCAAGCTTGTTAGCGGCACGGGGCGTGTTTCGTCAAGCACGGGGCATGCCATGTCGGAGTTGTTAGTCTTCCAGCAAGCTTGTCAGCGACACGGGGTGTGTTTCGCCAGGCACGGGGTGTGTCATGTCAGAGCTTTCTGCCAACAGTGTCAGTGGCACATGGCGTGCTTGAGAGGGCATGGGCCTTGCCATGTCAGAGACATGGGGCGTGTGATGCAGACTGGTACAGAAGCACGGGGTGGACTTCGCAGGTTTTGGGCACGGGCCGTGCCTTGTGGGGCACGGGGCATGCTACGCTTCGAAAAACCAGAAGTTGTTTCTTTTGTTATCTTTTCTTTGCATTTTCCGTTCCTTCTGGAGTAGTTCTGTATAAGTACATAAATCTGTATATCATACTGATTTTCATATCCTTTCTCTTTTGAGGATATATCTTATATTTTTCTTCTAATACTTGACTGTTTTTGTTACATTAACATTGTGTTCTAACAATCTCCCCTTAAGTTTTCGAAGAAAATAAATGAAAAGAGAAAGTAAAAGGTGCACAGATCATTCTCATTGATCATCTTACAGGAATTGTGAACAAGGTTCTACAAGTTTTTTCTAATTTTTTCCCTACCAGTGAGTGAGTTAATTTTGAAGTTGTAATCTTTAGTGCATTCTTCCAGCAGGGTTCGAAAGACTGTTCTCTCGTTCATTAAAGCTTCAATTCATGTTTTAATTACTTCCCTAGCTCTACTGTTATTTGTCCTGCATTTCTCTAAGATAAATAAGAAGAAATCTAAGGCCAGATTTGTGTATTTCTGTTTTTCTTCTAGCATGAAGAACCTTCTTTCTTCAGAGTGATCTCTGAAGCATATACTAGGGATTTGACCAAGAAACGATGTTCCAGATCCTCTCCATGAGATTCCAAGAGAAATATCTTCGTTTGGCTTTGTTAAAAACAGTAATGGGATGTCAGATTCTTTTGCTAGTTGAACATCCACTTGTGCTTGCCTTATGAACATTCTTTTTCCAGCTTCAATTCCTTGGTATAAAGCAGTGCTTATCCTTTCAGTTTTTGAGGGTTGATTGGAAAAGTACCTCATGAATGAAATCAACTGAATCAGGTTAAATTACTCCATATTTTTATCAGTGAATTCCTTTATGCTTCCATCATATGTCTTGACTCTGTACCAAATGAAGTGGTCTACCCGTAGATGTCTTGGTATTGATTGGGCTTTGATCTTTATGAACTCAGTAATAGTTGGCATTGTATATGTTGGGTCTTTCTCAACTAGATTTTTGGTGTATCTGTCAAATACCTTTCTTGAGAGAGGACTCATTGAAGGCATGTCTTCTTCTTTCTTGAGCAGTCTCTCCTACAACTCTCTAACTTCTTCCCAGATTACTTTTTACACATTCTGTTTTTCAGTGTAGCCATCTTCAAAATTGGATCCAGATATGAAAAATCCAGCTAATGAAGATGACTGCTTTTGAATCTGCCCTACTGAGGTTTTCTTCGTTGTTCCGGAGGTGAGGGGTTGATAAGTAGTCGTTTTCTTGGCTGTTTTTTATGGTGATTTAGGGGGAGGAGGATGAGGAGGAGGATGCATACCTTCAAAAAGTTTGAGGTGGAGGTCTGCATCTCTTTGAATTCTTTCTTTTGAGTTGTTCTTCCTCCTCTTCTTGTTAATTTGAGTCCTCACTTAAGACTTTTGTCCTTTTTGCTGGTGTTTGAGCAGGAACTGTGATTTGCTTCCTTTTTTCACCTGTCTCTTTCAACTTTTGTTTTCATTCTCTTCCAATTTCCCCCATCTTGTCTTCTTGGAATGAATGTTTGATTTCCAGATTTACAGAAGTCATTTGATTTCTTGTCAGGTTGCTCCTGACAAGCTTTATTGCCCCATGTGCTTCCTTCATTTGATTTCTACCCATTTCTTCTAGAATCAATTTCTTGTTCATTAGTCCTGTGGACAGGTTCTTGATTATTGATTCATCAACACTTGAGTCTTCAAATGGCAGCTTTTGGAGACTTGTATTGATTTCTTTTGATATCTAGTTAGCCTCTTCTCTGTGTTCTTCTTTCTAAGTCTTTAGTTCATCCGGCCACTAGGGTTGTTACTTGATTAGTGCTTTGAGATGTTTCTCTTTCCACCTTCTTGAGCTTTTCTGAATTTGAGAAATTGAGTTTTCCTAGCTCATGAAGGTTATTCTAATCTCTTTTAAAGTTAGAGATTTTCTCTCCAATTATCTAAGAAAATTTTAAGAGGTCAGACTTGAGTAAGGTACTGGGTAATTTTAGAGAGGGATAGACATATGATCTTTCTCCTTCTAACACACCAGTGGTCAACACAAGTCCAGCTGTTCTACTAACAAACTCTCCGTTGAGAGTTTTGTACAGAGAGTTTTGTTAGTGCCTAGAGAACCAGAAGTGTTCGGTTTTCCCAGGTCTTCCACTTTCATTGCCTTTCCCTCAGAGGAGTCAGACTCGTGTGTTGTATGAATGTTCTTTTTCAGAAGATTCATGTGTCGAATCCGTAGGGAACCAATCTCTTTGAATTATTTCCAAATTTCCTTGACTCATTGAGTCTCCACTTGTTGGTGCTTGTTGATGACTTTCAGAGTCATCAAACAGGCTGGCTTGGTGGTTATTTCGGGGATGTGGATGTGAGGTAATGAGTTTGGTGGACTGATGTTGAAGTCTTTGTAGGCTGGGGTGGAGGAATTGGATGTGGGAGAGTCGGGTGAGTTTCTGTTCAGATTGACTGAATCAGAAAAATGGGATGCTTCTGGACTGTGTTTGGGGATTGGCTGTTCTGGTTCAGATGGGTTCTGCTTCTGTAATTCTATTCCTTCTTTGTATTTTATCAGGACTAGGGATCCATCTGGTATATTTGATAGCAGGGAAGAGGGTACATAGAATATGGAATGGATTGTACCCGACTCAAATTTCTTCAGAATTTTCAGAATGGTTGAGTCATGTTTAGCTCCCGTTAGAGCTATTGATTCTTCCTGAGACTTCTTGAAGATAAGTATAGAAAGAAATTTGATAAATGGAATGTGAGCAGTTTCTTTCTTTTCCTTGTGTTTGTCTTTAATTCTTTTTATCAGATTCTTCCAGAGTATTGCTCCATAATCCACTCTTTTATTTAGAATGAGAGCAACCATTATGGAGTATACAAATTCACTAGCCTGATATGATGATCTAACTTTTACAGTCAGGCTGTAGATGAGGGTGTGCATCATCAGCTTCCACTTTCTCTCCAAATTATTGATGTTTATTCCTGAGACTGTGGTAAAGCTTGTCCCTTTGTTCAGAGAATTGATAATTTTAAGAATTTCTCCTTTATTTGGGGGTTGTACAGGATCTTCTAGTGTCTTGAGATCGACAACTTGTCTGAAATCTTCTTCTGAAAATTGTAGTGTTGTTGTAAATCGATCTTCATTCTCAATGAGTTATAAAATTCCATTCCGTTTTATTCATTGTCTCGGTATTTACTTTGATGGTTGACCAGACATTCATAAGGGTCTCTTTGGTGACCTCTTCTCTTCAGTGAGAGCTGCCATGAGTGGTGAAAATCTCAGCGCTTCAATAACAATTTGTACATCGTCGGAGTATGCCAATGGGTTTAATTTTGCATGCATATTGTTTGGCTCGATGTTGAAGGTTTTGAATGGTGAGATTTGAGAAGATGAGGCCATTTTGATTGTTCGATGAGATGCTCTGCTTGGTGAAGATAATGGTTTAGGAACAGTTTATAACTTGGAGAGTGAGTGAGAATCTTATATTCGGCGAGAGATTTTAGGGTTTTAACGGCTCTTTTTCACCAATTGGATTGATTGGGTGGGGAAACAGATATATGTTGGATCATTGATTTCTTTGTAACTGAAAATGTTACCGTTTTTTTTATTGGGAGTTTCATCATCCTCATTAACGTTTGGGATTATTGGTGATCTTGGTGTGAGATCAGTTTTAATCCCTGAATTTTGAAATGACTTTCTCGGCAGAGAGGTTCCCTTCTCACCCTTCTTCTATTTCCCCCCTTTTGTGTGTGTGTGTGGGGGGGGGGGGGGGGTGCGTGTGTGTGTGTGTGACAGAAAGTTTTCCTTTTGGTTCAGAATATTATTGCAACTTCTGAACAGAACTACTTCGGAATTTCCGGAGTGGTTCTATAAGACTGGTTTTTCAGAAGAACACAAGAAAAGTGCACAGAACGTATTTGATTTTTGGCTGGGATGTCATAAAATGACATAATTTGAGTCTTTCTTGACAACACCCCAAAAGATTCCATTTCAACAATTTTTACACATATAAAAACACCAAGTATAGAACTATTTAAACATTAAGTTTAAGTGGGTGCATGCAGTTCTATAGGTACAAGGTTTGATTATTCCGGTAGGTACAGGTGGATTTTCTCTAGCTTCGAGTTGGAGGGGGATGTGGTTGTGAGAGATAGGTCTCATGCCCTCTTCTTCTTCTTCCTCTATTTCATTGTTTGGAAGACAAGTGAGATGAAGGCCAAGATATCTTTGAGAGGGTAGGAGTTGAGTGTGAAAGTCATGAGGAATTCCCTGGCATTGTTTGGTGTGGCATATCATACTTGTCACAAATTAGGGATACAGAATTACTCTCTCTTCTATATGAATGTTACAGTTATTCTTCATGTTCTATTGAAGATAGTGACAGAAGTTCATGTCCAACCACTGAATCAGAGCATGCATCAACATTTGGGTGTCATGGTCAGCAAGATGATGATTATTGATATGGGGGGGGGGGGGGGAGCAAAGTTTGATTTATGAGAAGAAGAATTGCTAGATGCACTACTACAAAAAAGGCCTTTCTTGACGTGCAATCAGCAATGCGTGTCAAGAAAGGGTCTTCTTGACACGCAAATGCGCGTCAAGGAAGCCGGGGTCAAGAAGCTTCTTGACGCGCAAAATGCGTGTCATCCCAATCCCATTCTTGACGCGCGAACGATGACGCACATTTTATGACGTGCAATGCGCGTCAAGGAAGCCCTAGTCATAAATGAAGATGACACACATTTTTACGCGTCAAGAATGTAAAAGAAATTAAAAAAAAATATATTCTTTAAATAGAATCACTAATTTCTACAAATAATGAAAATTCACCTAATTAGAACATAAAAATAAACTTACAGCAAAATAGTACATTTCATATATAGAAAATAATTAGAATATTTCATACAAGTATTAATCGGATGAGTGTGATCTCCTTTATAATAACTCAACAACAAAACTAAAATATAACTAGTTCTTAAGATAGTGTTTATAGCAAAAGCAGCAGCAACCAACTCTCCCTTCTTCATTGTTGCAACTACTCGGTCTATGACTCCAATCACTGTTTAGAGATGTTAACATAATAACATGTACCTTATCCACCAATTGTTTGATTCAAAGCAGCAGAAACTTCTTGTCTAACAGAACATTGCAACTCAAATTGCATATCCGTGCAAGCCTCAAGCATCCTCTACATATGACTCATGCCTTAATAACTACTTAATGTTGTTGCTGTAATAAACTCACACATAAAAAAATAAATTGATCAAGTAATAAAAAGCATATAATATACGATTTTCTTTTGGATGTGAGCATGCCTGCTGCTGCATAATATTTACAAGATAGGATACTAATTGATCAACTAATGAAAATCAATTACTATTCAGTTCATAAACTACCTTAATTGTGAATTTCAACGGTGTATTTTCTTGCCGATTAATGATATAAGAAACACGAAACTCTGGAAATATTAACTGTCATAGATAGTGATTGGATTGGCTGAAACAGCTTATTAATCACCCATATAAGAGGCTGACCTCTAAATAGCCCAGGAAACAAGTCCTTCCAAGTTTGAGGCCATCCCCAATCACCATCCATAAACACAAGCAAGAGGAGGGATACCCAAAGTATTTGACAACCTTGAGAAGGAAAAAAAAAACTCATTGGATATCCATTCAAAAGCGTGAAAAAACAGATGGTAGGTACCTCCAAAATCAAGCATGCGAGTGACCAATTACTTCAAGTTGTTTTTAATGTGCTACCTGATACAAAAAATACACTTAAAGATATGATAATAAGGCCTATTAATAATCTCTCTAGTTAATAGCAAGAAGAAACACTTCAATCAGAACCATCCGTAATATTCAATACCTTAGCAGATGATACTGCCTCTCCAAATGATCATTTAAACCCTTGCTTCTTAATCAGTCCAGAACCTTAAAAATCACAAAAAGGTCAATGTCAGAACACATCTTCTCAAAGCATAATAAGCAAGTTAGAAAAAGTAAGCAGACCAAAAGAAATTATTAACCATTATCCCAGTTAAGACACTAAACTTTCAATCCTAGCATAAAACAATAACATAACAACAGGTAAAAAGGAAAACATAAACCTTAAAAGACACAATATCATTTTCCCAACTATATCATCCATTGTCGTTTATCAAACCTTTGCAAATGCCATAAAAGCCATGTTATATTATGCTAGAACATGGCAGGGGACTTTGGGAACTAGTTTGACTAAGAATGTTCATTTCAAAACAACAAAAGATCAAAACAACCAATCTTATCCCTTGAATGAAAAAAGGATAACTTATGATCACAATTAACATCCGTCAAAGTATCAAGATGTGCACCTTTGACGACTATGGGCCCAACAATAATGTAGATAAGATACCAAACCATTCACACAACATAAAAATCTTATTTTAACTGTAACACTGTGTAGTTAATAGCCCTAGCATAACAAGATAGAAACCTGTAACATGGAAGTCTTCTAACACAATAATTTAGGTGAGCTTACTGACCATTCACACAACATAACGGCCTTTCAGCCAAGATGTGTTTGGCTAATTAGTCACCAAATAACTACTTACAAAATTCAGAATTTATATGATTTAAACTTTGTCATCAGTAGTTCAGTACCAGTGTTTAACCAGCGAAACATACATCTGCTCCCCCTAGCATTGAAATATGATTACGCGATTTTTACAACCAGCATCATAGTGCTTTTATTTGAGAATTGAAACACACTAATTCATAAAAAATGGATAAAATATGTAAATCTAATAATTAGAGGCTGATAATGTTCGAGTAAGGCGACATATGATTGTTACATAGAATTGTTCACTTTTGTGTGTATTTACTCTTTGTTGATTTACGTAGAATTGTTCTTTATTTCATCTTATGAGAAACTTTTTGGGTTCACAAAATACTGTTTTTTATGATTTTGTTTAGTGTGTTAAGTTCAATTATATTCACTTATGTGTTCATTTAAAATCATTTAAGTTGGGTCAGTTAGTTTAGGTTTTGATTGATTATAGCAGCAGAAAGCAAAAGAAAGAAAAAGAACTTACTGTGACTGGACAAGTGGAGAATAGACTATAGACCATATTGAAGCTTATCGGGTATGGTATGGGTATAGCTCATGATCCTCCTGTAAAACTCCATTCATTTGTCATCTTGCACCCAATATGCACACCGTATAACTCGGTGTTCACCCCTTTTAGAGTGAAGATGGATTTCGAGTGTTTAGAAGCACTCGTTAAGCGGTAAATCTAAAACAAATGAAAACCCGAAGATTAGGGTTGAGATCTAAAAAACACCTAATCACATTTCAATTTTGTTAACCTTCTAGATTTGCAGTTCAGATCAAACCATGTTCATCAGGTTTCAACTTTTAATGAAACCAAACCAGACCAAAACCAAAACATGAAAAGTAATGGAACCGATACAAACCGCTAGGATACTGAACCAATTCCAGTTTAGCTTATCTTGGACCAGAAAAATGTCATTTAACCTTATAACAGAACTTCTACCAAATCTGAACCTCCAGTATAAATTCTAATATCTATGAACCCTAAATTTGGAATGGATACTAAAACTGGAGCATAAATATAAACAAATTAATTGGGGAAAATGTGCAGAATAAACTGTAGAACCACGAGATGATCTTACTACTGCATGATTCGGTAATCGAATAGCAACAAGAAGTAAATAAAGCTTTGCTTTATTGATTCACTAAGAGGTTACAAGCTAGAGAGAGATTACACCTTCTGCTACACACAGTTAAGAGATAGAGAACTGAAAGAACTAACTAACTCTCTCTAACACGGACTATTTATAGTCACTTAGTCAACAGGCCAGCGGACCACCAGCGGACCATCTGGTACGCTGTACCAACTGGTCCGGCGGACCATGTGATCCGGCCAGATGACTATCTGACTCACACAGATGCTCTTGTCTAGATACAATACACGAGACACACGCTAGCATAGGAATATGCTTCTACAAACTCCCCCTTAACGTGTAGTGTATCTATATTCTAACTAAACTTCAGTCTTCAATCTTCAACAATTTTGCATCCGATCGACAACTTGAAATCTTGTCAGAATTAGAGCTTGCATGGCTGGATCAGTCTTGAATAAAACTTAGAACTTCAAGATCCACTTGTGACGGATATAACATACTCCCCCTTTTACCATGCTTGAGTTGTCTCACTCAGATAACCTGCAATTTCAGAAGACAGAAACACGGCTTTCCTTTTCTTTTGAAAAATAATTTAATCTTGGCGCAAAACTTCTCTTCGAGAATCCAAGATATAGTTTTTGAATTTTTAAATTTTGTATCAAATATCGATCGATTGAAAACAAATAAGAAACAAAATCTTTTTGGCGTTTTGAAACTTTATGCTAAAACACACCTAAAATCTTTTTGGATTTTTCAGATATGAAACATAAATGCAATACAGAGTCAAACACTATTTTTGTCTTTTGTGAGAAAGATCACAACTTGGGATCATATTGGTCATGACATACTGAACTACACTTCAATTTTAATTATTTCAGCACATAAGTCATGTCGATTACTGGTATAATTTGTCCATCTTAAACTCAGGCACAATCATACTCATAACATCTGAATATGTTATTGTATTGATTAAGTTTGCTTTGACCAGTGTACCCCACACTATCAGACATACTCAGATATGTTTTTGCTTTTTATATCACACTTTGTGATTTCATTTGTGACTTAATCACATAATGATTGTATTCATGATTCAGTCAACTGTGTTCCATGCAAAAAGAAATAAGAACGTTAAATCGTCTACCTTAAGGTCGATCTTTCGATACGCAGATAAGGCCTCGGATTTAACAAAATAAGAAAATAAAACAAGTTGAAGTTGTATAACTCAACAACAATCAGGTCGGTACTCCCGTACACGCAGAGAAAGTCCGATGAGTTATACGAAACACCAAAGAAAATAAAGTAGAACGTCAAACGAACACCAATCAGGTCGATCTTTCGATACGCAAAGAAAGTCCGATCGTTTGACAAAATAAAGAAAATCAAACAAGTTTAAATCTTTGCAAAATGAACACATGTATACACAGTGACTTCTCATTTTCTTTTTCACATATCTTTTCTTGATATATCATGAGATATGCATCAAGATGTTGTCCACTTGGTCAAGCATTAATATTTAGTGTTTATCACATCTGAATACTTTCTGATTTAATGTCGAGCCTACCAAGTACATCAAACAATGATCTTATGGCTTTTTCATCTATTTTATCCATGAGTCAGACACGTAAGCCAATGTACCATCATTTCCCAAACATGTCGGATCAATTTCTCATTTTTCAATGTTTTTGTATTTTTCTGTTTTTCAATGTTTTTGTACTTTTCTGTTTTCTCCCCCTTAAAATGAAAACTCTATTTTTTGATTTTCATTTTAACAAAAACACAAACACACTATTTTTGGTTTTTCAATTTTCTCTCCCTAAACTACAAACAAAATGCATGAAAGAAAGAAAATTGACCAATCGATACTGATACCTGTCAGGTTTAGCTTTCAGAATATTTCTGTGTTGAAAAATGATATCACATGTAATTTAAGTTAAAAACACAGAATACTCCTCCATCAGCAACTTGGCAATCACCAACGGGTCTTCTAGGAATACCTGCACACTGGTTTAAATGATTAGTACTCAAATGACCCGAAGCACACAGCTTCTGGTCGACCGGTGTCTTCCACAAAATCATTTGGAGCGTTGCTGACCACCTTAAGTCGCCACTGCATTTTGACCTTTTCTGTTTTTACTGAAACATCATCCTGTGATGAACCATCAACACTTGAATCAAATTTAAAAAAATTGTTTCTTTTTAGACTTAGTGTTAGACGGTGTGGACTCAGTAAAAATTCTGCCTGATTCATCGATAAATGTGGCAGATTTGTTTGAAAATGAACTTTTACCAGTTTCAGGACAATCTTTTGCCATGTGACCCTTTCGGCGACACTGATAGCACAAACGATATGATCGTTGAGATTGTGATGTGCCCTGAACTGATGAACACCTCTCAACGGGCTCAGAACTATCAGAAATATCATCAAAAATTTGAAATCGATTAGAATGTACCCATTTAGAAGTAGGACTTCGAGGAGTGGAATTTGATCTAGATGAAGACGTAACTTTCACTGTTTGAACTTCACCAGAAGAACTTGTAGATGAAGCCTTCTTTTGGATCTTTCCACCGAACCCCTTTTCCATTGTAGACATGAGGACTTGAGCCAAATAATAGATTTGTTCCAAGCTTGTGTCTTTCTTTACTTTTAGAGCTTTCGTGGGCATATTTTTCTTGATATTCTTTGCACCCTTCTTACCATCACTACCCAAACCACAACGTTTGTAACCCGGTAGCGTAGTTAAATCAACTTCAGAACACGAAGGACCCACTTTAGCAGCTTGATTAAACGAAGCTTTAATATCCTTTAGTTTGTTAGCTTCAACCAGCTTAGCAGCAAACTTTTCTTCATGCAACTGCTTTTCATCCTTCTCAACTTCTTTTCCAACAGAACTAACTCCCTTTTCTGAAATAAAACCACCTGAAACAAACTTTGTTGGGAAATTATCAACCAAACTCTCCTCCTGTTCCACTTTCATCTTTGATTTCTGAGATTTCGTCACTTCAGACTTCTTCGCAACAAATTCAGAATAATCACCAGTTAGAGCTGAAATTTGAATGTCAGCAAGAGCATCAGATTCAATAACCGGATGAGGAATCTGATTATATTCTTCACTCCCAAAAACCTTCTTGAAATTCTCATCTTTACACAAGTAACTTGTGAAAGAATGTGAATTCTTCAAATTATTCAACTGCCTCTTAAGATCCAGCACCTCAACATTCAAATCAGATATTTTCTTTTTAGATTCACCCAATGCTTTTTCAGAATCAATTAATTGCTCTGAAGCTGTATTAAACCGAAACTTTTCCTGTCGCATCTGATCATGGGCATCATACACTTCTTGAGTAATTTTCTTGACACGGCCTTCATGAATCTCAATATTGCGTTTCAACAACTGATTTTCTTCTTTCAAACTGATCACTTTGTCTTGCAACTCAGAATGGACCAATTGATGTTGATTTTCTGCAGCAACTACTTTATCAAATTCTTCCTTGAGATTATCATAAGCCTTTTTCAACGATTCTACTCTTGCAGTTGATTTCTCAAACAAATTATCAAAATCATTAATCGCATCTTTTGCTTCACTTTCCCATTTCTCAACACTTTTAACCAACTCTTCATTCTCACTTTGCAACTTCAAAGTTTGTTCTTTATCGGCACTAATGAACTCATTCAAATCATCTTGAACTGCCATAAATTTTTCCTTCAAAACATTCTTTTCGGCGATTAATTTCTCATTTATCTTGCAAATCTCATCAGAATTTTCAACTTGCTTCTTGAAACTTTCTAATTTTGTTTCCTTTAGTGTTCTCTCAACCATTAACCCTTCCTTTTCTTGAACCAATTCACGAATTTTTCTATCTTTTTCAGCACAACATTCACATGTTGACTCATACCCACTAACCTCAGAAACACTTGTTTCAGATGTAGTGGTCTTAGACATGTACCCACTTGATTCAACTTCAATATTTGCCATTAAAGCCACAGATTGACCGTTGATATAACAAAATCCATCTGGTTCTGCACTAGTATCTTGAATAGCAGTCAAAGCAATAGATGGTTTGTCAAATTGTTTTGACCATTCATCACATTCTTTTTCTGCTTGAGCTTGAGCCATCATAGCTTTTGTTTCATGCTTATCAGATTTAACTTTATCAGAGGATGACTGAGAACACTCACGAGCAAAATGTCCAACCTTTGAACAATTGTAACATTTGACTTTAGATTTATCCAAACCCAGTTTTCTTCCTCCTGGAACAAAAGAATTCTTTCCATGCTTCTTGATAAATCGTCTTCCTTTTTCAACCATCATTGCAAATTGCCAATGCAGATCTAATTCGGCTAATTGATCACCATCCAGCTGTTCTAACTCAGTTCCACTTAAAACAGCATCACTAACTTGACCAAATATCGATCCAGACGATGAAGATATAAAAGCAGATAACAATGCAGCCAATTCTTTAGTTGATTGAGCAGGATGAGAATTGTCTGACGATTTATCTGGAATGGTAAAACGACATCCTGGAGAATAACCAGAATTTTCAGAATGCCCAGCAAGAAAAGCTGTTACCGGCGGATTACTGCTTGAAATAGCATGTGACTTTGCCTTAGCATGAACGGTAGCATTATTTTCCCCAAAGTACAATTCAGGATTTTGAACTGTAGGATGTGCAGATTTCTTCACCAGCAATTCCATCTCACGAGCTTGTAATTTGCTAGTTATTTGATTGAATGTCCACTTTGAATAATTTGGATCATTTGTCAACATCATCACATAATTTTCCCTTTTTTCTGGTAAAGCTTCCAGAATTTTCTCTTTCAATTCATCACTATCTTTCTTGACTCCTACAACATCAAGTTCATTTATCAAATGGGAAAACCGAGCAATCAAATCTGGAATTTTCTCATTCTCGCAGTGCCTGAAATTATCAAACTCTTTCTTCAAAACTTTCTTTCGAGTATTTTTGTATTGATCATTACCCGTACATCTCTCTTCAATAGCATCCCACAACTCCTTAGCCGTTGTATATTGCTTAAATTGATGCATTAGATCTTTTGGTAAGGCCATTGTAAGATAACTATATGTTTTCTTTTCTCGAGAAAACAATTTCCGTTCTTCAGCATCGAAACTATTAATCATCTTTGGTTTGTTGGGACTTATCATCGGATATTCATATTCTTTCTCAATTGGAATCCAACTTTCGATATCTTGTGAATAAATGTAAGATTCAAACCGACTTCTCCAATTGTGATAATCTTCAAGCCTTAGCAATTTAGGAACTTTTTGAGTTGTCCCTATCTCATTATCATAGTTCAACATGGCTTGCATTGATGTTTGAGCAGCAGTCATTGTATAGAAATCACTCATTTTGATGTTAAACCGAAAAATTCAAAACTTTTAAACTCAAAAACGAGGGTCTTCCAAGTGGATTTTGGGGGTCAAACTGGGGGGTACAGACCTTTCAGGTGAGTACACGTCTAGATCTCGGAAAGACGAACGTTTTGGCTGGTATTGGGTTCCGTAACTCCAAACGGGTTGCAAGTTACGTCAGTTTTTGTGAAGATATGTTTTCTGCCAACGGACCAACAATTTCAGCGGACCAAATTCCGGATCAGATAAACCAGCGGATCAAATTTTCTCACCGGATCAAAATACTCCCAACGGACCAATTATGTTCCAGCGGACCAGATATCTTCGACGGATCAGATTTTGATACGGCGGACCAAATCTGGTACGGCTGACCAGAATTTTCAGCGGATCACACTGATACGCTGTAACTGCTGCGGATCAGACTGATGAAGATTGCCGGGGCGGATCCAACGGCGGACCAAATGTTCAACCGGCGGACCAAATGCAAATGAAGCTGAAATTGGCTGATTTTCACAGATTTCGACAATTGAAGCTAGAAACTGGATCAGTATGATGCGAAAACACTCCAGGAACATCCAGAAATCATTTTCATCACAAAAACACTCGGAATTGGAAGAATTTAATGAAAAACGTAGAAAACCCAAACTTTTCTCTCTAGAATCCGAAAAACTTACCAAATCACAGCAGTAGAGCAACCTGGAATGCTCTGATACCACTTGTAGAACCACGAGATGATCTTACTACTGCATGATTCGGTAATCGGATAGCAACAAGAAGTAAATAAAGCTTTGCTTTCTTGATTCACTAAGAGGTTACAAGCTAGAGAGAGATTACACCTTCTGCTACACACAGTTAAGAGATAGAGAACTGAAAGAACTAACTAACTCTCTCTAACACGGACTATTTATAGTCACTTAGTCAACAGGCCAGCGGACCACCAGCGGACCGTCTGGTACGCTGTACCAACTGGTCCGGCGGACCATGTGATCCGGCCAGATGACTATCTGACTCACACAGATGCTCTTGTCTAGATACAATACACGAGAGACACGCTAGCATAGGAATATGCTTCTACATAAACCAAAATGAATCACACCTAGATTGTGAAATTGCTAGTAGATCACGGTTATGTAAAAGGTAAAGTGACATGAACATATGTAACCGACAGAAACACAAAGAAAAAACCGATGAATACACACTAAAATTAGAGCAAAATTAACCAAATTCAGTGCAAAGAGAGGATTAAAAGAGAAAACAGTCTCTTACCGGAAAAGGAGTCAAGGTAGAGGAGGTGATCTAAGGCTTGCTATTCCGACACCGGCGCACTTGTTCCTGGCGTATTGATATCAACCAAGCTCGATTGCAAGGAAGTTGTGCCCTAGGGCTTGTAATTCCCATCAGCCTTCTGGTGTACAAAAAACCGGATGCAGCCCCACCCCATCTGTCGGATAAAGTCGATTTTGTGAGATTAGGGATTTCTGGTCGCCGGAGCTGGGAGCTGGAGTTGCGTCAATTTTAGGGTAAGGGAGCGGGAGTATGTATGTGATGGGGGCATAGACCGATTTGGAATTTAGGGCCAAGTTGGAGAAAAGTTAAAAAAATTCTAAGTGTGGGCGGGAATCAGATTTAGGGAGCGGGAATTAGATTTAGGGCAAATTTCTTGGCGGGAAACAAAATTATAAAACAACAGAATATTCTTGACGCGCACATTTTAAGTGTACTCCGTGTTTTTTTTTATTTATTATATGACAGAAATTTACGACGCGCAAAAATGCGCATCATCTATCCATATAATTTTTCAAATTACGACCGATTTTTAATGACATTTATTTTTGTGCGTCATAAAAGTAGCGCGTGCCATCGTTCGCGTGTCAAGAAAGGCCCTATTTCTAGTAGTGATGGGGGGACGGTGGAATCTGTTGGCTTGTTCTTCCAAAAATTCTCCATCATACCCAATGTCAATGAGTGTTTCAATGACCTTGGCTTTGTTGAAGTGAGTGGCCCCATTTTTGTCATTTAGGTTGAGGGCTGAGCGGACGGAGTCCTCAGTGACTTCAAATGTAAGATGGTCCACCCGAGTTCTGATTGGGCTTCCAGGTAAGTTTGGATCAGACCTGGTGTTGACTCGTAATTCCATTAGAAATTCATAACAGATGGGAGTGTTTTGGGTGAGGGCAAAACCAATGGTGCAGGTTTGCAAGAATCTCATCATCCTGGTGAATGTTTGTTGGTGGTTAGATGTATGAAGACAAAGATTGTGGGTGAGGTAGAGTGGAATTTGGAATGCTTGTCTTTCCATAAGAGCTCAAAGATCCATTTTTAGATGAAGATTGGTTTGGATGGGGATTGGGTTGAGAAGATATGAGAGTGACATCCATCTATTTGTAATCGGGAAGAGTTTAGAGGTCTGGAGATTTGTCAGTGAGACTTTTGGGCTTTGTCGGTTGTTTAGGCTCCTGGTAGAGGTAGTTGAGATGGTTTGTGAGAGGGAATTTACTCTTATTTTCACCATTCTCCTATTTAGAGTTATTATTACCTCTTTTGGGTGCCTTAACTCACAAATATTTGTTTCCCTATATGCCCATTATCATTTAAAAGAGTGATTTGATGAGCATCATTACTTTTCAGGAGGGAAGTGAAAGTCAACCTTTTTGAAGAGAGATTCAGAGAGTGACACATGTCCTTTTTGAACATTCATTTATTTAGAAAGAAGAGAGAAAGAAAAGAAAGAACTAAAGAAAAACAAAACAAATAGAGAGGCTCCCCCTTGATAGGTGCTAGGAAGGGAGTGTTGGATACTGGATGTCCTGACCCGACACTTATCGTAACCGACCCGGTTTCGACCCAGAAGAGTTACACCGGAGTCAACGAACTTTTAATTAATTAAATGTTAATTAATTCAAACGGTTTAAATTAAATAAATAATAGTTATTTATTTAAATGTAACGAAACAATTATTTTCGTAAAATGTTTACGAGAAATGTCGGCAAATGATTATCTAGTCGTTAACGGTTAACGGGCTAGAAAGATCATTGGGTTTAGAGGCTTTAGTCGCGAGGTGGGTCTTGCTTGCAAAAGAAGCCATCGGAAAACTATAAAAGGGAGGAGGAGAGATTATAAAAAACCCTAATCGCGATCTCCTCACTCTCTCCTCCCTCCCTTGGCCGTCGTACCCCTCTCCCCTCTCCCCTCTCCCGCTGGTTTTCGGCACACCAAGAACCACCACCACCTTCGTCGTTCTTCGATTGCAACGATGGTGAAACGCGATCCACGATTGATCGCTGCTGCGATGAAACTCGAGACTACCTCCGCCGCCGCCCGAGCCGCCGCCGCCGATGAGAGTGCCGCCGCCACCGACGCCACTGCTGTGGCCCGTGCCGCCATCGCCGCCGACATATTCGGCGAGGACCACCGCGAGGTGGTTCTCGCCCTACCCGCGCCACCGATACCGTTATTTAAACCGTCTCGTGCCGCCACCGTCGAACCGGGTGAAAACCCTAAGTGGGCGGCACCATTTTATGCCGTCGCCGTCACGCCACTACGATCGTCGCTTCCACGCGTGTCGGACGAAATCGATATTGCATCGGTTTCGTCGTCATGCACGACGGAACCGTTCGACTGGAATGCTATGATACATAGCATGGTTTCGTTACCGGTACCACCGCTGGTTCATGAGATGAACCCGCCTGTGGTGCCTGAGGACCCGTCTTTAAAGTCGGTTAAAGACTTGACTCGCCAGTTCGAGTCGGGCGTTGCCGTTAACCCTAGCGCCAGTTCGTCGAACCCCCGTGTCTTGAATGGTTGTTCGGACTCCGCCAAGGTATATCTAAACTGTTTAGATATTTAAATTAATTTATTTAATTTATTTTCAGTATTTACGCGTACATGGTGATCAGATCCTGTCTACGGTTTTTTTCTATATTCGCGTTGTAAAACTTGTTTTTCCGCTGCGTAATTAATCTGATTAATTAAACCATTAATTTATTCAGTAAAAATTAAAACGGGCAACCCGGATACCCACTGTAAAACCCAACAGTGGTATCAGAGCCACGATCACCGCGCTTAAATCTGAACCGGTCTTTTTGTAACTGGTGGTTCGCAATTTTCGATTCGTTTCCAATTGCGAACGAAATTATTAGTTTAATTCTATTTAATTAATTGTGTGTTACGGCCGACCCCTTTAATTTAATTATATGTTTGGCGCGTTTTATTTTTCTCTGATTGGGCAAATTGTATCTTTATTTGGTTTTGATGGACCCGCTGTTTTCGGGTTTCAAAATTGTAATAGAGCTAGGTTTACTAAGTTGTTAGTAAATTTTAATTTTGTAAAAACCAAGACCGAAGATCGGACACTCACCAAAAGGAGTCTGAAGGCTAGTGGGAGTTAGACCGGATCCACGAACGCACCGAGTTGCCTTCCATGTGGTTGTTCACCTTTATATTGTCATGTCCCACTGGTCTTACTAAATGGCTCTAGCAAGACCATGCCATTATGCCGTATAACACACAACTGACCATTCGCAACACTTAGATATTTTAAATAGGTTATTTAAAATAATTGTCCCAAGTGTTGATAGGGGTTTATCGTTTGTGTCTAACGATCACTAAATATAAAAATTGGTTTTAATATCCCTATCCGGTAAATAAAAAATTGATAGTTCATGCCGTCCAAAATCAAGTCTAACTTGGAACGTATTGATCGGAGCATCAGTGTTGGAGTATTTCAACACCGCACTTGGTGCCGAGGGTACCTTCTAGGGTGGGGGCATTGGAGTATTTCAACACCGTGCCAGCCACATTGACTATTTGGGACTACTATCGCTTTCTTTATGTATGTTTGTAGTGTTGGAGTATTTCAACACCGCACTATGAATGTATATAGACAAAGTGGGCATGGATGAGGCTAAACGTATCGCAAAATATAATTTATTATGCGGCCTCATAAACGAGAGTCGCGACTGAGACTTCGCGATTGACAACCGTTGTCAGTTTGGTTACACGAGTTTGCTCCTGAGGCTCATTTGGCGGTCTCAAGTAAATCGTCTAATTGAATTCTCAATTTTCTTATTAAATAAATCTTACCAATTTATATAAGAAAATGGTTTACACCGAATATACTAATTTAAAATTACTTTGCATTATTTCAGAAGGCTAATGAAAACACAGTTCCTCTAAGTTCTATGGTATCTCTCGACCCATTCACTGAGACGAACTTCTTGTCATGGCAAACCCTCCTGAGGAACATGTTGAAGCTCTTTGGAAACCTGTATGTTCTTGACCGACCCATCCCGAGCACGCCGTCTTACTTGTTAAACGACCGCTCACGAATGGAAATCCAGAAGCACAGTGATGACTCTCGGGAAGTCACTGAGCTTATGTTATCTAGTATGACACCGGATTTTCGGTATAACTTTACCGACATGGGAGCGTATGAGATCATGAGAAAAATCAAAGATTTGTTTGAGTTAAGCCAGAGAGGTGAGCGATGTAGAGCACTTCAACATTTTGTGAACTGCCACATGTCGCCCAATTCCTCTGCCTATGATCATGTCATGATGATGAAGGGGTATCGCGACAGACTGATCGACCTCGGCTACTCCATTCCTGAGGGGATGGCTCTTGATGTAGTCCTCAGATCTTTACCCGAGCATTATCGCTTGCATGCGGTGAATTGCTCGGCTCAGACTTTAGATGAGGTTCTGACATTGTTTCCAAATGTCAAGATCAGGACCACACCGGCTATGCTCAGAGTTGCTGATACAGGTATCACCAAGACCAAGAACAAAGTCAAAGAGACCAAGGGAAAGAAATCATTGGCGCCTCCTCCTCAGGAGCGTCAATGCTTTGAATGTAATCAGATGGGCCACTGGAAACGTAACTGCCCCGTCTACCTTGCTAAGATCAAGATGACTAGAAACCCCGGTAAGGGTTGCTCATCAGGTATGTCAATATATGTTATTGAACTTTTCACTGTTTCCTCCAATACATGGGTATTTGATACCGGATGTGGTTTTCACATTATAAATGTTTTGCAGGAACCTGAAAAGTGGAAGAAGATAGAACAAGGCGGTATGGAACTCATCGTGGGTGATGGCAAAAGAGTCTCGGTCTTGGCTACCGGCATATATTCTCTTACATGTCCTACCGGTCTTGTAGTTACTCTAGATAACTGTTTATATGCTCCTGGATTGTCCAGAAACAATTTTTCTGTCTCTTCCCTGTTTGAACAAGGTTTTAAGTACAAGTTTAATGGAAATTCCATTTTTACCTACTTTAACGACATCTTTTATTTCGAGGCTAAACCTCGACATGGTATATATGTATAATTGTTCAAATACATGATCAACTCTATCATGTTTCTAAACGAAACAAAGTTGATACCGATTCTTCGTTGTGGCATCATCGGCTAGGTCACATAAGCAAAGCTCGCATCAAGAAGCTTCAATATGCAGGGATTCTCGAATGCACTAATGCAGATACCTTCGGAGAATGCAAATAATGCTTATGTGGAAAACTGACCAAGTCACCCTTCACACATGTTGGTGAACGGGATAATGATCTGTTAGGACTTATCACACTGATGTGTGTGGGCCCTTTCGCACCGAAACGAGAAATCGTGAATGCTACTTCGTATCTTTCATAGATGACTATAGCAGATATGCTTATGTCTACCTGATGAAACATAAGCACGAAACTTTTGACAAGTTCAAAGAGTTTCAACATGAAGTAGAAAATCAACTAAATCGAACTATTAAGATACTTCGATCAGATAGAGGTGGTGAGTATCTTAGCAACGAGTTCCTCGATCATCTCAAGGCTTGTGGAATTATTTCACAACCCACTCCTCCCGGTACGCCACAGTTGAATGGTGTTAGTAAGGAGGAATCGAACCTTGTTGAACATGGTTCAATCGATGATGTGCAGGACTACCTTGTCCCACTCCTTTTGCGGTTATGCTCTCTTAACCGCCGCTGGCCTAATAAATCTGGCACCGACCAAGAAAGTGGATAACACCCCATATGAGATATGGCATAATTCTTCTTCCAATCTTTCTTACCTCAGGGTATGGGGATGCGAAGCGTATGTCACTAGCGAATCTGACAACAAGCTTGATCCTCGAGGTGAAAAGGTGATTTTCATCGGATACTATAGTAATATTGGCTATTACTTTTACCATCCTGATGGAAACAATGTTTCTATCAAAAGGAAGGGTAAGTTCCTTGAGAAAGAGTTTCTCAACAGAGGAACCAATAGTGATCCTGTAAGGATCGAAATCTCTCCTCACGCGATATCAAGTCTATAAATCACCATGCGTAATCCGGTGATTATAGATGATTCAAGAATAAACAATTGAAGCAATGAACAATCAAAGAAAGTAATAAAAAGAACAAACCGATTGAGGAACACTTGATTGATCACCTGGGTTGCAACACAAAAGTCGAGATTCCCTAAGGAGAATTTCGTGAATTACACTTCAAGAACACTAGAGCCAACAACCAACAAAACCAGCAACCTATTAATGTGGGGAGGGTTTCCCTTTTATAGGGATTCTCCATCTTGGAGAACAAGTCATCCTAAAAACCCTAAATCCTCACTAATTTCCGTATTGGACCTTAAAGGCCCACAAAACTCCCCTTAAACTCATTCTAATTGAGCCCAAACACATCTAAAATGGCCCAATAACCCAATATACCCATATCCCAACTAATTTTCACTTATTCTATCACTTCAGCCTTCAAAATAGTCCGCCAAGTGATGATTTAATACACAAGCCACAAATTATTCCCTTACAATCTTCCCCTTGGCTTGTGATATTAAATGTCTTCTTCTTTTAATCTTCAGACTTGCAGTCTTCTCCTTGGCTTGAGCATGGGTTGATGAAGATTCTTTTCTTTAACAATCTTCATTGGGCAACAACGAAATTGATCACACAATCAGCATCAGCTTGAACTCCAAATGATAAGTATGTAATGAGAGGAGGATTCTCAAATACTTGCTTCTTCTTGAAAAATATGGATTCCTTGCTGAATCATCAGTAACTATCTTGACTTGCCATTAACTTCAGAGGATAAATTTTAAAAACCTCTATCTTCGCATTCTTGATTGTACATCTTGAACTGACGGCATTTAGCTTCCCCCTCAACATACGAACAGTGTCTTTTGAATATTTGGAAGCTTTACTTGAACAACCAACAAACTTACCCTAAGCATAGGGTAAGTCCTTTTCCGGCTGGTTCTTCGACTTGATCAGTAACAGCATCAGTGCTTTGGTCAACTGAGTCCTTGCCTTTCTTGTCCATGAGTTGTCTTTTCTGACTTAACCTGTAAAGCACAACATGGAATAGACACTAACCAGACAATGATCACTGGTTATCGGGTTAGCATTATTTAACCAAAAACCCCAACATAGGTTAATACTTCCCCTGAACCCGAGGACTCTTCACATTATCTCCCCTTGAGATTCTGGAGGGGTGATAATTTCTTGCATAACACCCATAAAAACTTATTAAAACCTTTAAATTAACCTGGCCATGGTTGAAAAATAAACAATAAACACTTAAGATAACACAAAGGAAAAATAAAAATAAAAACAAACATACCAAATTACTAAACGAGAAGGTTTTATTTGGGATCAAACCGTATGAATCTGACCGAGGAACCCTTTTTAGCTTCTGTTACTCGAACACGTCCAGGTGATTGCCAATATACTGATCCACTTTAAACTCTAACCCTTTTCTTAATCAGGCTGTTTGTCACTTTATTATCTTTTATTGGTGCATTAATTATGAGCAACAAGTGGGTTTCAACAAATCCTGGGTACATGTCATTGCACACTATCAAGCATATAAATTCCCTACCACATGTTTTCACAACCTGAACCAGGAGTTTGAAACTGAGCTCCATACTGGATTGAGAAGAGAAAGAATAGATCACATAGAATTTTTGGGTATAATATACAAAGTCAACTGAATTTTTGAAACATTTTTAATAATGCTCTCATCAGTGACAAAGGCTGAGGGTTTTGGACTCTTGAGGGTCTCTTTTCTTGTGCTCTTTGGCATCTTTTGGGTGTATACATACAATTTTTTTTATTGTATATATTATTTAAGGTGATCTGTCAGCACGTATGCATGGACAACTCCAGTTCATTGCTCACGCAAAGCAGAGGAGAGCCTTACATACACACGAAGCATCCCCAGGTCATTTCTCACGCAAAGCAGAGGGGACACCGACTTTTTGAGCTCAATTTCACACTCTTGGAGACAAGCGTGTGTATCGGGAACTTGAACATGCAGGCAAATAGAAATGCAAATAACCTAAGTGTTGTTACCCAACAAACTGCCATACGTTATCTTTAAGTGTGTAACGCATACCTTTTCAGATTAAAGAGCCGAGCCTACCAGCATATCACCATGGATCATGTCTTTCACATCTGCCTTACGCGTGTCAGCCATCTCCAAAACGGAAATTTATTTCACTTCCCGTCTTCTCAAGGAAACAAAAGATTAAAAATTAAAAAGCACAATTTAATTGTTTGAGGGAACAATTTCATATTTTCTATTCTTCCCCTTGCTTTTTGATTTTTAATAACAACACACATTTTTTCTTTTCCTTCTTCTTCCTTTTTTGTTAACATGAACACACTGCCACATCACTAAACATCGACTCACTAAACACAATTGGCCAAGTTAACCTTCAAAGTTTATCTTTTAAAAATTTCAGAAATGGAGTTTGTTTAATGCACTACCAGACTTCTCATCAAATTAGCCAAGAAACAACCAATTCAGACGGTACCTTGTTGATTTCACTAGATTTACCTCTTATCAGAAGAACATCCCTACTATTGAAAATCTGCATGTCATGTAGTTGATGGATGCCTTCTATCCTGTGCCTGGAACAATCACTTTCAAAAACCAATAAGTTAATGGAAGTCCTCCTTGACTGTTCCTACACAGGGTGAGAGATCAATTAGCCATAAGTACCCATGCCATTGTGGTTCTGGGTATATCTGAAGAGTCGGTGAAAGAAATTTCTTTTAAAAACATTCCCTTAGTAACATTAGGGATTGGGTGTGTGGCTGCCTTGGGTGGACTGAGAATGTCCTTTTTGTTGACATCTCTGGGTTGGTGATTTTCTTTCCCAAACACCTGTGGTTTTCTCGGTGGTGAATTTTTAGTTTCATTTTTCTTTATAAATTTTACCTCTTGAAACTATTTGGAGTATTTTTTGTACACTCCAGTAGGCTTGAAAGTCAGGTTTACCACCTTTGAAACATTCCACCTGTCATCCTTCCTCCAACCATTTGATTTAGCTGAAGCAACTGGATTTGGATGGATGGGTGATTTTGACACAGATTTGAAAACTGGTTTTGGGGATTTAACAGATTTTGGTCTCCAAGCTGTTTTGACAGATTTCTGAGATGCTTTGTTTTCTTTAAAAATGGTCTTTGGCCGTTTCTTAGGAGCCTTGGGTTTCTGCTGTACTTTGTGACTCTGAGGTGCTTGTTTCTACACCTTGGGTTTTAATGGATCGGGCCTTGGAGTTGGGTCACTTTGTTTTTGGGTCCTTGGACTGGGTCTCTGATGAACCCTTTTGGGATAATAGGGTTCATAAGGCCGGTATAAACAGTTTCTTGCCACGTGTGATAGGTCTACCACAGACATGGCAAGATTGATTCTTTGGGTATGCGGGAGCCTATGGTTGGTTACGCCCAGTGGAAATCCAAGTTGGTTTTGAACAATTTTTATGGATCCAATGGGTTTTACCGTGGGGCTTTGTGGTTAAAATGTACTCCCGCTGAACCGGCTTAAACTGGTCATATGCAGAATTGATTTCTGGGTACGGGACAAAATCATGAGGTCTAAGGTCCCGCACTTTCTGCCCATTTTGGTCATGACAGTCATTCTTATTTTCAGTAGGTTTCACACCCAACACCCCACCATTTGTGAGTTTGGGACCAGCAACCTGTGGTCCCTTATCCCTTCTTAAAATTTTAACAGTTCTTAAGGGTTTCACAACTTTCGCATCACATTTACCAAAAGTAAACACACCACAATCAGACGATTTTGCAAACAAAACAGACTCAGAAGTTGTGGACTCAGACTGAACAGACGATTCAAGTTTTTCAAAATTAATTTTTTTGTGAAAATCATTAGAACTGGAACTCTCAGAAGACTCCTTGCTATCCACTACCCCTGCTTCTTTATTACCTTTATCTGCACAACAAGTGGAACTGTTAGTAGTGTTAGAAACAGGAGCAGAAATTTTAATGGGGCATGTAGCAAGTTTCTTTTCTATTTCAGCCTTAGCTTCTAAGGAGGTCTTTGGACACTCATAGTCTGGGATCATTTCATGCATCAATGGCATCGGTACTGTATGAGTGGATGTTTCATCTTTTACCTCAGTACCGAGACCCAAACCAGAGTTGGCTTTGAGATGTCGCATTCGAGCATCTGTGTTGTAGAAAAAGAGCTAGCCTTCATCATTTCTGACACAATCTTATCATTTCGTTCAACTTTAGTTTGTGATGTTTCTAGTTTGGCTTTAAGTTGTTCAACTTCAGATTTTAATGTGTAAATTTCTTCATTAGCAATTCTAAGATATGCAGTTTTATCACTCAATTGTCTTTGAAGATTCTTAATATCGACTTTGGCCGCTTCTAGTTTTTCACTTAATATTTTACTCCTACCTTTGTACTCTCGCAGGTCTCTATCAGATAATTCACGATTTAAAGTTTCATTAAAGAACTTACGTTGCCAGTCTTGAGATTCATTAAATGTAATTTGGCATTTAGGGTTAGAACATACCTCATTGCTGTTGGTGCATGAAGTGGTACCTGGTAGAATGGTTGCCATGAAATTCTTTGGATGAACTTTTAGAGCAAATCATGTAAAACGGCAAAATCACCATTCAAAGAATAGTGTCAAAAACTTAAAACTGAAAAACAGAGGCCTTCGGAGTGGAATTTGGAGGTCCAAACGAGCTCCCCTGGACGTTAGTCGGGGGTAGTTCTGGGGCTCGTTCTCACGGACGTCGTGTTAAAATTTGAGCTTCTAACTCCAAACGAGACTCAAGTTACGTCCGTTTTAGTGAAACAGTGCGAAATAGTGTTTTTGCCGCAAAAAGGATTTGGACCGAAAAGTGGGTTTTCGATCGGAAAGTGGGTTTTCGGTCGGACAAGGGTTGGATCGAAAAGTGAGGTTTACGGTCAGAAATTGGTTGGGTCGAAAAGAGGTTTTCGGTCCGAGGAGAGGCCGATCGAAAAGTACTTTTCGATCGGACAGTTTCTTGGTTGAAAAGTACACTTCTCGATCGAAAAGCAGAGTTGGATTGAAAAGTCTCAGAGGGGACTTTTTGATTGAATCGAGAAGCTGATCGAAAAGTCACAGGGGGACTTTTCGATCGAGATGACTGATCGAGAAGTCACAAAGGGGACTTCTCGATTTAGGGGCGACTGATCGAAAAGTCACAAAAGGGGACTTTTCGGCTGAGATCAACTGATCGAAAAGACACGAGGGGTCTTCTCGATCACAGGAAAGCGATAGAATGGACTTTTCGAACAGGAGGGCGATCGAAAAGCTTATGAGTTGGGTCGAACAATACTGAAACACGAACAAATCACCACGAGAAACTTCTGTCTTACGTCCAAACCTGCAAAAAAAAAAATACTTCCGAATGTGCTAAAAGTTGAAAAACATCAACAAAACTCAAATCATTAGTTCACAAAAACTTGAATCGGATATCGCAAGAGCCTTGAAACTTGCGTTTCTTGGCTCTGATACCAATTGTAAGGATCGAAATCTCTCCTCACGCGATATCAAGTCTATAAATCACCGTGCGGAATCCGGTGATTATAGATGATTCAAGAATAAACAATTGAAGCAATGAACAATCAAAGAAAGTAATAAAAAGAACAAACCGATTGAGGAACACTTGATTGATCACCTAGGTTGCAACACAAAAGTCAAAATTCTCTATGGAGAATTTCGTGAATTACACTTCAAGAACACTAGAGCCAACAACCAACAAAACCAGCAACCTATTAATGTGGGGAGGGTTTCCCTTTTTATAGGGATTCTCCATCTTGGAGAACAAGTCATCCTAAAAACCTTAAATCCTCACTAATATCCGTATTGGACCTTAAAGGCCCACAAAACTCCCCTTAAACTCATTCTAATTGAGCCCAAACACATCTAAAATGGCCCAATGACCCAATATACCGATATCCCAACTAATTTTCACTTATGCTATCACTTCAGCCTTCAAAATAGTCCGTCAAGTGATGATTTAATACACAAGCCACAAATTATTCCCTTACAGATCCAGTGGATCTCGAAGAAGTTCGAGAAACACAAAACCCTGAGACGGTCGCTGGGTCTGACCGACAAGTTGTTGTCGCCCCATTAGACCAAAACACAAGCGTTCGCAGGAGCGAAAGGACACACAGGGCACCTGATAGATACCTCTGGCATCTAGAAGGTCCCGATGTCCTATTTGTAGCTGACTTAGATGACGAACCTACTAATTACAAAGCTGCTGTGTCAGATCCTGAATCTGACAAATGTCTTGAAGCCATGAACGCCGAGATGCAATCCATGCATGATAATCAAGTATGAGACTTGATTGAGCTACCCCCCGGTTCTCGGGCAGTATGAAGCAAGTGGATCTTTAAAAGAAAAACTGACATGCATGGAAATGTGCAAACCTATAAGGCACGACTTGTTGCGAAAGGTTTCACTAAAACCCAAGGGATTGACTATGATGAAACCTTCTCGCCCGTGGCCATGATCAAATCGATCAGGATATTGCTTGCCATAGTCGCATACCATGACTATGAGATAAGGCAAATGGATGTCAAAACCGCGTTCCTGAATGGACAACTCACTGAGTATGTCTACATGGTTCAGCCTGATGGTTTTGTCGATCCTAAATATCTAAATAGGGTTTGCAAGCTGAATAAGTCCATTTATGGACTTAAACAAGCATCTCGAAGGTGGAATCTTCGCTTTAACCTGAAAGTCAAAGAGTTTGGCTTTGCTCAAAATGAAGAAGAAACGTGTGTTTACAGAAAGGTAAGTGGGAGAGCTATATCATTCCTCATATTGTATGTGGATGATATATTGATCATATGAAACAACATCCCTATGCTTAACGAGGTTAAGGTATGGCTATCATCTTGTTTCGCTATGAAGGATCTTGGGGAAGCCGCTTATATTCTGGGAATTAAGATTCACATAGATCGATCGAAGTGGCTTCTGGGTCTCAGTCAAAGTACATACATTGACAAGATTATAGCACGGTTCAACATGAGAAACTCCAAGAAAGGAGTCGCCCCTATGACAAAGGGTGCTATCTTGAACAAATCTCAATCTCCTCAAACGGAGAAGGAGATCAACCAAATGGCTTCGATCCCATTTTCTTCTGCTATAGGCTCAATTATTTATGCCATGTTCTGCACACGACTGGATGTCTCGTTTGCGTTGAGCCTGACAAGTCGATACCAACAGAGTCCCGGTCTAGCTCACTGGACTGCTGTAAAGAACATCCTGAAATACCTGAGAAACACAAGTGAGATGTTTTTGGTATATGGAGGAACTGATGAGCTCGCTGTAAAGTGTTACACCGATGCTAGTTTTCAGACTGACCGAGATGACTCTCGCTCGCAGTCCGGATACGTATTCACCCTCAATGGAGGTGTTGTTTCGTGGTGTAGCACCAAAAGTCAGTGGTAGCTGATTATATGTCACACCCCCAAAAATCCACGCGCGGAATACCACCGCAGGGAGCGTGACAAACCAGGATCGTCGTCCATTAGTTACACCAAACGACCAATAATTAATAAAAAGGTTTTATATTTCATTGAAATATAAATTCAGAGTTTTACAAATGCGGAAACGTAAATACAATAAAAGTACTCATGTAAAATATTTGTCACCCAAGGTGACGTGGTTTGCTCAAAGACATTAAAAGTGTTTCAAGACTCATGCATGCGTACTCGTGATACTCGAACATCCGCAACCTGAGAAATAACATGCTAAAAAGTGTCAACACAAAGGTTGGTGAGTTCACAGGTTTATTAGTTCAAAACAGTTCAAGTTAATGTAAATCGACTGTTCATCAACAGTCCCAATTCAATGTAAATCAACTGTTCTTCGACAGTTCAAGTTTAAGTTCAAGGTTGACTGTTCAACAACAGTTCAAGTTCAGTTTAAAATCCAGATAATATATCAATAGCTAGCTAGGCTATTTTCAAGAAATCAGTGCACGTTTGACTAGTTAAACTAGCGATCCAGTTACTGAAGCTCGACAAGTTCAATTGTGCCTTGTTAAGACTAAGAAGTATATAACACCCGTTCGATATCCAATCGAGTCAGCGCGAATGACTCGGGTGGGGCTTGTCAGGCCCAGTAGATCTACCAAATAAGTTCTCGCTGATGTCACATTGACAGTACTCTAAAAGTGAGGACTTTATCATAAGTGTGCCACTATCATTCAGGTGATATAATTATCTAACAGTTCAATTGTTTGCATGTTAATCTCCCCCAACAGGATTAAAATAGGTAAAAGTGGTCGTGAAACTCACCTTTGGGTGCATAGCAATTCTAGGTAAATAATAACAGCAAGTAGCGAGTAACCGGTCTTGTACAGTCTACCAAACACCTAACGAGCATATATACATGAGTGTGTGTTCAATTGAAAACTACTAAGTCTAGACCAACAGTGAAATCAAATAATGTCAAACTAGGACATGACGGGGGTTCAATAAATCCAAAACGAGTTGAAGGTTGACACATAGCCAAGAACATGATGATAATGAAAATCGCTGAATAAAAATATATTATTAAACAATAACATTTGCCCATGAAATCGAATAGTAAAATATTTATATAAATATATATATATAGATAACCAAATATACAGTTATATCAATAAATTGTACTAAAATGTACCTATATGTTTATACATTTATATATATTTCTATAAATATATATATAACTCTAACGTTTGGGATGCTTATAACACACGGTATGATAAAACATATTATTCGTATACGTAGATCGTTATATAAATAGAAGGGTTACAAAAACATTTCTTTCATATTTCCCACCTACGTATATTTATTTAATTTTACCAAATACACATCCTTTATATATATGAAAATCATACTATATAAACCAACAAATAAAAACGAGGATAACAGTGACTACAAGGGTTCCTACAGTCTAAAGTTAACATTGGAAACGATTAGTGATGAATTTTGAATCATCAAAACTTCAAAAACAATTAATAAAAATAGAATACCAACAACTGGGGGTCACAGGGATCGAACCTGTGACCTCTGGGTCAAAGTTTAGCGCCCGAACCACTGGGCTAAGGGGCTAGTTTGTTAACAGATCCGTGGGATTTGATTTTAACTATACAGTGGCTAAAATGAGCTAAAAGGAAATTAGAAAAAAAGACTTGAGGTTGCCGGGTTTCGAACCGACGACCTCTCGCACAAGGACGATGAGCCTAACCACTGGGCTAGCACCTGCGTATGGAATTTTATCCAGAAATCAAATACTTAACAAGTCACGATCTGTCATCATCTTCATCCCTCTTAAACTCCGGTGATCGGATTTTATTCCGGTCACCGGAAAAACACGAAACACGCTACATGGCGCCCAGAAAGGTGTGACTAACATGAATGAATAATTACCTTTCGTCGGAGATGGATTGCGAGGTGTTTTTGACATCAAAACCGAACCCAAAACACGAACACGGACACCACAATTACTGTCACGATTTGCACACTTGATGACTTCCAGTTGCTCTTCAGGGATTCACGCTCATCAGAAGGTGGTCGAATGGTGGCTGGATGGTGGTCGAACGGAAGTGAAATCAGAAACGACGGAACCAGAGGTGGTGATGATGGTGAGCGGGTTTCTTTATCTTGCGGGTTCGAGAGGGTCTTGAGGATGATTCAAAGGTAATTAGACGAATGATGAGGATCGGCAATATTGAATTGGTGTAATGGTTGGCTTGAATCCCGTAACCGCGCGATGTGTTAACCGAGTTTAATGAATCAGAGGTGGATGGTCGGCAACGGTTTCCAAATTCTAAACCGACTATCTCGGTATGGAAGGAATAGCCCTTCCCACTTTTACTAAATAGGTAATCAAATTTCAGCAATTACAAGAGTAGTCCCTCAAGCTTATCAAAAAATAAAACAAGATTAGAAAATGACACGATGGGTCCCTCTAGTTCGTAATTCTCTAACGACCTCTAACGGAGTTAACAAAGGTAACCTTAGACAACGACTAGAAACGTGCATTTGTCATAAATATTGAATATGTGAGATTTATAAAAATATAAACCTTGTTTTGTTCACATAAAATCATGAATAAATATATGCTTTGAGTTCATATAAAATAATGAGCATACAATCATAACGATACTTATGTAACCCACATAAAACAATAAAAACGCTCCGTATAATCACGTCACACATTGTCACATAAAATCATAGAATAACATGTGAATATATATACAAATACATCACATAAATTTATAACGTATGATGTACATAAAATCATAGAATATCAAACGTCTAAACTTAAGTGCATGCTCACATAGTGATGGTTATATAAACCTTAGTTGCTAAGGTCAACACAGTCAATCACATAAATGTTCACACAACATTTAATACGGTTTACGTTCAGTTAATGTCAGAAAATGACCTAAAAAGACGGATTGTCACAGTATCCCCTTGTTGAAGAATTTTCGTCCTCGAAAATTGCGTAACGCGGTAAAAGTTTAATGAGCTAGACTAGACACAAGGAAAAGAAAAGAAAAATTCTAAGTCCTCACATCATCCCCTTGTTGAAAGAATTTCGTCCCGAAATTTAAATCAGTGACAATTACTATAAGAGTCGAATTGACAGTAATCTAATCGGAAGAATCCAGTTTTCCTACTCCAAAAGGAGTAAAGAATGTTTTGGTCGAGGATATGTACCCAATGATGAGGAGATATCAAATGTTTAGAGGTTTTCGAAAGGAATTTGAATCGAAAGTATAGATAGTAATTTTTCTTATCACGCGTTCTCCTACGGGAAAAGTCGAACAACCGTATTACGGGAATCGTGTTGACTGGCAAGACCGAACCCGGTGACAAGATAACATAAGTATCTGAAATAAAAGTTTCAATGCGAGGAGAACCATAATACATCTGAATAGCCTCCGGCTATTGTGCTTAATTCTATGGGTGAGATTCCCATTACGTGTTTCGTTTTCGCTTAAGTCATTCGCATTCACCAACAACCCAAGTGAATCAGAGAGAAGGGAATTTAAGTACGAGGAAATTGTGTGTGCATCAAGTCAATTAGTGTTTAATAAACCCATTGTCTAATGAAAACGTAAACGTCTAATCTTACCTACCTGTTAGCAACTAGCATAGAATTACACAAGAATGATCAAGTTAACATGATAACTCATTGATTAGTTTAACACTTTATGAAGTTATGACAATTAAGTTCACATGATTCGTAATAATATTCAAAATCACCTTTCATGCAATAACGGTTTAGATAACGATTGATATTGTCAACGCATACTAACATGCAATCTATCAAGAAGGTTTTACCATACAACGTACACAATTGTCCCAACACCTTATACACTAGCATACAGACCTAACATGGCATGTCTTTAGCATATCAGTTCATAAACTAACCAACACAACCCATATGGTGCAAAGTTGACAGGGCAACTTCACACAGCCTTGTCATTCCCACCGAGGTAGGAGACTTAGGACTTTGTATGGTGTATGGTTTTCATACCCAATCAAGTTAATGCATTCACAACATGTCATTTTCTGGTTCTAACACGTTTCATACGCATAACTAATCACGCAATTCCATGCAACTTATGTTTAAACCAGCACAATGATTAATCAATTTATATACCCTAAACATACGATTAGATTCTCAAATGTTAGCATGCATAAACACGTATGTTTTATAAACATTTCTCATGAGAAGATCAGAAGCAACCAAACTATTTATCGTGGTTAAAATGGTTCAACAGTTGCTCACATACTAAAATATAACTGGTAACACACTGATTTTGTGACAAAATGACTAAGGTCTAAAGAAAAATCCAATCAAGAGCCCAGTGTCATTCAAAAGGTAATACGTAGCAGTTTGTTTTAGAAAGGAATTACTCAATTCTGTTAAGATTTATGCAAGAAATCACATAGACAATTAGGTTCATATTCAAGTTGGAGTTCAGTATCATACAACACATCATCATGTACATTACCTTGCTAAAGAATCCAAAAATTTAGAGTGAAAATCCAACAAAATAAAAGTATAAACTATGAGGTACTGAATATCAAAAAGTGCTCTGCAGGAATACGCATGACATCAAGCATGAGAATATCAAATTTGAGGTGAAGAGGGCCAACGACTTAGTTCGTGAATTCAAGTAGGCGATGGGATAACAAGCTTATTAAAGGCGAAAATACACATACCAATAATGATATGTGAGTTTAAATTGGCATCGATGAAGATATCAGCAGGGAGGATGCAAATAACGTAATGGATAGTATAAATTTCAGAGAGAAATATATAGCGTGCTTGACAGGATTTGGCAAGGAATTCGTGTGAATAGATATCAAAATGAACATGTCAACGGTTATACAATCCAATAGAGTAAACGTCACATTAGGAAAATCTTCATTGTTTAAGCTCACCGGCATGCTCAATCTCCTTGATGTCCTTGCGCTTCATGCGTCATGATTCCTTTCTTGTCAAAATCATCGGTTCAAATGGTTTTCAAAAGTAAGATAGGGTACAAAAGTGTTATAAAATGGTATCTACGAAACAAAAACATCATGTTCAGAAGTGGCTTTGGCTTAGGTTGCCCGTATATATGCATTTTTGCTAGAGTTCAGTGCAGGTTTACCGCAGGTCAAGAGGTCAAAATCATGTGTTATACAGGAAAGGATCGGGAGTGGGGATCACTTCAGCGTTGGTCAGGAAGTTTATAAAAAAAAAATTAGTCGACTTAAAAGTAGTTTCCCTTAACGATAGTTGGCCTATATCTTAACACATACTTCTAAAAAAGATTGAAGTTGTTCATTCGATTATGTGTTTTTTTTTTATTCATAAGAGGAAAGTCTCAGGTTTTTAAAACATTGATGTTCATCTAAGTCAGAACTCACGTATGGGTGTTTTCAAAAAGCATGGAGTTTGATTATTTCGGGCATGTCTCTTTTGGTAGAACTACGTAAGGGATATCTGTAATCTCGGAGAAAGTAGCATTAAGCAGTTTTGTCGAGGACCTAGTCCCGTTAGATGGAGTTTCTCAAGATGAGTCTCTTGTGTATGACTCTAAAGTCAATCATTGGTTCGGTAATGGTCCCGTATTCAATGCGCCACTAATGTTTATATATAGGGTGTACCGCAGTTAACCCACCACACTACCAGCACCTTGAAAGTGTACCAGCAACCTACCATTACTAGCTATTAGTCACACCACACTGGATATTTTCATCGGAAATAAAGGACTTCAAGTTACTCCCATAAGCTTGAATGTAAAAGGGGCTAGAGATTAAAACCTCAATACTTTATACAAACAAAAGATGTAGGTATTTCCATTGACAAGACCAGTAGGATGCGTAGAGTTTGTCATTCTAGTGAAGTTCGTCAAGAGTTTGGCACGCGCAGTGCAAATATCATAAAGCTTCAGATTTCAAGACAATGAAAACTTAGACAGGCCACCAGGTTTAAGTTCAAGCTAGTGTTCATCAATGCAAGTTTTCCGAGCGTTAATAAATACACAAATGCATGGATAACTTTGGTGTACTAAATGCGTTAGAAGGGAAAATACATGTCGATGGTACAATTAGCTATAGATAACAAGAAGTTTATGCTCGATGAGTGTAATTAGAGTTTTCATGAAAGACTCTGTATTGTTACAGCAGTAGAGGTACATGGTAGTCTCGTCATCAATGATGTTAACTAGTTGAAATACTAACCAGGAGTGTAACACTTGCTAGTTCAAAGCTTGAAAGCTTAACCAAGACATGAAGAATTTCAAAAGCGCGAGAATAAGAAATTGTTGGTTGTTAAATCGTAAAAGGTTCGAATCATGTAGACAAAATCAATCGCACGGGTTCAAAAGGTCGACCGAAATAATCATTATGTTAAAACTGGAAGTCATCAGTTTGAAAATTAGGAAGGCTTTTCACTAACATTACCCCTATTAGAGAAAGAAAATATGTTTGCGGTGAGGTAAGCAGGTTGTATAATCACGACGATGTTGTTGGAAACAAGTTTTGGTTCGCACAATAAGATCAGAACAATAAGATCACAAGAGTTTTCAGCCAAGAAATACAGGAATTTGGTCCCAATACGACCATTGGCTTGCCTAGTAGGATTCTCTAGGATTTCCATATACTGCAAATTACATTTACGTGTGCACCCGTAACTGTGATTTACTTTATATGATGACCCTAGTTCCTCTTACTTCAGCTACCAAGTATGGTGTGGTCACTAACCCATGGTTATCTTGATCAGAATTTGTTAATGAGACTAGTTTTCGGGAATAGAATGCTCACTCAGATTGGAATGACCCACCCGAAGCGAGTCAGCCAGAAATTTAGCTCAATAGGATTTGAGTAGGGTTTATCACAATGACCCTAGCTTAGCTCGAAGTCAGAGATTAATTACCACACATACTGGCGTGATCGCGATCCGATACATAAGGAGGGAATTTCAGTCGACCCACATCAGGTTTCATTGGGGTTATGAGAATTGTAGTCAAGTTGTATTGTTTCAACGCACAACGCGATAAGATCGACAAGGGAAAGGTCTTAAGAGATCACAACGAATGTGAAGACGATCAGGATAATGAAAGTAGATATAAGTGCCCCATAGGCAGTTACTTGAATTCATACCCTACTAACTCTAGTGAAGCTAAATAATCGTGCTACAAGCACATCGGGGTAACATTTCCTAAATGGATGAGTTTAGAGATATACGTAAGGCACGTATAATAAGAACCTCCTAAGCTAAGATAGAGGTTTAAGGACAAGAAGAGGTATCACACCACCTTCCCTATGCAGCATACATCCATAGTATGGGCACTACGCCCAGTTGTTCAATCCGAAATAATCCCAAGTAGCAATCAGTTCATCAAAAGTATAAACGTGATCCTTCGATTTGATTCGACGTCTCGTCGTACATGAATGTTAACCAAAAGGTACACAACATAGAGAGGTTAAGAAAAACATCAATACTAACCGGCTCCTCGCCGTGAGTATATGGGGATTGGATGATGTAAACGATAAGTCGAAAACCATGTGCGTGTAGGAGTGAGTATCACGATGCATGAGAAAAATGTTTATGTGCAACTAATGCAAAACTGTTACAGTCTAAGACGAATCTTAGTTCGCTGTAACCAATGGCTCTGATACCAATCTGTCACACCCCCAAAAATCCACGCGCGGAATACCACTGTAGGGAGCGTGACAAACCAGGATCGTCGTCCATTAGCTACACCAAACGACCAATAATTAATAAAAAGGTTTTATATTTCATTGAAATATAAATTCAGAGTTTTACAAATGCGGAAACGTAAATACAATAAAAGTACTTATGTAAAATATTTGTCACCCAAGGTGACGTGGTTTGCTCAAAGACATTAAAAGTGTTTCAAGACTCATGCATGCGTACTCGTGATACTCAAAGATCCGCAACCTGAGAAATAACATGCTAAAAAGTGTCAACACAAAGGTTGGTGAGTTCACAGGTTTATTAGTTCAAAACAGTTCAAGTTAATGTAAATCGACTGTTCATCAACAGTCCCAGTTCAATGTAAATCAACTGTTCTTCGACAGTTCAAGTTTAAGTTCAAGGTTGACTGTTCAACAACAGTTCAAGTTCAGTTTAAAATCCAGATAATATATCAATAGCTAGCAAGGCTTTTTTTAAGAAATCAGTGCACGTTTGACTAGTTAAACTAGCTATCCAGTTACTGAAGTTCGACAAGTTCAATTGTGCCTCGTTAAGACTAAGAAGTATATAACACCCGTTCGATATCCAATCGAGTCAGCGCGAATGACTCGGGTGGGGCTTGTCAGGCCCAGTAGATCTACCAAATAAGTTCCCGCTGATGTCACATTGACAGTAACTCTAAAGTGAGGACTTTATCATAAGTGTGCCACTATCATTCAGGTGATATAATTATCTAACAGTTCAATTGGTTGCATGTTAATCTCCCCCAACAGGATTAAAATAGGTAAAAGGGGCCGTGAAACTCACCTTTGGGTGCATAGCAATTCCAGGTAAATAATAACAGCAAGTAGGAAGTAACCGGTCTTGTACAGTCTACCAAACACCTAACGAGCATATATACATGAGTGTGTGTTCAATTGAAAACTACTAAGTCTAGACCAACAGTGAAATCAAATAATGTCAAACTAGGACATGACGGGGGTTCAATAAATCCAAAACGAGTTGAAGGTTGACACATGGCCAAGAACATGATGATAATGAAAATCGCTGAAGAAAAATATATTATTAAACAATAACATTTGCCCATGAAATCGAATAGTAAAATATTTATATAAATATATATATATAGATAACCAAATATATAGTTATATCAATAAATTGTACTAAAATGTACCTATATGTTTATACATTTATATATATTTCTATAAATATATATATAACTCTAACGTTTGGGATGCTTATAACACACGGTATGACAAAACATATTATTCGTATACGTAGATCGTTATATAAATATAAGGGTTACAAAAACATTTCTTTCATATTTCCCACCTACGTATATTTATTTAATTTTACCAAATACACATCCTTTATATATGAAAATCATACTATATAAACCAACGAAATAAAAACGAGGATAACAGTTACTACAAGGGTTCCTACAGTCTAAAGTTAACATTGGAAATGATTAGTGATGAATTTTGAATCATCAAAACTTCAAAAACAATTAATAAAAATAGAATACCAACAACTGGGGGTCACAGGGATCGAACCTGTGACCTCTGGGTCAAAGTTTAGCGCCCGAACCACTGGGCTAAAGGGCTAGTTTGTTAACAGATCCGTGGGATTTGATTTTAACTATACAGTGGCTAAAATGGGCTAAAAGGAAATTAGAAAAAAAGACTTGAGGTAGCCGGGTTTCGAACCGACGACCTCTCGCACAAGGACGATGAGCCTAACCACTGGGCTAGCACCTGCGTATGGAATTTTATCCAGAAATCAAATACTTAACAAGTCACGATCTGTCATCATCTTCATCCCTCTTAAACTCCGATGATCGGAATTTTATTCCGGTCACCGGAAAAACACGAAACACGCTACATGGCGCCCAGAAAGGTGCGACTAACATGAATGAATAATTACCTTTCGTCGGAGATGGATTGCGAGGTGTTTTTGACATCAAAACCGAACCCAAAACACGAACACGGACACCACGATTACTGTCACGATTTGCACACTTGATGACTTCCAGTTGCTCTTCACGGATTCACGCTCATCAGAAGGTGGTCGAATGGTGGCTGGATGGTGGTCGAACGAAAGTGAAATCAGAAACGACGGAACCGGAGGTGGTGATGATGGTGAGCGGGTTTCTTTATCTTGCGGGTTCGAGAGGGTCTTGAGGATGATTCAAAGGTAATTAGACGAATGATGAGGATCGGCTGTATTGAATTGGTGTAATGGTTGGCTTGAATCCCGTAACCGCGCGATGTGTTAACCGAGTTTAATGAATCAGAGGTGGATGGTCGGCAACGGTTTCCAGATTCTAAACCGACTATCTCGGTATGGCAGGAATAGCCCTTCCCACTTTTACATAATAGGAAATCAAATTTCAGCAATTACAAGAGTAGTCCCTCAAGCTTATCAAAAATAAAACAAGATTAGAAAATGACACGATGGGTCCCTCTAGTTCGTAGATCTCTAACGACCTCTAACGGAGTTAACAAAGGTAACCTTAGACAACGACTAGAAACGTGCATTTGTCATAAATATTGAATATGTGAGATTTATAAAAATATAAACCTTGTTTTGTTCACATAAAATCATGAATAATAGTTTATAAATATATGCTTTGAGTTCATATAAAATAATGAGCATACAATCATAACGATACTTATGTAACCCACATAAAACAATAAAAACGCTCAGTATAATCACGTCACACATTGTCACATAAAATCATAGAATAACATGTGAATATATATACAAATACATCACATAAATTCATAACGTATGATGTACATAAAATCATAGAATATCAAACGTCTAAACTTAAGTGCATGCTCACATAGTGATGGTTATATAAACCTTAGTTGCTAAGGTCAACACAGTCAATCACATAAATGTTCACATAACATTTAATACGGTTTACGTTCAGTTAATGTCAGAAAATGACCTAAAAAGACGGATTGTTACAGTATCCCCTTGTTGAAGAATTTTCGTCCTCGAAAATTGCGTAACGCGGTAAAAGTTTAATGAGCTAGACTAGACACAAGGAAAAGAAAAGAAAAATTCTAAGTCCTCACATCATCCCCTTGTTGAAAGAATTTCGTCCCGAAATTTAAATCAGTGACAATTACTATAAGAGTCGAATTGACAGTAATGTAATCGGAAGAATCCAGGTTTCCTACTCCAAAAGGAGTAAAGAATGTTTTGGTCGAGGATATGTACCCAATGATGAGGAGATATCAAATGTTTAGAGGTTTTCGAAAGGAATTTGAATCGAAAGTATAGATAGTAATTTTTCTTATCACGCGTTCTCCTACGGGAAAAGTCGAACAACCGTATTACGGGAATCGTGTTGACTGGCAAGACCGAACCCGGTGACAAGATAACATAAGTATCTGAAATAAAAGTTTCAATGCGAGGAGAACCATAATACATCTGAATAGCCTCCGACTATTGTGCTTAATTCTATGGGTGAGATTCCCATTACGTGTTTCGTTTTCGCTTAAGTCATTCGCATTCACCAACAACCCAAGTGAATCAGAGAGAAGGGAATTTAAGTACGAGGAAATTGTGTGTGCATCAAGTTAATTAGTGTTTAATAAACCCATTGTCTAATGAAAACGTAAACGTCTAATCTTACCTACCTGTTAGCAACTAGCATAGAATTACACAAGAATGATCAAGAAGCGATAGGGCTTAGATTAGCTAAAGACATGTTTTGATTTAGCATTTGGGTGTACGAACATATAACAGTTATCTATACTATTCATATTCCATCGGTAAATGCAATATGAAATTTCATAACTGTGTTCGATGTTAATATGTTTAATCATCCCTGAACAATTATTAATATTGTTCTAAATGTCCGTAGTCAATTAGAGACGTGGGAACGACTCTAAATTAAGACTATTCTGATTTTGAACCTTAAAAGGGTTTAACGTTCCAAGTCACATACCTCATTAGAGAATGACGTTGGACGTAACTCGTATCAAGCAATTCAATCATGGAATCTTTGATTGCTTGATTAATGGTATGCTCTAATGTTTTTCCTTAGACCTAAGACGCATACTAGAACTCTCGTTTACGGTGGACTGTTCTTTGATTGTAGTTTCTCGATGTCGCGTAACTGCCATCAATAGGGCTACTTTTGGGAATGGATCTAAAGTTCAGTGGGAGTTGTATGCCTCAAGATGGGATTTCGTACTATTGCTTCGGCAATATATAGACATAAAGGCACCCTCGTTGATTCCAAGTGTGAAGTGTGAGGCCTCACCCAAACTTACTGTATGTTTGATTAGTACACTTTGGATCGGATAACGAGAATGTAATCGATAAATCTAATTCATGAGAGTCCATGTCTCATTATTCATCTATGTCTAGAACGGAAAGGAACATATAACAACGGTTACCATAAGTCCTCTATCTGCTTGCTTTACAATCAGATATACTTTGGCTGTCGACTTAAAGTGTCGAAACTGGTTGGTGTAGCCATGCATAGCTAGAGTGCCTCTGAATACAACGCTAAAGTGTCGCGATCAGTCCAAGTGGCAGATTGTTGGATACTGGGTGTCCTGACCCGACACTTATCGTAACCGACCCGGTTTCGACCCGGAAGAGTTACACCGGAGTCAGCGAACTTTTAATTAATTAAATGTTAATTAATTCAAACTGTTTAAATTAAATAAATAATAGTTATTTATTTAAATGTAACGAAACAATTATTTTCATTAAATGTTTACGAGAAATGTCGGCAAATGATTATCTAGTCGTTAACGGTTAATAGGCTAGAAAGATCATTGGGTTTAGAGGCTTTAGTCGCGAGGTGGGCCTTGCTTGCAAAAGAAGCCATCGGAAAACTATAAAAGGGAGGGAGGAGAGATTAGAAAAAACCCTAATCGCGATCTCCTCACTCTCTCCTCCCTCCCTTGGCCGTCGCACCCCTCTCCCCTCTCCCTCTGGTTTTCGGCACACCAAGAACCACCACCACCTTCGTCGTTCTTCGATTGCAACGATGGTGAAACGCGATCCACGATTGATCGCTTCTGCGATGAAACTCGAGACTACCGCCGCCGCCGCCCGAGCCGCCGCCGCCGCCGATGAGAGGGCCGCCGCCACCGCCGTCACTGCTGCGGCTCATTCCACCGTCGCCGCCGACATATTCGACGAGGACCACCGTGAGGTGGTTCTCGCCCTACCCACGCCACCGAGACCGTTATTTGAACCGTCTCGTGCTGCCACTGTCGAACCGGGTGAAAACCCTAAGTGGTCGGCGCCATTGTATGCCGCCGCCGTCATGCCACTACGATCGTCGCTTCCACGCGTGTCGGACGAAATCGATATTGCATCGGTTTCGTCGTCATGCACGACGGAACCGTTCGACTGGAATGCTATGATACATAGCATGGTTTCGTTACCGCCACCACCGTCGGTTGATGAGAAGAACCCGCCTGTGGTGCCTGAGGGCCTGTCTTCAAAGTCGGTTGAAGACTTGACTCACCGGTTCGAGTCGGGCGTTGCCGTTAACCCTAGCGCCAGTTCGTCGAACCCCCGTGTCTTGAACGGCTGTTCGGACTCCGCCAAGGTATATCTAAACTGTTTAGATATTTAAATTAATTTATTTAATTTATTTTCGGTATTTACACGTACACAGTGATCAGATCATGTCTACGGTTTTTACTATATTCGCATCGTAAAACTTGTTTTTCCGCTGCGCAATTAATCTGATTAATTGACCCGTTAATTTATTCGGTAAAATTTAAAACGGGCAACCCGGATACCCACTGTAAAACCCAACAGGGAGATCTTTAGTTGATACAGATGTGCCTCAGAAATTCTGAAGAATGTCTGTTCAACCAAAAAAAAAATATCTGGTTTTTGGAACCCATTCGTTTTTGGGTTTTTTTTGTTTATTGTTTCTATAGATTCCTTTTTTCTTTTGATTTTTACAAATATGGAAGAAACATTAAAAGAGGTGTTTGCAGAGTATATACTTTTCATGCTGTAATGTTTTCCAATCAGTTTTACCATTTCAGTACACATGCAGTGTTTGTATATGGTATTTTCTCCAAAATTTTTCAAGATTTTGACTTGAGGAACTAGTTGACTCAGATTTAGATTTGTTAGAGTCATGAGAGTTGGACTGATTTTTAATCAGAGTTTCAGAAACTGGATTTTTGTTTTTGGCATTGTTGTCCAGTTGTGAGTCATTTTGACTACTTCTATTTACAAAGAAAGTCTTGGAACTTTTAGTCCCGTGAATATACCCGATCCCTTGACCGTAATTTCTTGGTGTTTTTGTCTTGTTTTCGAGCTGATCATGAGCATTTAATTATGAGACTATTTTTTTTTTGTTTCCATATGTAACCTTTGATACAGAGTTGCACGTTCAGTCTCATAATGATCAATTTTGGCTTTGTTCCTTTAGTTATGTGTTTTGAGTTGTCTTAATCTTAACAATTCATTTTCTCTATCTCCTTTTAGTTGATGAAGTTCAGATAGGAGAGAGTTTATTTCTTCTTTAAAGGTTTTAAACTTGTTTTCATTTAAAAGTTTGTTTCTTTCGGAGTTTTCTTGAAGAACTTTGTAGTTTATTGACATGTTGTTGAATTGAAAAATTAGATCAGTATGAGAGGAGCTTACTTGTTTCTCATGTGAGGTTTTAGAGAGGTCGGACGAGATATTGGCCCTTTATTCCGCATTTGAAGCACTTTATCTCACTTTTGTTTCTCTTTGAGTTTTTTATTCTTGCATTCTGAGGCATAGTGGCCCATTATTCCGCATATGAAGCACTTTATCTCACTTTTGTCAATTTCATGTTTGTTAAATTTTGAAGATTGTGTCTTGCTTTCTACACTTTTTGAGAAATTATTTCTGGTTGACCAGGAATGATTCTTTTTGAATCTCCCAAATTGTTTGGTCAGTAGTGCCAGTGATTTTTCAAATGACTCATTTTCTGTTTCACTTTCAGAATATTCTATTTCCGAATCACTTAATTCTTTTCTCTTTGAGTGGATTGGCTCTTGTGTAGTGTTTCTTTTCCTCTTTTCAGAGTAAAGAGCCAGTGGATCGACTTTGGATTTGGAGATATCCAATATTTCAGACTCTTGAGAGTCTAGAATACAGAAGAGGTCATTCAGGCTTTTTATTTCCAAATCCAAAGTTGACTGGAGAGTCATGGTTAAACTTCACCATTCATGAGGATAGCTTTTTATAAATTTAATATTTTTTTCCTCATTGGATTTAGAAACCTTGAACTTCCTTAGATTATTAATTATTGTGGCAAAACGATTATAAGTGTTTAAGAGTGATTCGCTTGGGAGTGATCAGAAAGATTCATACTCGTTTATTGATTTAGTTCTTTTGTTCTTTTTCATTTGATCTCCCCCATCAAAGAGTTTCTCAAGGGCATCCTATATGCCCTTAGCTGAGGTATTGTGGTCTACTTGACAGAATATCTCATGGGGAAGAGCCATAATGAGGACCGTTTTGGCCCTGTCCTCATTAATCTCTTTGGTATTGTCTTCCTCTCTCCACCATTTTCTTTCTTTGGGGATGGTGCGAGCAGGAACATCAGCTGAGGTTTCAGTTTCCTTTATCTCAGGAATGTCGACTGTGAGACAATGGGGTCCCTTGGCTATGTATTCAAACAGGGAATTGTCAACTTCTTTTAGGAAGTTGGTAATTCTGATTTTCCACTGTGGATATTCCTCCCTAGCAAGCATAGGGGGTTTTGCTAATGAGCCAAGTGATTTCCCATTATTCCAGCTTGAAGACATTTTTGAGAGACTGTTAAGGAAAAGATGTTAAAGAGCAAGATCTTTGAATATTGATTATTTAATCTGCTCTGATACCAATTGTTCGGTCCCTTGAGGGGCTCTTTAACAATATTGGCACAATTTGATTCAAACAAGATTAACAAGTTGCGGAAAGTAAATCAAATTGGAAGACAGCAATTCATAAAAGGGTTTTTCTGTATATCTCAAATGTAAATAATGGTTTAAACGAGTTTAAATATGACAGTATATCAACAGAAAGAACTTTTCTATGGGAGTATGTTGTAATTGCTTTGAGAAGCTTGTGAATTGTGTGCTTTATGTATTGCTTTCTTTAGTGAAGTCCGCTTGCTATTTAAAGGAAGTAGTGGCAAGTTGTAAGTGGATAAAGTGGTTGAGGACGGTTGAATTTGGAGTGTGTCAGAGTATATAGAGATAAATTAAGGATATTCAATTTATCTCTTTTCAACTGTCTTCAACTACTTTCGTGTTAAATGCCAAGTTGATATTCACTTTACTTGTTCTTCACACAAAGGCAGAATTGTTCTTCTCGTAATCTTTATCTTCTGATAGTCTATAACTCCTTCATGACTATTCTTTGAAGACTATAAATGCTTCCCATTAGAAGCCTTCTACAGAGATGAGGATTTCTGTAGAATTTGGTCTGTACATAACTACTTCAGAAACTCCGGAGTAGTTCTGTATGAATACACAAATCTGTATATCGTACAGATTTTCATATCCTTTCTCTTTTGAGGATATATCTTATCTTTTTCTTCTAATACTTGATTGTTTTTGTTACATTTACATTGTGTTCTAACAGGGCTGCTGATGGGTGTGGGTTTAGGCGGGTGTGGGTTGTGTTGATGGGGTTTGAGGGGGCTGTTGGTTTGGGCAGGTGTGGGTTGTGTTG
>JBCNJP010000012.1:19444241-19469258 GCA_039602395.1 Deinandra increscens subsp. villosa | reverse complement strand
TTAGATTAGCTAAAGACATGTTTTGATTTAGCATTTGGGTGTACGAACATATAACAGTTATCTATACTATTCATATTCCATCGGTAAATGCAATATGAAATTTCATAACTGTGTTCGATGTTAATATGTTTAATCATCCCTGAACAATTATTAATATTGTTCTAAATGTCCGTAGTCAATTAGAGACGTGGGAACGACTCTAAATTAAGACTATTCTGATTTTGAACCTTAAAAGGGTTTAACGTTCCAAGTCACATACCTCATTAGAGAATGACGTTGGACGTAACTCGTATCAAGCAATTCAATCATGGAATCTTTGATTGCTTGATTAATGGTATGCTCTAATGTTTTTCCTTAGACCTAAGACGCATACTAGAACTCTCGTTTACGGTGGACTGTTCTTTGATTGTAGTTTCTCGATGTCGCGTAACTGCCATCAATAGGGCTACTTTTGGGAATGGATCTAAAGTTCAGTGGGAGTTGTATGCCTCAAGATGGGATTTCGTACTATTGCTTCGGCAATATATAGACATAAAGGCACCCTCGTTGATTCCAAGTGTGAAGTGTGAGGCCTCACCCAAACTTACTGTATGTTTGATTAGTACACTTTGGATCGGATAACGAGAATGTAATCGATAAATCTAATTCATGAGAGTCCATGTCTCATTATTCATCTATGTCTAGAACGGAAAGGAACATATAACAACGGTTACCATAAGTCCTCTATCTGCTTGCTTTACAATCAGATATACTTTGGCTGTCGACTTAAAGTGTCGAAACTGGTTGGTGTAGCCATGCATAGCTAGAGTGCCTCTGAATACAACGCTAAAGTGTCGCGATCAGTCCAAGTGGCAGATTGTTGGATACTGGGTGTCCTGACCCGACACTTATCGTAACCGACCCGGTTTCGACCCGGAAGAGTTACACCGGAGTCAGCGAACTTTTAATTAATTAAATGTTAATTAATTCAAACTGTTTAAATTAAATAAATAATAGTTATTTATTTAAATGTAACGAAACAATTATTTTCATTAAATGTTTACGAGAAATGTCGGCAAATGATTATCTAGTCGTTAACGGTTAATAGGCTAGAAAGATCATTGGGTTTAGAGGCTTTAGTCGCGAGGTGGGCCTTGCTTGCAAAAGAAGCCATCGGAAAACTATAAAAGGGAGGGAGGAGAGATTAGAAAAAACCCTAATCGCGATCTCCTCACTCTCTCCTCCCTCCCTTGGCCGTCGCACCCCTCTCCCCTCTCCCTCTGGTTTTCGGCACACCAAGAACCACCACCACCTTCGTCGTTCTTCGATTGCAACGATGGTGAAACGCGATCCACGATTGATCGCTTCTGCGATGAAACTCGAGACTACCGCCGCCGCCGCCCGAGCCGCCGCCGCCGCCGATGAGAGGGCCGCCGCCACCGCCGTCACTGCTGCGGCTCATTCCACCGTCGCCGCCGACATATTCGACGAGGACCACCGTGAGGTGGTTCTCGCCCTACCCACGCCACCGAGACCGTTATTTGAACCGTCTCGTGCTGCCACTGTCGAACCGGGTGAAAACCCTAAGTGGTCGGCGCCATTGTATGCCGCCGCCGTCATGCCACTACGATCGTCGCTTCCACGCGTGTCGGACGAAATCGATATTGCATCGGTTTCGTCGTCATGCACGACGGAACCGTTCGACTGGAATGCTATGATACATAGCATGGTTTCGTTACCGCCACCACCGTCGGTTGATGAGAAGAACCCGCCTGTGGTGCCTGAGGGCCTGTCTTCAAAGTCGGTTGAAGACTTGACTCACCGGTTCGAGTCGGGCGTTGCCGTTAACCCTAGCGCCAGTTCGTCGAACCCCCGTGTCTTGAACGGCTGTTCGGACTCCGCCAAGGTATATCTAAACTGTTTAGATATTTAAATTAATTTATTTAATTTATTTTCGGTATTTACACGTACACAGTGATCAGATCATGTCTACGGTTTTTACTATATTCGCATCGTAAAACTTGTTTTTCCGCTGCGCAATTAATCTGATTAATTGACCCGTTAATTTATTCGGTAAAATTTAAAACGGGCAACCCGGATACCCACTGTAAAACCCAACAGGGAGATCTTTAGTTGATACAGATGTGCCTCAGAAATTCTGAAGAATGTCTGTTCAACCAAAAAAAAAATATCTGGTTTTTGGAACCCATTCGTTTTTGGGTTTTTTTTGTTTATTGTTTCTATAGATTCCTTTTTTCTTTTGATTTTTACAAATATGGAAGAAACATTAAAAGAGGTGTTTGCAGAGTATATACTTTTCATGCTGTAATGTTTTCCAATCAGTTTTACCATTTCAGTACACATGCAGTGTTTGTATATGGTATTTTCTCCAAAATTTTTCAAGATTTTGACTTGAGGAACTAGTTGACTCAGATTTAGATTTGTTAGAGTCATGAGAGTTGGACTGATTTTTAATCAGAGTTTCAGAAACTGGATTTTTGTTTTTGGCATTGTTGTCCAGTTGTGAGTCATTTTGACTACTTCTATTTACAAAGAAAGTCTTGGAACTTTTAGTCCCGTGAATATACCCGATCCCTTGACCGTAATTTCTTGGTGTTTTTGTCTTGTTTTCGAGCTGATCATGAGCATTTAATTATGAGACTATTTTTTTTTTGTTTCCATATGTAACCTTTGATACAGAGTTGCACGTTCAGTCTCATAATGATCAATTTTGGCTTTGTTCCTTTAGTTATGTGTTTTGAGTTGTCTTAATCTTAACAATTCATTTTCTCTATCTCCTTTTAGTTGATGAAGTTCAGATAGGAGAGAGTTTATTTCTTCTTTAAAGGTTTTAAACTTGTTTTCATTTAAAAGTTTGTTTCTTTCGGAGTTTTCTTGAAGAACTTTGTAGTTTATTGACATGTTGTTGAATTGAAAAATTAGATCAGTATGAGAGGAGCTTACTTGTTTCTCATGTGAGGTTTTAGAGAGGTCGGACGAGATATTGGCCCTTTATTCCGCATTTGAAGCACTTTATCTCACTTTTGTTTCTCTTTGAGTTTTTTATTCTTGCATTCTGAGGCATAGTGGCCCATTATTCCGCATATGAAGCACTTTATCTCACTTTTGTCAATTTCATGTTTGTTAAATTTTGAAGATTGTGTCTTGCTTTCTACACTTTTTGAGAAATTATTTCTGGTTGACCAGGAATGATTCTTTTTGAATCTCCCAAATTGTTTGGTCAGTAGTGCCAGTGATTTTTCAAATGACTCATTTTCTGTTTCACTTTCAGAATATTCTATTTCCGAATCACTTAATTCTTTTCTCTTTGAGTGGATTGGCTCTTGTGTAGTGTTTCTTTTCCTCTTTTCAGAGTAAAGAGCCAGTGGATCGACTTTGGATTTGGAGATATCCAATATTTCAGACTCTTGAGAGTCTAGAATACAGAAGAGGTCATTCAGGCTTTTTATTTCCAAATCCAAAGTTGACTGGAGAGTCATGGTTAAACTTCACCATTCATGAGGATAGCTTTTTATAAATTTAATATTTTTTTCCTCATTGGATTTAGAAACCTTGAACTTCCTTAGATTATTAATTATTGTGGCAAAACGATTATAAGTGTTTAAGAGTGATTCGCTTGGGAGTGATCAGAAAGATTCATACTCGTTTATTGATTTAGTTCTTTTGTTCTTTTTCATTTGATCTCCCCCATCAAAGAGTTTCTCAAGGGCATCCTATATGCCCTTAGCTGAGGTATTGTGGTCTACTTGACAGAATATCTCATGGGGAAGAGCCATAATGAGGACCGTTTTGGCCCTGTCCTCATTAATCTCTTTGGTATTGTCTTCCTCTCTCCACCATTTTCTTTCTTTGGGGATGGTGCGAGCAGGAACATCAGCTGAGGTTTCAGTTTCCTTTATCTCAGGAATGTCGACTGTGAGACAATGGGGTCCCTTGGCTATGTATTCAAACAGGGAATTGTCAACTTCTTTTAGGAAGTTGGTAATTCTGATTTTCCACTGTGGATATTCCTCCCTAGCAAGCATAGGGGGTTTTGCTAATGAGCCAAGTGATTTCCCATTATTCCAGCTTGAAGACATTTTTGAGAGACTGTTAAGGAAAAGATGTTAAAGAGCAAGATCTTTGAATATTGATTATTTAATCTGCTCTGATACCAATTGTTCGGTCCCTTGAGGGGCTCTTTAACAATATTGGCACAATTTGATTCAAACAAGATTAACAAGTTGCGGAAAGTAAATCAAATTGGAAGACAGCAATTCATAAAAGGGTTTTTCTGTATATCTCAAATGTAAATAATGGTTTAAACGAGTTTAAATATGACAGTATATCAACAGAAAGAACTTTTCTATGGGAGTATGTTGTAATTGCTTTGAGAAGCTTGTGAATTGTGTGCTTTATGTATTGCTTTCTTTAGTGAAGTCCGCTTGCTATTTAAAGGAAGTAGTGGCAAGTTGTAAGTGGATAAAGTGGTTGAGGACGGTTGAATTTGGAGTGTGTCAGAGTATATAGAGATAAATTAAGGATATTCAATTTATCTCTTTTCAACTGTCTTCAACTACTTTCGTGTTAAATGCCAAGTTGATATTCACTTTACTTGTTCTTCACACAAAGGCAGAATTGTTCTTCTCGTAATCTTTATCTTCTGATAGTCTATAACTCCTTCATGACTATTCTTTGAAGACTATAAATGCTTCCCATTAGAAGCCTTCTACAGAGATGAGGATTTCTGTAGAATTTGGTCTGTACATAACTACTTCAGAAACTCCGGAGTAGTTCTGTATGAATACACAAATCTGTATATCGTACAGATTTTCATATCCTTTCTCTTTTGAGGATATATCTTATCTTTTTCTTCTAATACTTGATTGTTTTTGTTACATTTACATTGTGTTCTAACAGGGCTGCTGATGGGTGTGGGTTTAGGCGGGTGTGGGTTGTGTTGATGGGGTTTGAGGGGGCTGTTGGTTTGGGCAGGTGTGGGTTGTGTTGATGGGTTTTGAAGGGGGGGGGGGGTGTTGGATTGGGTGGGTGTGGGTAAAGATGAACCATCTGCATATGTTCCATCATCACCATCTGCATCTGTTTTAAGAAAAAAAATGTATTACCATCTTCATATGTTTTTTTTATAAAAATAAGATAAAAATAAATTACCATCTTCATTTATATAAGTTGATTGGGTTGCTGATGCGATGTGGGTTGTGCTGATGGGGTTTAGGGGGGGGGGGGGTACTAGCATGGGCGGGTGTGGGTCGTGTTTATGGGATTTTAGGGGGGGGGGGTGTTGGTTTGGGTGGGTGTGGGTGATGACTCAAGCATAATCTATATAAACATCTCAGCACGTTCAGCTTTGTTCCAAAGATCATACTCCTTGTAGATTTCTAAAAAGTTCTATTCTGTAGTACCTTTGTTTTGTTTATGATGAATTTTCTTTGTCTTCCACTTCTTACTAGGCATATCCAAATACCTTAAGCACCTGAAATGGCTTTCGAAGATGCAGTGATCGATGATGCTCCACATGGTGCATGCAAAACAGTGGGCCAAGACGAGTCACATGTTGAAGCTCATTCTTCATAGACTCATCCAATGTAATGCTGACATAAGGGTATAAAATGGCACCCTTATAAACAGGATATCAAATGGCACCCATATGTCAACATTACATTGGACGAGTCTATGCAGAACAATCTTTAGAATGTGACTCGTCTTGGCCCACTGTTTTGCATGCACCATGTGGAGCATCATCGATCACTGCATCTTCGAAAGCAATTTCAGGTGCTTGCTGAGTATTCGGATATGCCTAGTAAGAAGTGGAAGGCAAACAAAATTCATCATAAAAAAACAAAAGCACTACAGAACAGAAGGTTTTAGAAACCTACAAGGAGTATGATCTTTGGAACAAAGCTGAACGTGCTGATATGTTTATAAAGATTCCGCATGAGTCATCACAAAACCCACCCAAACCAACCCCCCCCCCCCCCCCCTTGAAACCCCATCAACACAACTCACACCCGCCCATGCTAGCACCCCCCCCCCCCCTCGAACCCCATCAACATAACCCACACCCGCCCAAACCCACACCCCATCAGCAACCCAATCAACTTATATGAATGCAGATGGTAATTCATTTTTATCTTATTTTTTTAAAAACAGATGAAGATGGTAATTCATTTTTATCTTTTTTTTCTTCTTAAAACAGCCGCAGATGGTGATGATGAACATATGCAGATGGCAACGATGGCTCATCTTTACCCACACGAACACCCCCTTCAAACCCCATCTACACAACCCACACCCGCCCAAACCAACACCCCCCCTCAAACACCATCAACACAACCCACACCCGCCCAAAACAACACCCACCCCGCTCAAACCCCATCAACACAGCCCACACCGCCCAAACCAGCACCCCCTGAAACCCTATCAACACAACCCACACCAACACCCCCACCCCCTAAACCCCACCAACACAACCAACACCCACCCAAACCAACACCCCCCCCTCAAACCCCATCAACACAACCCACACCCACCCAAACCAACACCCCCTTCAAACCCCATCAACACAACCCACACCCGCCCAAGCCAACACCCCCCCCCCCCCAAACTCCATCAACACAACCCTCACCCGCTCAAACCAACACCCCCCCCCCCCCGCAAACCCTATTAACACAACCCACACTCGCCCAAACCAATACCCCCCTCAAACCCCATCAACACAACCCACACCCGCCCAAATCCACACCTCGTTAGCAGACCATTCACATTCTATGAATGAAGATGGTAATTCATTTTTATCTTATTTTTTTAAACAGATGAAGATGGTAATCTTTTTTTTTCTTAAAACAGATCTAGATGGTAATGATAAAATAGTTGCCGATGGTAAAGATGGCTCATCTTTTTCTGGTAAGCTTTTTATAGATTCCTGAAATAAAAGCAAGATGGAAGATGGTAATTCATTTTTATCTTTTTTTCTTAAAACAGATCCAGATGGTAATGATAAAATAGATGCAGATGATAAAGATGCTTCATGTTTTCTCGGTAAGCTTTTTATAGATTCCTGAAAGTTTAAATATAATGTTTGTCACCCGGGATAATTGTGACCCGGGGAAACCATATTTGTCACCCGCGGTAATTGATATCTGAGTTTAAACATTATATTTATTTCGTATATTCAAATTATAATGATGTCATCATATCCTTCCATGAACAGGGACTACAAGTACTTCTACTATTCCATCTCCTTATTTTATTTTCTTAAAAACAGACGAAGATGGTAATTCATTTTAACTTCTTTTCTTAAAACAGATCCAGATGGTAATGATAAAACAGATGCAGATGGTAAAGATGGTTCATGTTTTCTCGGTAAGCTTTTTATAGATTCCTGAAAGTTTAAATTTAATGTTTGTCACCCGGGGAAACCCTATTTGTCACCCAGTTTAAACATTATATTTATTTCGTATATTCAAATTATAATGATGTCATCATATCTTTTCATGAACAGGGATTATAAGTACTTCTACTATTATGTCTCTTGTTTATAAGAAGAAGGGGCAAGACCTATTTTTATCAGATGGAAAATGGATAACAGAAGGATTGTATTCATGTCGTCCAAGAAAAGAACCTGAACTGTTCAGTCCAGTATAGATAAAGAAGTCGAAGAAGTCGACTAAGGAGGTGAGCGAAAGGAAAAGGATGTTATAATCATAGTCATGGGTTGCTTAAACATGATGTAGTAATGCATCAAAGATTCACAATATTGACCCGTTTCGGTCCGTTTTAACCGAACGGTTTTAAATATTTTAGTCGAGTTGTTTTACCAACCAGTTTTTTGCCCCCACTGACAAAAATTCCTAGATCCGTCACTACGTAGCAAGTAGTTGCATGCATCCATGTTTCATTTTTAAGCCTATAAATTGTATCACATTTTTAATGAAAAAGGTACCACATTAGGTGAGGGATACATTCTCTCTCACATCGGGTGGACGAGAGAGGTTGTGAAAGGTAATCCAGATCGGGTGAGGGATACATTCCCTTTCTATTTTAATTGTCAGCCAGAGCAGCACACAAGTTATACTTGTCCTTGATCAGCACCTCAACTCCCCCACATTTTTTATTGGTGTTCTTGTCTCGTTTTTACTTGTTTTCATTTTGTTTAACACAGCACCTTATAACAAGTTTTATACTTCTTCTCCTCGATCAGCAACTATATTTTATGGTTATAGTTTCTATATCTTTGTATTATTTGCAGTTTGAAGGATATGCTCTCAACTTTTGAACAAATGATGTTGGAGAAATGATATTTTTGTTTATTAGACTTATTGGTTTTTTGGAGGAGTGAAGAATGGGGTCCGGAAATCACACATGACTTGATTTTGTTACATTGGAGATTTTTGATTTTTTGTTGAAGTTGATGGATATTGCCTTTTATTTCAAACTTCTGAGTGAATGAATATTTGTGTTTAAAAGTTGTTATTTGATATTTCTGATCACAATGTTGTTTCTTGGATTTTGCATTTGTAAACAATTCATACAAAAACGAACGTGGACATTAGAAAACAGACATGAATAATTAAGGGTTTAAATATAATATATAAATATATATATTTAAAGGTCATTAACAGTGTTTGGACTCGTTATGGGCCAACTAGACTCCATTGGGCTACTCCTTCTAATTTTTCTTGTTATATAAAATACCAATCGTCACTTTCATCCTTCCTTTTCCTCTCACAGATTGAAAAGTCCACAATGGTTACCGTAACCCGACAGCATCTGAACCGGTTGGTCATGACCCGCTCGTCTGCTCTCCGAAACTATGCTGATTTCCACTTGTGTTTTTTGTTGATTCGCTCACTGATTACACGCCCACGGGCAGGGGCGGACCTAGGGGGTTCAAGGGGTGGCACGTGCCACCCCTTAAATTTGTACGCGCAGTGGAAAAATTTGGGATTTTTTCGGATTTTTTAGATTTTATCACCGTGTGCCACCCCTAAAATTTTCTTTTATGTGTTTCTAGTTCCGCCCCTGCCCACGGGTATGATTCCACTCATTATTTTTCGTTTTTTGGTGCGATTCACTTGTGTTCATATCGCCTCTGTTGAATTGAAATTCTCAGGTTCTGAAATTCTTTTGATTGATTTTGTCTCAGATTATACATATTTCATAGTTCCTTATACACTTTCGAACCTTGATAAGGTATGATTTCTGATTCTCGTTACATATTTGGTGAATCTAAGCTTCGGATCAACATGGGTAGTTTTTGATGAACTGTGAATTTTTTAATTTTTATTTCAATGTGGTCTAGGACTGTTTTTTTAGCAAAACGGTGGTATATGGGTCCATTTTGACCCATTTTGGTCTTTAACTTGTATTGACACTTTGTCCATGTTAGTTGTAGAAACGGGGTGTCCCAGGTGGTCGAAGTGGCATGGCCAAGGACGAGTCACCAAGGCACCGGGCCGATCCACTCTGTGGGAGAAATGTGGCGAGCCTCCGAGTCGGGCTAGGAAGATCCGTCTCTCCCGGGTCTTGTCTTGTACCTGCAACATGAAGGGAACCCGTTAGAAGGGGACCAGAGACCGGGGTCTCTGGACCACCCTCCGACGGTCAAGTCAGTAAGACTGTATGTATATAGTATGTATATATGTATATGTATGTATGTGGTAGCATGTGGGATGAAGGGGATCATCCAAGTAGGATGAAGGAGATTGGCTGAGCAGGATGAAGGGGAATGCTGGAGGAAGCACGGCCATGTAGGCCAGGGGGGTAGCACGGCCATGTAGGCCTGAAGGTAGTGCGGCCATGTAGCACGGCCGGGTAAGCCAGAAGGTAGTGCGGCCATGTAGCATGGCCAGGTAGGCCAGAAGGTAGCACGGCCATGTAGCATGGCTAGGTAGGCCAGAAGGTAGCGCGGCCATGTAGCATGGCCAGGTAGGCCAGAAGGTAGTGCGGCCATGTAGCATGGCCAGGTAGGCCAGAAGGTAGTGCGGCCATGTAGCATGACCTGTAGGCCAGAAGGTAGTGCGGCGCTGTAGGCTGGACCAGACCAAGTAGGAAGGACCAGCCCAAGTAGGAAGGACCAGGCCAAGTGGGATGAAGCAGGGCAAGAAGGATGAACCAGGGAACCCCATCAAGGAGGGAGTGAGCCTCCTTATATAGGGAAGGTGATGGGCCAGATTGGGCCTGCTGGGCCAAACCTGGTATGGACCATCAAAGGTGAAGTAGTGGGCTGTATCGGGCCGGACTATATAAAAGCCCTTAGCCCATGTAGTTAGCCCGATACGGACCCACGTCATCAGCCCCCCAGTCTAGTATGGTATAGTCCTAACTATACCATGCTAGACTTATCTTGTAGCTCCATTCGTCTTGCTTTCTTTTTCTACGTTGAACCCTGCACAAAATGTTAGTACTTTACCTTTTTTCCTTTTTTCCTAGCGACTTGAATGTGCTTGCTTGGACATATGTGTTCTTGCATTGTTTGGATCTTTGACGAGGGACCGATGTTCTTCGTGGTGGTTTGGGTGTGATATGTGTACAAGGTGTGAATGGTTGTTGGTTATGCGCCATTTGTATAGGATATATGGTAGGAGGGGTTATTAAGGTTTGAGAGTTTTGGAGGTTGTGGTTCGGCGTTTGGCCGAGACCACTGTAAGTTGTCGGAGGATGGGTGGTTCAGTCGCGTGACCTACGTCCACGATGTATGGATGTGTAGTCCATTATGGATGTGTGGTCCGTTATGAATATATGGTGGTTTGAGTCTAAGACCCAGGACCACCTGTTAAGTAGTGGATGTACTGTCCACTTGTCACTTCCTTGTTACAGGAAGAATGTGTTTATACCCGGGTTCGACTATTTTCATAGTCTATGTGGTCCCGCTGTTGGCAATAACCCAAAGTGCCGAAGTGTACGAGTTCGAGCCGATGGTTCGACATGCGCAGGTCACCCACTAAGTATTGGGTGGGGGTTGTCGACTGGCTAGTCCAGTGGCTTCCCCCATGTACCCCGGCCGTCGGTTGGCCTGTCGTTTGTTGTGTCACCGCCCGGAGTTTGGTCCCTTGTCGGTTGTGAGTAGTCACAGAGACCGCAGGGACCCATATCCGTGCGGGAGGGACGTTGTGTTGTTGAGTGTTATGGTATATTGTCGTCATGTGGGCCGAACGACATTAGCCAGCCGTCCTTGTGTGGCCCACAAGATAATAATGTAAGTAGTGGTGTGGCGTAATACCAGAACCACTTAAATAAAATAATAAGGTGGTGATCCAGTCGCACGAACGAAACCACCAGTATAATAATATAAGTAGTGGTCGGCGTAAGACCAGAACCACTGAAATAAAATGATATAGGTGATTCGGCCGTACGGCCGAAATAACAAAATAATAATGTAACTAGTGGTTCGGCGTAAGACTAGAACCACTGAACTAAAATGATAAGTGGTGATTCAGCCGTACGGCCGGAACAACCAAAATAATCATATTAGTGGTCGGCGTAAGACCGAGACCACTTAAAATAAAATACTAAGTGGTGGTGGCCGTACGGCCCGAACCACCAAAATAATCATATAAGTAATGACTCTGCAAAATAAAACAAGTGTACTAATGTGAAAAGTCATAGTTTATGGGTGTGCCATAATTAAAGACTTGTAATTGAACGTAGACGAATCAGTAGTTGGGATTTAGAAGGACATAACCTGTTGATCGTTGGTCGATGTCATAATATGCCCAATAAAAGAATGTCATGTAATTGCCTTATCCGTAATAACTAGACCGGATGGGTCGTAGCATCCACTAATGGTAATAAGTTCGGTATATGTGGTAGTCGACCACCATAACCAATAAATGTCGTGTCTTCCTTCAACTTAGGTGATATATATACGATGACATTAGAACACGTGTATCACGCATGTGTTAATAGTAATAGTAATAGAGTGATGCTTGAGTATCACGTCGAGGATGAATAATATCTAACCCGAACGGGTGATGATAATAATGTCCTCCTTCAGATTAGAAGGAGGTAATAATATATGCATGTATGATTTTTGTGTAATAATATACGTGTGTCAAGTCGATCGACTTTGATAATAATAATAAGATGAACACTGAATATTGCTCGATGTAAGCGTTGACCTTCTTCCTGGTAGATAAATAAATAGAATGTATCTTCGTTGATGATAATAATAAGGGTGATGTTGAATGATGCTTGTCATTTTTGATAACCATTCTTCATGGTTAAAAAATAATCTCTCATGTTGTGTGTGGCAACATGGAGTAGTCGTTCGGCACTCACCAGTGCTATTTTATGATTGAATGAGTAATAAATCACCCATCACGTCGGAATGTCCGAATAAATAATACGTCCTTCTAGTTGGCTAGACAAGTAGCCTAAATAGGGGTGAAACTCCTTAAGAATTTCCATAAGCGTGTAGCCGTATTGGCCGTAATGGTGTTATACCGTACTAGTCCCCCGGTTCAAAGCTGTTAACTCAGATTAGAAGCATTGAACTTAAGAGATAAGTTGTTAGATTATTTTTCATGAATAAAAAATATAAAGTGTAACGTAGGAATATGTCTTTGTACGCAATACCAAAATATGTCAAATAAATGAAGTTGGTAACTTCGTATTAATTTGAGGACATGTAATTAAATAAGCCTTGGGCATAAGTCATAAACTCATAATTGTTGGTGGTGTTAGCACGTGTGACACGTATGACAGAAGTAACTTGAAGTGCATATTTGTCAATAAGAGAGGTTAAAATGACAACTTTGCGATAGTGTAGGGTTTGATTAGAACCACTTTGCAAATGTGTACTTGTGTCAAGCAAAAGTAGCAATTAGTGATCAGAGGTTTCGAAAAACGGGATCGGGAAAATCGTTCCATAGACAGACTGTCTGAAACAACCGTGTGGAAAAAAGGACCAAGCCCTCCGGCCTTGTTACCTGGAAGAGGATCGCCGTTCGGCAGGAGGATGTCCGGTTGGCTCCAAGGAGGCAGTAGAGTTGTTCGGAGATGAAGCGATACAACCTATAACCAATAGCCGTCCGGACATGGTGACCCGCTCGTAGTTATGGTGCGTCCGGCAGAAGAAAAGCCACCCGGTAATGGAATGGTCCGGAGAGATAAGTTCTCCGACAAGAAAATAATCCGGAGAAACCTAGCTCGGGCAGGGAGGGGACACCCGTATGAAGTGCCGCCCGGCCACATATATGATAATATGCCGTTCGGAGAAGGATTCCATCCGGTGAAGGAGGTGTACCCTGGAAGTAATGGGCATTACAAGGATTCTGTCAGACCAAAATAAATGTCCGACCATGGCCGGCCGGAACAGTAGTACTACACACTGAAGAGGTCGATAATTTCCGAGCGGGAATCCATGTGAGATGTCATCCGGTATAACGGTATTAGAGAGTCCTGGAGTAAAATTGTCTAGGAACCAGCGGTCCGGTATATCCGGTAATGATACCGTCCGGAAGCGGAGTAACCAAAATCGGGGCTGGTAATAAAACTTTCCAGGAGTTTTGTCCGTACGGCGAGGATAACACAGACATAAACCGACGAATGTCGTGTAATCAGCGGAGGCGGCCAGACTATGAAATCGCGAGGCTTTGAGAGTAACAATAGTAACGTGGCCGTCCGGCAATCATTCTGAACTGGTGATGACGTTAGGTAAGATGCCGTGCGGCAGTCATGCGAAACATACCGGGATATGCCACCTGGTAATAAAATTATAGTTTTCCGATGAGTATCGATCCTTCTTTTGTACGACCCATATGACACGTAGCCCGGTCATTCGGTAATAGTAATAACAAAGAAGGCCCTCCGGCGAGGTCCGATGGACTGAGATATGCCGTCCGGCCATATCATTTCGAAAGAGATTCAACCCCTGGCTAATCCTTCCGGCTTCCGACAGGATAATCCTCTAGATTTTTGTTTTTGAGGCCTTGTAATTTTAGTAGCTATAGCTTGCTGCCTAGTTGCATCTTTCTGTTTGCTTTATAATTATGGCCTGCAGCTTTGATTTTGGCTTCCTCTTCACCGGATATTGTCAAAGGAGATGACCGACGGATATGACCCGGATATTGCTGTGTACTCCGTCCGGTGAGGTATATTCCGGAGCTTGGAGCTTCGCTTGATTTCTTTCAGTTTTCGCTTGAATAACATACATAGAAAATCCGGCTTGATAAAAGGCGTCGTCTGGAGGAAGTGTAACCGAAGCGGGTACCCGCCGTCCGGCATAGAGAGTCAGCCGTTCGGCATGAGAGATACTGTCCTTAATAGAAGAGGTCGTCCTGCTAATCGATGACAAGAGCTCGTGTATCCAGTAATGGACTGCCAAAGAGCCGTCTGTACAAGATAGTTGATCCCACGACATACATGATCCGACGAGATAAGTTCTTCAGGAAGGAAAATGTGGAGAAAGTTGTCTCGGCCAAGGAAGGGACACCCGTATGAGGTGTCGTCCGGAGAAGGACTCCATCCAGGCAAGTGAGTCGCTTGGATCTGTAATAGCTATCGATCTCATGAATCCTACCAGACCAAAATAAATGCCCGGCAAGTCCGGTAAATGATATAGCCTAGCCAGTGCCGCCCGGTGAGCCGAGTATGATGAATCTCGTTCGGACAATTTGCGAAGGTCGGAAGGAAGAGACGGTCAGTCTAGAATAGTATGAAAGTATAACTTCCGTTCGGAAAGTTTTCAAGTTTTCTGAAAATGAACCTGCACTTTTCTCTTACTTTAAAATGGAGAAGTCAGTGATGTGTCAATTTATGAATATATGTCAGAATGTCAAAGCGATGACGTATTTCGATGGGCCTGCAAATCTTATACACAGTGTAAGTTTGTATTATGTGCACCATGAGTTGCACCTTTGTTGTTAATAGTATTTAAGGTCATTGTATTTTTGACATTCGAAATCACATAAATAACCCAAGAGTACCATGTGTGTATATACAACTCAGTGTATGATGCGAGATTTATATTGTTGACCATAAGATATGTTAAATATTTTAGATAGGAAAGGTATTTAAAGCATGTAATAGTGGAGGTATTATGAAATCTAGAACCTCTAACCGGAGTTGTATGGGTGAGATCTTAATGTCATGTGAAGCACATGAAAATACCGATTCTAGTCGTCGTAGAGAGAATAGACCACAAAGTAAGTTTCCTTTGTGGTCCCACGGATGGCGCCAATGTAGAAACGGGGTGTCCCAGGTGGTCGAAGTGGCATGGCCAAGGACGAGTCACCAAGGCACCGGGCCGATCCACTCTGTGGGAGAAATGTGGCGAGCCTCCGAGTCGGGCTAGGAAGATCCGTCTCTCCCGGGTCTTGTCTTGTACCTGCAACATGAAGGGAACCCGTTAGAAGGGGACCAGAGACCGGGGTCTCTGGACCACCCTCCGACGGTCAAGTCAGTAAGACTGTATGTATATAGTATGTATATATGTATATGTATGTATGTGGTAGCATGTGGGATGAAGGGGATCATCCAAGTAGGATGAAGGAGATTGGCTGAGCAGGATGAAGGGGAATGCTGGAGGAAGCACGGCCATGTAGGCCAGGGGGGTAGCACGGCCATGTAGGCCTGAAGGTAGTGCGGCCATGTAGCACGGCCGGGTAAGCCAGAAGGTAGTGCGGCCATGTAGCATGGCCAGGTAGGCCAGAAGGTAGCACGGCCATGTAGCATGGCCAGGTAGGCCAGAAGGTAGCGCGGCCATGTAGCATGGCCAGGTAGGCCAGAAGGTAGTGCGGCCATGTAGCATGGCCAGGTAGGCCAGAAGGTAGTGCGGCCATGTAGCATGACCTGTAGGCCAGAAGGTAGTGCGGCGCTGTAGGCTGGACCAGACCAAGTAGGAAGGACCAGCCCAAGTAGGAAGGACCAGGCCAAGTGGGATGAAGCAGGGCAAGAAGGATGAACCAGGGAACCCCATCAAGGAGGGAGTGAGCCTCCTTATATAGGGAAGGTGATGGGCCAGATTGGGCCTGCTGGGCCAAACCTGGTATGGACCATCAAAGGTGAAGTAGTGGGCTGTATCGGGCCGGACTATATAAAAGCCCTTAGCCCATGTAGTTAGCCCGATACGGACCCACGTCATCATTAGTTAATTCAATTTTGATGTTATGATAATGCTTATACTTGTTTAAATATGATTGGCTTCGAACGTGTTTGTTTATCTTATCTTTAGCTCATGACTTAGACATATATTGTGTCTATGTCCAAAGTTTGAACTAAACAAGTTAAACAATTATTATCACTTTCTAATTTTTGTTGACTTTGAGAGTATGATTTTGGTGTGATAGGTTGTATCAATGATGCTCACAGGTGGTTTGACTCATTTAAGATCCAACTTTTATCCAAAATTTGAGAATAACTCATGTGTTACTCTTGGTCTGCAACTGTTACATCAGCGCCTCTTAAGACCCCTCTTTGACCCACTTTTGAGTGTTCCACTTATTTGATTTTCATATGTTAGTAATGATAGTAATGAACTAATGACGTTTTTTTATTCTTCAGAAATGTACATGTAATTATTGTTACACCTATGTAATAACAGTGAAGAGAGTGATGAACTTATGATAAAACGTTTTTTTTTTTTTTTTTGTAAAATATGTTTGAAATTTTTCTATAACTTGGTCTAAAAATTTGAAATTAAAGGAGAAGAGAGAGAGAGGTTGAGAAAATGATATATTTTAGGAAAGATAAGATTGGAGAGATAAAACTAATTAAAACATTAATTAATAGAATTATGATTTGTCTATTATAACCTTCATTAAACCAATACATTTTACAATCTTGTCCTCCTTTAATCTCAACCATCAATTTTAAATCAATGGTTAGAAAATGGTTTCCAAGTTTTTCAAAAATGAATGGTTTTTCATGGATCCCTACCCTATATATATATATATATATATATATATATATATATATATATATATACTAGTTTTTGATACCCGTGCGACGCATGGGTGGTTTTTAAAAAAATAAATCCAACAATTTAAATATTATAATAAATGTAATTCGATAACTGAAACCCGTGCATCGTACGGCGGTATTTAAAAAAATCAAAACTAAAATGTACTAATGATTCTTTATATCATCTAAGAATTTTTTTTTTATTAGAAATATCCAGTTAAAAGTTTCAATGGTTCTTCTACAATGAGCCACTTTCACTTCCTAGTAAAATATAAAAATGATATAAACATTAATATAATCTCTAAAACTTAAGAGAAAATTAAAGTTTGTATCATACCCTTCTTCAATTATAAAAACAAACACAAAAACAAAACCATTTGATTATATAGGGTAAGGATCATGTGAAAACAACTTTTATTGCCGAAACACAAAAATAAATATTAAAACCTTTATAACTTTTTCATACGTTAATATTTTTTTAAAAAAATTTGCACCAAAATCCTTAAAATTATGTTATCTTTAGTTCTGGAAAAAATTAAAAAAAAATCAAATTTTTTTAAAAAATTATTATTGCACATGATGCAATTATTTTTTTCTATTATTATTATTGCACATATGCAATAATATTAAAACCTTTATAACTTTTTCATATGTTAAATTTTTTTATAAAAAATTTCACTATAAATCTTATAATTCTCTTATCTTTAATTTTGGAGAAAATTAAAAAAAAAATCAATGTTTTTTAAATTTTTTTATTATTGCACATGTGCAATATAAATTTTTTATTACACATGTGCAATAATATTAAAACCTCTATAACTTTTTCATACGTTAATATTTTTGATAAAAAATTGTACCATAGATCTTATAATTCTGTTATCTTTAATTCTTGAAAAAATTAAAAAAAAATTAATGTTTTTTTGTTAATATTGCACATGTGTAATATAATTAATACGTATTATTGCACATGTGCAATAATAAAAAAATCACGAAATTTTATATTTTTATTTTTTTTCCCCATAATTAAATATGACATAATTTTAAGACTTTTGGTGCAAATTTATAAAAAAAAATATTAACGTATGAGGAAGTTATAGAGGTTTTAATATTTATTTTCATGTTTTTGCAATAACATCTTGTTTTTATTTGATCCTTCCCCTATATATATATATATATATAATTTATACATGCATACAAAAACCCACCCATAATTTCACGATATATGCTTCATACAACCTCATTTCATCGAAACTCCAATTTATCTGATCAAGAATCATCATCAATCATCTATAAGAAGATCAAAATACAAAGAACTTAGGAAATTCTAGAGAGAGAGTATAGAGAGAGTAGAGAGAGAAAGTGTATTTTACTTAGAGATTTGATGAGGATGATAAATGATGATGAATACTACTTCCTTTCATGAATCGAAGAGCTAAAAATCCACCATCATTTCTTCAATGTTAAGCTTGAATATGAGAATTAATAGATTTTTCAAGTGTGATAGAGGAAGAGAGAGTGCATGGGACGGTTGGTATGGGGAGGAAGAAAGAGAGAGTGATTTTTTTTTATGAATGTAGGAGAGAGGGAAAGGTGGCTTATATTTGCAAATAATACTCATGTGTCATCATACCTAGTGTATAGGTTTTAGGATTAGGCTTGCAAGATGGCATCTTTATAGATTTTTGATTTTATTTTTAATTGACTTATAAGTTGTCAAGTGCCAAGTGTACATATATATATATATATATATATATGTATATATATATATATATAGTATTGGGTGTTTAACTGGTAAAATACTTACATAACGCGGTATAACTGGTAATTTTTCCGACCCGAAATGTAAAAGTAATTATATGATAATTACTGAAATTAAATTACACTCGTAATGGTGTATTCGAAATAAATTTTTTCCATACTTGATTTATCAGTTATTTTTACAAGTATTCTTTATCTTTTTGACGAATACCGGGTTGATCATAACTTGAGTTGTCAGCAACATTTGTTAACGAAATATTTTTTATAAATTACCAAATAAATTAAACTTTTAATTTATCTAATAAAATAATGATTATATTTATTAAATATGAACTATCCAATCTTCAATTTCCAGCGGTTCCTCAACAAAATGCAATTTGTTGTCGATTCTAACCTCCTCGGATGGTATAACCAGTGTCTCGTCTGAAAGACACTTCCACAAGTTAGATACGTGGAACACATTGTGAACGCCACTGAGTTTATCTGGCATCTTCAAACGATAAGCAACTGGACCCACTCGACTCAAAATCTCAAATGGTCCTATAAAACGGGGACTGAGCTTCCTGTGCTTACCGAATCTAATAACACCCTTCCAAGGTGATACCTTCAAAAACACCTTATCCCCAAATTTAAATTCTAAAGGTTTTCTTCTGACGTCAGCATAACTCTTTTGTCTTTCTCTGGCAGCTTCTAAGCGTTTCTTGATTATTGAGACTTTATCAGTCGTTTCTTGGATGATCTCTGGGCCAGTTAGTTCCTTCCCTCCAATTTTAGGCCAGCAAAGAGGCGATTGACACTTTCTGTCGTGCAAGGCTTCAAAAGGTGCAGCTTTAATTCTAGCATGATAACTGTTGTTATATGAAAACTCTACTAACGGCAAATGAGTGTCCCAATTACCGCCAATATCAATCACACAAGCTCAAAGCATGTCTTCCAACCTCTAAATGGTCCTTTTACTTTCACCATCAGTTCGAGGGTGATACGCGGTGCTTAAATCCAAGTTAGTGCCTAGTTTCTCATGCAGGGACTACCAAACTCTCGACGTGAAACGCGCATTGAGTTCGTCTACTTGATTGTGAGAAAGTGAGTAGATTTCGTTAATCGATCAATAATTACCCAAATGGCATCATGCTTATGAGATGTTCAGGGTAATTTTGTGATGAAATCCATAGCGATTCGTTCCCACTTCCATTGTAGAATTTCTAGTTGTTTCAACAGACCATACGGCTTTTGGTGTTCCGCTTTAACTCTGGCGCATATGGAACATTTACTCACATAGGTCGCTATATCACATTTCATATTTGGCCACCAATAATGTTCCTTGATGTTTTTATACATTTTATCTGATCCTGGGTGGATGGAATACTTGGACTTGTGAGCTTCATCCAGAAATAACTCACATAGTTTGCCCAAAATTGATACCCAGATACGACCCATAAAATATCTAACATCATTGGTTATTGCCAAATACTTGATCATCCCACGAAGATCCTCATTCCCCAAATTAACATCTTTGAGCGCTTCCTGTTGTGCGATACGGACATGTGAGATAAAACTTGACTGGATCATCATTTCCATTGCCCTCACTCATCTGGGCATATCTTGCTCCTTTCGGCTCAATGCGTCAGGTACTACATTAGCTTTGCCCGGGTGATAGCGAATATCACAATCATAATCATTTAATAGTTTCACCCATCGTCGCTGCCGCATATTGAGCTCCTTTTGATCGAAGTTATGCTGGAGATTCTTATGGTCTGTAAAAATTATACATTCCGTACCATACAGATAATGTCTCCATATCTTTAATGCAAAAACAACGGCTCCTAAGTCCAGATCATGTGTGGTATAGTTCTTCTCATGCACCTTGAGTTGTCTGGATGCGTAAGCGATAACTTTATCCTTTTGCATTAGGACACATCCAAAACCCAATCTAGATGCATCACAATAAACCACAAACCCATCGGTTCCTTCTGGAAGAGATAAAATTAGAGCACTACATAGCTTTTGCTTCAAGCATTGGAAAGCTTCTTCCTGCTTTTCTGACCATTAAAATTTCTTATCTTTTGAGTTAATTGAGTTATTGGTTGGGCTATTCGGGAAAAATTAGAGCACTACATAGCTTTTGCTTCAAGCATTGGAAAACTTCTTCCTGCTTTTCTGACCATTCAAATTTCTTATCTTTTGATTTAATTGAGTTAGTGGTTGGGCTATTCGGGAAAAATTCTCAATAAATCTTCTATAATAATCAGCTAACCCCAAAAAATCACGAACCTTGGTTGGCGACTTAGGCGTATTCCAGTTCTTGAATGGCTTAATTTTTGTAGGGTCCACATGAATGCCACTCTCGTTAATGACGTGGCCCAAGAGCTGAACCTCCCGAATCCAAAACTCACACTTTGAAAATTAGCATAAAGCTTTTCTTACTTTAACGTCTATAAATACTATCACGAATTTATCCAGATAAGGCATGCATACTCTATTCATGAGATCCATAAATATTGCATAAGCATTCATTAATTCAAAGGGCATAACTGCAAACTCGTAGTGACCACATCGGGTACAAAAAGCAGTCTTTGGAATGTCTTCTTCAGCTACGAGTAACTGATGATATCTGGATCTAAGATCTATTTTTGAATAGAAACTACACCCGTGAAGTTGATCGAATAAATCATCAATTGATAAAACCTTTTCAATTGTAGCCAATATCTTATTACGAATAATTTGACAACTTTAGGAGAAAAAGAGGCATTTACCTATTACAGAGATGGTGCGATTCTTCTTGGCAGTGGGTATCGGTTTTTGATAGTGATTTTATTTAATTCTCGATAATCGATACACATATGAAGAAACCCATCTTTCTTATTCACAAATAGAACTAGCGCTCCCCACGGAGAGAAACTTGGCCTTATAAATCCTTTATCCAGAAGCTCTAGTAGTTGCTGAGATAATTCCTTCATTTCGGATGGCGCTAAGCGATAAGGAGACCGGGCAATATGAGTTGCCCCAGGCACGAAATCAATTCTAAATTTAACTTGACCCTCAAGAGGTATACCAGGTAGTTCTTCGGGAAATATCTCTGGATAATCGTTAAGTACCGGTATATCTTCAATCTTCTGCTCCGCATCCTTTACATCTATTGCTTTGACTAAAAAGGATGGATAACCATCCTGCAAGTATTTTTGAGCTTTTACGACGCTCACAATTTTCAAGGCCGGATTCCGCTTTTCTCCATGAATGGTTATGATTTCTTTGTTGGCTACAGGAATACATACAATCTTCTTACCACATACTACTTCTGCGCGGTTTTTGGATAACCAATCCATTCCAATCACTATGTCGAAACTTCCAAGGGTAACGGGTAACAGATCAATACTAAATAAATCATCTTTAATTTTTATAGTACACCCCTTAACTATAGAATTCGCCTTTATTTGCCTCTCATTTGCTATTTCGATAATCTACTTATTCTTTAATTTACTAGGTTTTAGACCAAGTAATGGTTCAAATTCCTTAGACATGAAGCTCAAATCGGCACCTGTGTCAAATAAAATAGAGGCATACTTATTATTTACTAGGAACGTACGCATAACAACAGAGGGTTCTTCATGAGATTCCTTCGCGTTCATCTCAAATGCTCTCCAGTCCCCTTATTTCCCATTCTTGCTCTACAGTAAGTTGTGTCATGACCATATCGGCTACACTTGGTGCAGTATCGACATGCACCTACATGATGATACCCGCACGTGTTGCAACGTGGGTGTGAAACTGGTGACCTCTTTTCTTTCGACGAGCCTGATGCAAACGCCTTGCGGGACCTCTGGTTTGTCTTTTTACGATCTCCACTATTTCCTAACCATTTTCCCTTGAGGGTTGACCTCCTTCCATCTTCAGTATTCTTTGTAGTAAAGTCCGCTGGTGGCTTCCCTCCAAACAATCCTGCCCTCACGGCATCATTGGTCAAAGAATGAGCTAAAGTGATCGCATTACCAATGGTTGTCGGCTTTGCAGAGGTGACCATCCCTCTTATTTGGGGTGCTAAACCCCCAAATGTACCTTTCAATCCTGACATACTCAGGGGTAACTAGCCGTGGCACAAGTTTTGCTAAGTCATTGAACCTAGCAGTGTACGCCTTAACGTGTGCCCCTTCCATTGATAAATTCCAGAATTTTGTCTCCAGTTTTTGAACCTCAGTACGTGGGCAATATTCTCTCATCATCATTGTTTTTTAATTAATTCCACGTCATTCCATATGCCGCAACCTCTCCCAGAATTTGGCGTTGGGCATTCCACCATGATAATGCACCGTCTAGGAATGAATAAGTGGCGTACTTGTAGAGGCTAGATTATGAGGCTTGTAATATTAAATAAGTTGGGCTGGGCTTAGAGGGTTTAATTAGGATCATAGGCTAGTTTGATTATTGTATTTAGGCTAGTTTATGATTGGGCTTGGGTTTACTATTGGGTTTATGATCCACAAGGGGCCCAATAGTAAACCCAATAGGGTGGCTATATAAACCCCACTAGACCTCCTCATTGAGCGTTGCTCATTTACGATTCTAAGAGAGCCACACTGTGTTCACGATCGTAAACCCGAGAGAGGAGTTTACGATTGAAAGATTTTGTACCCGACAAGTTTTCTTGTGTGCAAAGATCAAGCTTTTATCGTTTATTCATCGTATTCTTGTGTTCTCTTCATCTTTCTTCTTGAATCAATCACCTACGAGGATTCCACACTCGTTTGTGATATCGATATCGTGTTTGGGAGTTTTTTCGGACCTACAATTGGTATCAGAGCCAAGAAAGGAGTGTTTCGAGGCTCTCACGATATTGGATTCAAGTGTTTTCAGAAAAAGTTCGGGTTTTTGAAGTGTTTGAAGGTGTTCTTCGAGTTCACGATTGATCTGCTGGTGTTCTTGTGTGTTTACGACATTTTTCTGGGTTTGGTTGAAGGTTTACGACTGCATTTCTTGAAGATATTCATCGGAATCGTGTTTACGACCTGGAGGTTTGAGTTTACGATTGTACTTGGTCGTAATCAAGGGTTTACGACATTTTCTTACCGGAAACGTGAATCGTAATCAGTGTTTACGATTTATTTCGATCGGATTCGGTGTTTACGATCCAGTTCAATCGGAATCGAGAGTTTACGATCAGGTGTTTACGACCCGGTGGTGTTTACGATCGGGAACAATGATTACGATCGGAAACTCTTCATTTGCGGCAAAAAGTCTGTTTTTCACACTTTCACGGAAACGGACGTAACTTTTGACTCGTATGGAGTTAGAGGCTCAAATTTGAACACGACGTTCGTGACACCGAGCCCCAGAATTACCCTAGACTAATGTCCAGGGGAGCTCGTTTGGACCCCCAAATTCCACTCCGAAGGCCTCCGTTTTTCAGTTTTAAGTTTCTGACACTATTCTTTGAATAGTGATTTTGCCGTTTTTGCTGATTTTTCAAAAATTTCAGAAGGTGCATAATGAGTTCAGTGGTTGAAGAAAAGAATATAGTTGAGGACAAAGATGATTTCACAGATGAAGTTGACAAAACTGAGATATGCCCCAATCCCATTTGTGCTCGTATAATTCCTAGACTTAGGCAAATTTGTAAAAATTATCAGATAGAATTATTTGAGATAAAATGCGAGAGGAGTTCATTCAAGGGTAGATAGAAAAAGAATGAGGAGAAGGTAAAAGCTCAGAAACGAGACATTGAGAAATATCAGAAGCTAGCAACGGAGAAGACTATCTTATATGATCGGGCTAGGATTGAGATATCTGAGCTTACACAGAAATTAACTGAACTGCAACAAAAATATGATGAGCTACAGGTCAAGTATGATTGCAATCAGGAAAGAAATAAGCGAATGCTCAATGCTGGAAAGGAATTGTCACAAGCTGTTGTGACTGGTCAAGTTGGGAAAGATAAAACTGGGTTTGGGTCAGAAAAGTCTGATAAGTCTCTGTCTGCAAACAACATCATTCCTCCACCAGTTCCCAGAGACATTGTAGGAATACTTCTTAGTGAGGATCAAGTTGAACGAACCAAATCTGATTATAAAGAAGCTGCTCCTCCTATTGATAGTGTCTTGGTTGGAACTACACCAATTACTCAAGAAGAAATTGACAATGAGACAAAAATGACTTATGGTGAAGGGAGAGTAAAGGATATATCAGACAATGATGCTGAGTGCCAGAAATATGACAGGTGTCACAACACTAAGTCTGATGAAGCTGGGATAGAGTTGAAACCATACCCTAAAATTGAAACCCCATGCTTCAAAGTAATTGACGAAGTCAAAAGAGAAAAGGTGATCTTGACGACACGGCCTGGGGGGAAGATATTTATGACATCTG
>JBCNJP010000012.1:19389183-19443741 GCA_039602395.1 Deinandra increscens subsp. villosa | reverse complement strand
GTTCGCGTGTCAAGGAAGGCAGTTTTTGTAGTAGTGTCATGGGTTTTAATGCATGACAATATGCCCCCGACAGATCTTGCCAAATTTTTAGGGAAAGGAGTATGGGATAATAAGTATTATCCGAAGAGAACTCGACGATGATACTTATTATCTAATGGAAAAGACTTCCACCGTCAGATCTTGACAAATTTTTAGGGGAAGGAGGGAGGATAATAAGTATTATCCGAAAAGACTTCCATAATACATAGTATCCGAAGGGAACTCGATGATAATATGTATTATCTCAGGGAAGTCCTTAGCTGAGGGGAAGTTATCAGCTAAGGGGAAGTCTTTAGAGGTCTTGGGTTCAGGGGAACTTTATTATCATCAACAGGTGATAACTGGGTTTTTACAATGTTTTTACCCTCTAACCCAAAGACCAGTCATCAAATGTCTGGTGGAGTATATTTTTTTTCAAATGTGTGTTAGATAGGTTGATGATAGAAAGATGCTGCTGCTGCTCAAAGTTAAAGAACCAGCCGGACAAGACTTCCATCTGAATAAGCATCTGTTCAGGGGAAGTTGTTGGTTTCTTTTGAAGCTTCAAAAGTTTTTCAAAGAAAATGCTCAAAAGCAAGGGGAAGCTGAAGATTTCAAGTCAAATCTTTGAAAAAGAAAATGATACAGAGAGCAGTCAGAGTTCATGAAGTTTGAAGTTCAACAATCAAGTTCTTCACAGTTAGAGGTTTTTCAAAATTTTAACCTCTAATTGTTTTGGAGATTCAAGACAGTTACCGAAGATTCAGCAAGAACCAGTTCTTTCAAGAAAAGCAAGTCAATGAGAGTCCTCCATTTCATTGCTTGTTCATTTCAAGAAGTTCAAGCTAATGCTAATCAAGAGGAAGTCCCAAGTGCCCGTCATGAAACCCACTGAAGATTTCTGCGGAAAGAATCTTCAGCAACATCTATGCCAGCCAGTCAAGAAGAAGTTTTTCAAAGATCGAAGACATTTAATATCACAAGCCTAGGGGAAGATTGTAGAGGCTAGATTATGAGGCTTGTAATATTAAATAAGTTGGGCTGGGCTTAGAGGGTTTAATTAGGATCATAGGCTAGTTTGATTATTGTATTTAGGCTAGTTTATGATTGGGCTTGGGTTTACTATTGGGTTTATGATCCACTAGGGGCCCAATAGTAAACCCAATGGGGTGGCTATATAAACCCCACTAGACCTCCTCATTGAGCGTTGCTCATTTACGATTCTAAGAGAGCCACACTGTGTTCACGATCGTAAACCCGAGAGAGGAGTTTACGATTGAAAGATTTTGTACCCGACAAGTTTTCTTTTGTGCAAAGATCAAGCTTTTATCGTTTATTCATCGTATTCTTGTGTTCTCTTCATCTTTCTTCTTGAATCAATCACCTACGAGGATTCCGCACTCGTTTGTGATATCGATATCGTGTTTGGGAGTTTTTTTGGACCTACAGTACTTCACGATTTGATTCTCAGCACAGTTACTAATTGTGATTACTGACTCCATTTTCTCGATCCATCGGACAATCTTAAGGGGACCTTCACTTCATGTGAATGCCTTTGGTTGGCATCCCTGAAAAGCTTTGTATGTGCATCCTTGGGTTCCCATTGGCTGACCAATTGGTCCGGTTTCACCTCTTCCTCTACAACACCCTGCATCTTGATTGAGTTGGCTAATGGTTGTATTAACATGCTGAGTAAATCGGCCAATTCCTCGGCAGAGGTTGGAAGAGCACTACCCCGACCGCGACCACGACCACGACCACGACCATTTGTTGCCATGGTAATTTTGTATATACATCAAACTAGTTTTTGATACCCGTGCGACGCACGGGTGATTTTTAAAAAAATAAATCCAACAATTTAAATATTATAAGACATTTGCATAAGGTCTACAATCAATTGAGTAACATAAGTCACCCAAGTGATACCGGTCAAGTCTTGACGTTTTAATCTCGTTTGTATTCGTTTGGAAACCCGTTAGTTAGTATTTATCAAATAAATACTTTCGAATGATTTATATTTATGTTCGATTGATTAATCATGCAAGTTATAATTATTTTTAAATAAATAATTATGATTAACAATTCTTTGTGAATAAAACATAGTTTAAATCTTTTGTAAATAATTATTAACCAAAGAATAATTATTTAGAGTTTATTTCATTCTAAAACATAAATTGTTTTAAAGCTACGTTTTAAGTCACGACATTTAAAAATTTCGAAATAATTTAATATTTCATTCACATGAAATATTCATTTCTTTTGAAACGTTGTTTCAAAATATTACCTGACGACACTTAGATTTATAAAATATTATTTATTATAAACTTTTAGATTGTCTAAATAAAACATGATAAGTAATTTGGTTTATAATTTCAAACATTTACGTCCTCGCGTATATCGCCGTATGGGTCCCGATTTTATTACTACGCAACGTATTTCCATTCTGATTACTTTGATTCATCAAAGTAACAATAAAAGCTTATAAAATATTTAAAGTCAATTGCTTGGCTTTTGATTATTTTTATAAAAATATTTTATAAAACATATTTATTCTATAAATGTCTTTTTATAGAAAATTCTCCATTTTTATAACATTTGTTTAATTGGTTTAAGCTTGTAATAAATCCAAGTATTTATGTCAAATTAATCATTTGACATAAATTTTATTCTTTCTATTTCTAGCAAAAATCATGTCACATTCCTTTTCTCTTGTAAGGCTTGTAATAACACATTAATGTGTTAGTCTTTAAGGTGTTGCATTTTTTCACAAGTCAATGTTATGTGATAAAATTGTAGATTAGAATTTTATAGAAAATTCATGACAATTTATACAAGATTAATGTTATCTTTTATTCATTACTTTCATTATTAACACCAAATAATACATATGGAAGTAACATGTTTATTTATTTCTATCCAACCCAATTTACCAAAATGTCATATATGGCAACAAGATTATCTATTTCTCTCATTCACTAACACTTATGTGCTGTTTGTTTTTACTTAATACATCTTCAGGAGAGGTCATGTCTGCAAGCACGCAGACATATGCCTTGAAAACTGTTTTTTTTCTTATGAAGATCTTATTTAAACTTAAAACCTCTTCAAAAAAAAGCTTATAAACATTGCTTATTTCATCTTCACACTATAACTCATAAGCTTAAAAACAAAAGACACACCACCCCACCACCACCACCACCACCACCACCACCACCACCCCACCGCCATCACCACCACCACTAACACCACCGCCACCACCACACCACTATCGCCACCACCACCACCACCAACACCACCGCCACCACCACCGCCACCACCACCACCACCACCACCACCACTAACACCACCGCCACCACCATCGCCACCACCACCACCACCAACACCACCGCCACCACCACCGCCACCACCATCACCGTCACCACCACCACCACCACCACCACCCCACCACCACCGCCACCACCACCAACACCACCACCACCAACACCACCACCACCACACCACCGCCACCACCACCATCACCGCCACCACCACACCAGCACCACCACCACCACCACACCAGCACCACCACTAACACCACCAGCACCACCACACCACCACCAACACCACCACCACCCCACCGCCACCACCACCACACCACCACCACCACCACCACCACCACTAACACCACCGCCACCACCACACCACCATCGCCACCACCACCAACACCACCGCCACCACCACACCACCACCACCAGCACACCACCACCACCACTAACACCACCACCACAGCACCACCACCACCACACCACCACCACCCAACCGCCACCACCGCCACCACCACCACACCACCGCCACCACCACCACCAGTAAAACCACCGCCACCACCACCACACCACCGCCACCACCACCACCACCACCACCACCACACCACTACCACCACCACCACCACCACCACCGCCACCACCACCACCCCACCACCACCACCATTTTACTTATGTTTTTATGTTATTGATATTTGGTTTTATTATTGTATTTATATTATAATTTGAACGTTGAATGACTTTAATTTAGTAAGATAAGTTTGACAGTTATATATTTTTCAGTTTTTGCAGACAGTGTCAAGTTAATAAAACAAACAGTCTTATATTTTCAGATTACAGATCTTCAGACCTCATCTTCAGCTGCAGACATGAAATCAGATGAAATCAGACTGCGGATAGTTTTGGTCTTCAAAAACAAACAGCACCTTAGTGTTATGATCAATTATCATAAGGCATGGAAATGTAAACAAATCTACTAACACTTAAGGTGTTAGGACCAAACTAATCATATGATTAATAATATAAACATTCTTTTTGTTCCATCCGTTTACTAGAAATTTTGTTTGTCATCTTTATCAACTAACACATTCAAGTGTTAGGACCATTTTATATATTTTAACATGAAATGTAAATAATAAACTAACACCTAATGTGTTAGGACAAACTAAGCATTTAATCATATAATTATTTAACACCCAATTAGTTAGCCATCTTTTTATGATTTTATAAACATGAATGGGTTAAGATTGTTAAACCAAATAACATGAAATTAAAGATTTCAAGAACACAAGAATCATGGTGCACACCTATTACTTTCTCTTGGATTTTATAAGTGTGTTTCACCACATTCCTTAGCTTCTTTAAGTCCTAAGACACCAAGAGAATGCTTTGATTCCTGAAGAAATGAGATAGAGAAGAGAGGTGTGTTAGTTGGTTTAACAAAATGCAAGTAGTTTAAGGTTTTGTTGTCAAGACTTTGTGGTAACTTGGGTGTGTAATCATGTAAGGAAAATGAAGAGAATGAGTTAGAAAACTCACAAGGAAGAAGAGGGTAGAAAAACCGTAAGGTGGGGGTGGCTTGGCGGTGGTTCCGGTGGCGGTGGGTGGCGTCTGAAGGTGGCAGGTGGTGGCGGCTGTGGCGAAGCGGCGGTGGCTGCCGGCGGCTGGGCAGTGGAGGGAGCCGGCCGAAAGGGAGGTGAGGGAGGAGTGGAGAGAGTTTGAGAGGTGTGGAGAAATGCTTGGGTGAGGGGTTCTTCTTATAACTAGAAATTTAGTTAATAACCCATGGTTAATGCCAACTAGCAAGGACTTGATGTGCTAGATTAGCCTTGTTGTCAACCCCTCATTCACACAAATTTTATTAAGTGTAGGTGATTATTTTACACAAAGTTCCATGGTTTTAATAAAATGTAAGACTTATATAAAATATGAGAAGCTTTGTGGTGTTTCAAAATCATAACTTTTAAAAATATAACCCAAGTATACAGTGGCGGATCCAGACTTTTTCTTGAGCGGGGGCAAAAAATGTCTCTAAAAAAGATTGGGTCAAAATGGGCCAGGATAACCGATCGGGGCAAAACAGTTGATATTGATTTCACAATAATAAAACTATTGATACTTATTGTATAGGAGTAATTAATTAAACATAATAATATACCATAGATAAAAATAACCACAAGCGAGAAACTATTAGAAAATAAACTCTTATAGTATCAATGTATTGCTTTTTTATTTCAACGGAAAAATTTGAATCACTGACGGACTGTCGGACTCCACGGGCATTACTCGATCATCTTCGTTCTCTAAAAGGAGGAAACTCATTATAAGTGAGAAAACCTTTGGCCCAACCTGAAACACCTATTTTTAATCACAGATAGAACTTGAACCCAAAACTTTTTATTTTTAATGTCTTTGAGTATCACACCTCAACCACTTTGTCAGAGATTATTAATATATTAACGAAATGAGTCTAATGTGTATTTAGTAATATAATTATGTTGAAGGGGTAATATTTAAAATGTTAATAGAATCTTAAGATATTAGTTGCAACTATATATTTCTTTAAGGGGGCTAAAGTAAAAAATATGAATACAAATTTCTATGTTTTATAAATAATTTTGAAGAGAGAGAGTTTGTCAGACATTAATTAATTTGCTTTATTTCTTTCCAAGTATATTTAATTAATATCTTCTCTTTCTTCTGTTTTGAATCCCATTATCTTCTTCATCTTCTCCGACTATTTTCTTAAAACATCAATGGCTATTTTAAGAAATTATCATAGTAATTTATCACTTCTTTTGCTTTCTTTCTTCCTCTGGTTTTGTTGATAATCTAGGGGCCTCTAGAGATCTTTTAAAAGAGGCCTCTAAAAAAGAAGCTAAATTTTACAGCTCTGAGGATGAATCTGAGCGGGGGCCTCTCCCCCCTCTGAAACATACATAGATCCGCCCCTGCAAGTATACTTAAACTACAAAGGTGGTGTATTTTATAAAAGTTGATGGGTCAAAATTTTTATAAAAATTGTAGTGGGCTCATTTTATAAAATTCATGGGCTAAAACATTTTAAATGAATTTGGGTGAAGGTGGGCTGAAGCCCAAGAGGTATGAGAAAGGGGGTGGGGCGAAGCCCAAATAAAAGGGATGGTTGGGCCGGGTTTTTAGTTGGGTCGCGAAGTGGAGTGGGCCAGGTTCGGCCTTGGGCCGGTTTTCCGAGTGGGCCGAAGGGATCAAGGGTGTCGGGTTCGGCCCATGCCGTTTGGGCCGCGGGTCGGGCTTCTGAGTTGGGTCGGTTACTTGGTTGGTCGAGCCGGGTTACCGGGTCGAGTTCCGGGCTTGTTCAGGTCATTTTGGGCATGTTGGGCTTAACTGGGCCCGAACGGGTTGTCGGTTTTTGTTCGGTTAAGTCTTGACAACGGGAGGGTTTTTATTCCATAAAAAGTGTTTAGGGTGAAACAAATTACTTGGTAAAATATAAAAAGTCTAGTTTTTATATTTACATTTTTATTATTGAAGTTCCATATTTAAAAGGAAAAATTGCATGAAATAATCCCAACTTTTCCCCGTTCGCAAATAATAATCCCACCTTCCGAAATTGCAAGGAGCAGTCCCAACTTGTCAATATTTTGCACCTAACAGACCCTCCGTTATAAAAAATTAACGGCATCAAAAAGTGATGACGTGGAAGCTGATGTGGAACTTTTTTTTAATTTTTTTTCTTTTTAATCCCAAGTTTTCACCTTTTTGCAAATAATAATCCCATCTTTACATTCATTTTGTTTGACTTTTTGGAGTCAAACTTCATGTATTTTGACTAAAAAATTGGACCCGAATTTGAGTTTGTTTGTGTTTGTGATTGATTCCAGTAGTTATAGTTTATCAAAACGAATCTACCGTAGGTTACGAAAACAATTTTCATTGAGTTTTGTTCATAATCGCGAAATGGGGGTGGTGAACATGTTCTTGAGCTCATCAATGGTGAAATCTTTAATCCGTAACGGTTTTCTGCAAGTCTGGTTCCACTAGCTTCGGTTTGAACTCGTGAATTCAATGGTACAATCGGTTTTGAATTTCGTTCATGTTTGTGTGATTCACCATTGATGAGCTCTTGAAGAATACCATTCTTTGATAATGGTGAATCACACAAACATGAACGAAATTCGAAACCGATTGTACCATTAAATTCACGAGTTCAAACCGAAGCTAGTGGAACCAGACTTGCAGAAAACCGTTAAGGATTAAAGATTTCACAATTGATGAGCTCAAGAACACGTTCACCACCCCCATTTCGCGATTATGAACAAATTCAATGAAAATTGTTTTCGTAACCTACGGTAGATTCGTTTTGATAAACTATAACTACTGGAATCAATCACAAACACAAACAAACTCAAATTCGGGTCCAATTTTTGAGTCAAAATACATGAAGTTTGACTCCAAAAAGTCAAACATAATGAATGTAAAGATGGGATTATTATTTGCAAAAAGGTGAAAACTTGGGATTAAAAATAAAAAAAAAATAAAAAAAAAGTTCCACATCAGCTTCCACGTCATCACTTTTTGACGCCGTTAATTTTTTTTAACGGAGGGTCTGTTAGGTGCAAAATATTGACAAGTTGGGACTGCTCCTTGCAATTTCGGAAGGTGGGATTATTATTTGCGAACGGGGAAAAGTTAGGATTATTTCATGCAATTTTTCCTATTTAAAATGTGAAAACTTTCATGTTTTACGGGTGTATGTTTCTAGTACAAACGTTGGATTTTAAATACGTCATCAGTTATTGGTTATCCATTTAATCTAGTAACTTAACAGTTTGATCACGTAAATAACACTTATAAATATTAAATAAAAAAGTCAAAAGAGAGAGGTTTGACCTGGTTTTGGACGAGGTGTCACATTCTTCCCCAGTTAGAAGAATTTCATCCCGAAATTCAGTTCTGGTTACTGGTAGATGCGACATTTTCAAACAGTCGAGGATACTTTCGACGCATTTGGTCATCGCGTTCCCAAGTGTACTCTGGACCTCGTCGAGAGTTCCATCGCACCTTTACTATGGGAATGTGACTGTGTTTCAGCTTATTGATTTCTCAGTCAAGTATCTCGACAGGTTCCTCGATAAAGTGCAGTGTCTCATCGACTTGAATTTTATCAAGTGGGACGATGAGCATTTCAATCGGATAGACATTTCTTAAGGTTACTAACGTGAAAGACATCATGTACGCTGCTTAGTTCGGCAGGCAGGCGTAGCCAGTAAGCTACCGGTCTGATGGTCTTAGTAATTTCAAAGGGACCAATGTAACGAGGGTTGAGCTTTCCTCGTTTGCCGAATCTAATGACACCATTCCAAGGGGATACCTTTAGCATGACGCGGTCACCCTTTTCGAAGGACAAGGGCTTGCGACGATTGTCGGCGTAGCTCTTTTGCCTGTCTCTGGCAACTTTCAGACGATTACGGACTTGAAATACTTTCTCAGTCGTTTCAAAGATTAATTCGGGACCAGTCAACTGACTGTCACCAATCTCGGTCAAACAGAGTGGGGATCTACACTTTCTCCCATAAAGTGCTTCAAAAGGTGCGGCTTGAATGCTGGTGTGATAGCTGTTTTTATAAGAGAATTCAGAAAGAGGGAGATGCTCGTCCCAATGGGTCCGAAACTTATCACACATTCTCTCAGCGTATCTTCAAGTGTTTGGATAGTTCTCTCACTTTGGTCTTCTGTCTGTGGATGGCAGGCAGTACTCATGTCGAGGCGAGTACCTAAAGATTTATGTAGAGATCTCCAAAAGTTAGCGGTGAAACGGCTATCACGATCGGATATGATGGATATAGGTATACCGTGTCGTGAGACGATTTCCTTTATGTAGAGTTTGGTTCGTCCATGTTATCCTTCTCCTTGACTGGTAAGAAGTGCGCAGATTTCGTCAGTCGATCTACTATCACCCAGATAGCGTCATATCCAGATCTGGACTTAGGCAATTTTGTGATAAAGTCCATGGATCTTTCTTTCCATTTCCATTCCGGAATGACAGGCTGAGTTAACAATCCAGAAGGTTTCTAGTACTCGGCTTTGACCTTTGAACATGTTAAACATTTGCCGACATAGGTGGCTACATCGGCTTTCATGTTAGGCCACCATAACTGTTTCTTTAGACCGTGGTACATCTTATCTGATCCGGGATGAATGGAATATATTGACTTGTGAGCTTCATCGAACACCAATTTCCTTAATCCTCCATGGACAGGTACCCAAAGTCTATCCAATGAATTCTTGGTTCCATCAGGCTTCTCGATCAGTTGCTTCTTCATTCCACATAGACCTTCTTCTACTAGGTTTTCCGGTTTGAAGGCTTCAATCTGCGCGTCGCGCACTTGTGAAGTGAGATTCGAGCATATGGTCATACTTAATGCTCGGACACGAAATGGTTTGACGCGTTCTTTCCTGCTCAAGGCGTCAGCTACAATGTTAGACTTGCCTGGGTGATAACGAATCTCGCATTCGTAATCATTTAGCAGTTCCACCCATCGATGTTGTCTCATATTCAATTCTTTCTGATTAAAAATGTGCTGGAGGCTTTTGTGATCTGTGAATATAGTGCATTGAGTACCATAGAGACTCCAGATTTTGAGAGCGAAGATGACGACTCCGAGTTCCAAATCGTGTGTTGTATAATTCTTCTCGTGAATCTTCAGTTGTCGTGAAGCATAGGCGATGACTTTCTCTCGTTGCATTAGAACGCAACCTAGGCCTTGATGCGAAGCATCGCAGTATACGATGAGGTCTTCGATTCCGTCAGGCAGTGATAGGATTGGGGCATCACATAACTTTTGCTTCAACAACTGGAAAGCTGCTTCAGTCTTAGCATCCCATATGAACTTCTTATCCTTTTGGGTCAGGGAGGTAAGTGGTTGGGCTATCTTTGAGAAGTTCCCAATGAATCGGCGATAATAGCAGTGAGGCCTAAGAATTGACGAATCTTAGTTGGAGTTGTAGGCGTACTCCAATCCTTGATTGCTTTAATTTTTGTGGGATCCACGTGAATACCTTGATCGTTGATCACATGACCCAAAAAGTGTACCTCGCGAATCCAAAAGTCGCATTTGGAAAATTGCGCGTAAAGTTCTTCTTTCTTTAGCAATTCCAGGATAAGTTTCAGGTGTTGTTCGTGTTCTTTCTTGCTACGGGAGTAGATGAGGATGTCGTCAATGAACACGATAACAAATTTATCCAGATATGGTTTGCATACGCGGTTCATTAAGTCCATGAACAGTGCTAGTGAGTTTAGTCAAACCAAATGGCATTACGAGGAACTCATAATGACTATAGCGTGTTCTGAATGCTGTCTTCGAAACATATTCGTCTCTAACTCTGAGTTGATGGTATCCTAACCTCATATCGATCTTTAAGTAAAAGCCTGATCCTTGAAGTTGATCAAACAGGTCGTCGATCCTTGGGAGCGGATAGCGGTTCTTCACGGTCAACTTGTTTAATTCTCTGTAGTCGATACACATCCGGAAAGTTCCATCTTTCTTCTTAACAAATAATACGGGTGCTCCCCTTGGAGCGTGGCTGGACGAACGAAGCCTTTATCTAGTAATTCTTGTAATTGACTAGACAATTCTTGCATCTCGGATGGTGCCAGACGGTACAGAGACCTGGCAACGGGGGCGGCACTGGGTGTCAAGTTAATGCGAAACTCTACTTGTCGCGTTGGGGGTAAACCTGGCAAGTCTTCGGGAAAGACTTCCGGGTATTCATGGACAATATGGACATCTTCCACACGTCTTTCCTTTGGTTTCTTCTCAGTTACGTGTGCTAGGATAGCGTGACATCCTTTACGGAGGAATTTCCATGCCTTCATACTAGATATGAGATTTAGCTTGGTTCCACTCTTTTCGCCTTGCACGTTTAGAGTGTTGCCATCTGCAAGTGGCACTCTTACTATCTTCTCATGACACACAATCTCTACATTGTTCTTTTATAACCAATCCATACCAATGATTATATCAAAACTTCCTAATTCAACATGCATTAAATTGATGCTGAAAGAATGTTTGGAGAGTTCTAGCGAGCAATTTTGATAGATTATTTTAGTTTCTACTAATTCTCCGTTTGCTAATTCTACCGTGAACTTAGTGTCTAAGGCAACAGGGGTAATTTTAAGTAATTGGCCAAATTCAGTAGACACGAAGCTTCTATCGGCACCAGTATCGAATAAATCAGAAGGGTATTGATTACTTAGTAGGAAAGTACCCGTCACCGTGTTGGGTTCACGGCGAGCGTCTCCGGCATTAATCACGAAGGCTCTTCCTCTAGCCTGGTTTGGATCTTGGTTCCTCGCCTTCGGGCAGTCCTTCTTGTAGTGTCCGGTGGCTCCGCAACCGTAGCAGGTGCGCTTCGGACAATCGCGTGGTACATGTCCTTTAGTCTTGCAGATATTGCAGTAGATATTTCCACAATCGAGGGTGTGGTGGAGGTTGCACTTGTTTCACAGGGGTGCTCCACCTAGGGGTGAGCAAAATGTCGGGAAACCCGACTTTTCCTGAAAACCGACCCGTAAATTCCCGATGACCGGACCGACCCGATAAATATGTTGTATGTTTTGGTCCCTGTTTTTAGCTAAGTTCGGTCTCGGTTTCGGTCTCAGGATGGACCGGAAACCACCGAAACCCCACTACAAATCCCGATTTCCCGATTAATTTGAAAGTTAACCCATTTATATTATTAAAGCCCCAAAAAAAATTCAATGTATCCCTATCAAATTCTTTGAGGTTGTGGTTTTCCACTCTTCAGGGCTCATTTCCTGTTTCGAATGCACCAAGTCTTAATAATTTCAAGCAGTTCGAATACTATTTGAGATTATCTGATAACAAGGCTATATAGATAATAAGGTTGACAATGTTTTATGATCTTTACCTATGATTATCTATGTGCTTGATAGAAATGGATTTGACCTTCAATTTCTTATACCAATAAACTGCACCTAAAATATTTAATAGCTCTTTTGTATAAACTGACCGTCAATGCTTTCGCCCGTTATCATCATGTTTAGAACATCTAATAGTTTGAACCAAACTAATTTCTAAGCAAACTTTGACACTATGATATATTGGTTTGGTTTGGAACGAAAGGTATCATTTTGATTTTGGTTATTTTTTTGATCGAAAGTGCAGCAAAAAATAGTTCATTTTTGTGTATAACTTGGTTCCTAATTACACTCAAAGTGCAGCAACAAAATTAGTTGTTTTTTTTTGTATGTATTTTTTGGGCTGGAAACTGGACTAAAAGGGATGCTAAAACTCCATAGAATGGAATTGAAACTATGCAGAATGGGCTGGAAAAAGCTATATCAGATTCGGTCCCGGGATATACTTAAAACCCGACCGAACCCGATACCATTGGGACCGAATACCCGATATCAAATTCGGTCTCGGGACACGATAAGGTTTTTGCTGTAATTCAGGGTTCGGGTCGGGTCGTGTCGGGATTCGGGTCGGGATTCACGGTTTCCCGACTTTGATCACCCCTAGCTCCACAACCGGTTTTTCGGACAGCGTGAGTAGGGGTTGTAGTAGCATAGACCTTCACTGGTCCGACTTCCTTAGCAGGGGTCTTCTCTTCACGATTCTTCTAGAATCCTCGTTTCCACTTGTTGTCAGGCTTCTTGCTTGCAGAGGGAGTGGTACTAGCATCAGGGGATTTGCTTTCAAACTGTTTCTTTCTAAGGTTGACACCTTGACGATTAGCTTGGTAAACAAGGTTGTGTGCCAGACGCACAACATCCTGAAAAGTTTGAGGGTTCGAGGAAAGGACATCTCCTGGATATGCAATGCAAGTCCCCAGATGTACCGTTCAATCTTCTTGTATGGCGGTGTGACCATAGTCGGACAGAGATGAGCGAGTTCACGAAACCTCTTAGTATAGCCAGCAACATCGGCTCCATTCTTTGATAGGTTCCAGAACTCAGCTTCAAGTTTTTGGAGTTCCTCTCTAGGGCAATACTCATTGCGCAACAGTTGTTTGAGTTCGTCCCATGTCATGGCATAGGCCAAGTCAGTTCCCATAGCATCAGCATGGGAGTTCCACCAGGTTAGTGCGCTGTCAGTAAGTGCGCACATCGAATATTTAACCATGTACTGCTCAGGGCAGTTGCTTATACGAAAGACGGACTCCATTTTTTCAAACCAGCGAATTAAACCAACAGAGCCTTCAGAACCCTTGAAATTCGAGGGTTTGCAATTCATAAAATCTTTATATGAACATTCATGGGGGCCTGCATTTGTTAGGTTGAAACGTTGAATACAATTGTTTTTGAAATTGTAGTTTAAGATTTTCTAACATTGGTTAATTTGTTCTTACCGCGTGCCCCATCGCCATTTCGGGCGTTGGGCTTCAGCAGCGGCTACAGTTTCGGTGACGCGATGAGCAATCATCTCCTCGATTTCAGCAACGATCATAGCAGGAGGAGGCGAAGTGTTCCTGGGGGTTTGGCGTCTTGGTGACATGATTTTGCTTTAATTTACCAATGTCAATATAAAGGAAAATTTTTAGATAATATGTAAATGAGGTTATTACATGCTCGAGAATAACTGCCATGACATACATCAATTGCCATAACACGATACGCGCAAACACAACCAAGAAACTTAAGATAGAAAGGAGGAGATAGAGTATGTGTAAATACAACGTGTCAGAATGATAATAATAACCATAACATGATAATAGCAAATTTATATAATACTAAAAGAGATAACATTAATCATAACATGCTTCAGCAATTGTTTCCACCATATTACAGATAAAACATACAAAAGATAATAAGTTTTCATCCTGGGCTCATAGTCCCGGTAATACATCATAACCAAAATACAATAACATGTTTCATCTATAAAATGGCGGTCCAAAAGTCTAGGTCTAAGCTACCTAGAAGGGTGGAGGTGGTGGGGGACCTGCGGGGCATGATCAGGGAGGTAGTGACCTGGGACATGGCAAAAAGGAAGGAGAGGAGACGTCCCGATATGAACTCCATGGTGGCGACCCTCCTCTGCAGGTTCTCATGAGAGAGAAGTAGATCGGTAGTGGCCATACTAACCCTGGTCATATGAGCATGGAGGGCACCCATGGCGCCATCAGTAGCACCCATGCATCCCGCCAATCCGGCTATGTGGTCCCTAAGGGCCCTAACCTCATCAGTAGTCAGGAGTCGGGAAAGCTCCGTATCAAGCTCTCCAAGATCCATCTCGATACGCCTCAGGCGGGCCACAAGGAGTGGTACAGTGTCGGATATGGGCTCCCCAGTCAAGGGTGAGATACCCAACGGAACCCGGCGAGAGGGGTCAGGAAGAGATGACTCACCTCGTGCATAGCAGCTAGGGAACTCCTCCAGGATCTGCCAAGTCTGTACCTGGTCAGATATCCAAGCCAAATGGGGTAGCTCGAATACGTAGCGCCGCTTGGGTGCAGGCTCATCAGAGGTGTCTCTGGTCTCACGGCTCCGGGAGGGGCCAGACGCCCTCCCGGGGGTGTATCCCCGCCTACCGTCGCCTGGAGTGGTGACGTAGATATGCACAGAATGCTTGCGGTCTACGAAGGGGTCTATGGTGCTCGAAGCACTAGTAGGGGCCACACCGCCAGCAGTGGCGGTGGCGGTGGGGGCAAGGTGTTCCAGGGTGTCGTCGGAGGTCATAGGTCGAAGTGGCCTCAAAAAGCTAGAGGGAATGATGGACCTGGTGGATGGTACCAATAGTAGCCTCCTCTGGCTCGGGGCTCGGTGGTACATAGTCTTCGGGTGAGGGCGTGTATTCCTCCGGTGTGGGGTCCTCAGATGAGGGGGTGTAATCCTCTATAGTCTGCTCCTCGTCGGAATCAGCAATGCAAACGACTTCCCTGGAAGTCATCTCTGCGATAATATTCCAACAGGAACAGAGTTAGTAATAACATCATAGCACATAATCTTAAGTGAAAGAGTAACGCATGTGTAAAGTATAAGTTAACATTTTGGAGTAGTGGTCTTGCATGCAAATGGTAGCTTCGGAGTGGGTTATACTCTAGGTTCAATTTTGTTTTGTTTGTTTAACCTAGTTCGCAATAAACACGGTTCTAATACCAATTTGTCACACCCCGGTCAACGAGTCTGAGTGTGAACGAGATGGAATCATAGTCGCGGATATATAGAACGAATTCTAATAATTTCAAACTTCATAAAAATATTACATCATCTCATTTACAGCGGAAAGAGTAGTGGAAATGACAATGTCTTACATTTGAAAAACATAAAGTCTTAATTTAATGTTAATAGCATAAAACGGTTATTTGGGATAGTTTGGGACTATGACTCCAGAAGAGGTCCGATAACATGATGAAGCTCCATTTGCATGTATTCCATAGTTTGCTCAATTACCTAAGAAATCATGAGTCTAAAAGGTCAACATAAAGTTGGTGAGGTTCACAGGTTTATGACTCTACATTTAAAGTTGGTAAAACAGTTTTCAGTGTACTTAAATATTACATGGGTTACTGTTGTGGTTGTATGAACTCACCTGAACCTTGATTTCAAATACTAACGGTTTACCCACCCATAGTATCTCGCCCGAGAGATACTGAACAGAGCAGAATAACTGATGTGTACCCTCAGACAATCCGGACTCAGAACTGGAGCTACCAATTAGGGCAGGGTTGTCACCCCAAATAGATCTATTCACTAGCTATTGTTTTGTACATAATTAATTGAACTAGAGATTCAGTATCTTGATTTCTCGGTCAAGTATCTCGACAGGTTCCTCAATGAAGTGTAGTGTTTCGTCAACTTGAATTTCATCAAGTGGGACGATGAGCGTTTCATTGTATAGACATTTCTTAAGGTTACTAACGTGAAAGACATCATGTATGCTGCATAGTTCGGCAGGCAGGTGTAGTCGGTAAGCTACTGGTCCGATGATCTCACTGATTTCAAAGGGACCAATGTAACGAGGGTTGAGCTTACCTCCTTTGCCGAATCTAATGACACCTTTCCAAGGTGACACCTTTAGCATGACGCGATCACCCTTTGCAAAGGATAAGGGTTTGCGACGATTGTCGGCGTAGCTCTTTTGCCTGTCTCTGGCAGCTCTCAAACGATTACGAACCCGAAAGACTTTCTCGGTTGTTTCAAAGACTAGTTCTGGACCAGTCAACTGACTGTCACCAATCTTGGTCCAGCAGAGTGGGGATCTGCACTTTCTTCTATAAAGTGATTCAAAAGGTGCGGCTTGAATGCTGGTGTGATAACTTTTGTTTTAGGAGAATTCGGCAAGAGGAAGGTGCTCGTCCCAATTGGGTCCGAAGTCAATCACACACGCTCTCAGCATATCTTCGAGTGTCTGGATTGTTCTCTCACTTTGGCCATCTATCTGTGGATGGTAGGCAGTACTCATATCGAGTCGAGTACCCCAAAGATTTCTGTAGAGATCTCCAAAAGTTAGCGGTGAAACGGCTATCACGATCGGATATGATAGATATAGGCACACCGTGTCGAGAGACGATTTCCTTTATGTAGAGTTTGGCTCGCCTATCCATGTTATCCTTTTCCTTGACTGGTAGGAAGTGCACAGATTTCGTCAGTCGATTTACTATCACCTAGATAGCGTCATATCCAGATCTGGACTTAGGTAATTTCGTGATAAAGTCCATGGATATTTCTTCCCATTTCCATTCCGGAATTACAGGCTGAGTTAACAATCCAGATGGTTTCTGGTATTCGGCTTTGACCTTTGAACATGTTAAACATTTGCCGACATAGGGGCTACCTCGGCTTTCATGTTAGGCCACCAGAATTGTTTCTTTAGACCGCGGTACATCTTATCTGCACCGGGATGAATGGAATATCTTGACTTGTGAGCTTCATCGAACACCAAATTCCTTAGACCTCCGTAGACAGGTACCCATAGTCTATCCATGAAGTTCTTGGTTCCATCAAGTTTCTCGTCCAGTTGCTTCTCCATTCCACGTAGGCCTTCTTCTGCTAGGTTTTCCGGTTTGAGGGCTTCAATCTGAGCGTCACGCACTTGTGAAGTGAGATTCGAGCGTATGGTCATACTTAATGCTCGAACACGAAGTGGTTTGACGCGTTCTTTTCTGCTCAAGGCGTCAGCTACAACGTTAGCCTTGCTCGGGTGATAACGAATTACGCATTCGTAATCATTTAGCAGTTCCACCCATCGACGTTATCTCGTGTTCAATTCCTTTTGATTGAAAATGTGCTGGAGAATTTTGTGATCGATGTATAAAAATGGTGCATTGAGTACCATAGAGATAGTGTCTCCAGAGTTTGAGAGCAAAGACAACGACTCCGAGTTCCAAATCATGGGTCGTATAAATCTTCTCATGAATCTTCAGTTGTCGTGAAGCGTAGGCGGTGACCTTCTCTCGTTGCATTAGTACGCAACCTAAACCTTGATCCGAAGCATTGCAGTACACAACGAAGTCTTCGATTCCATCAGGCATTGATAGGATTGGGAGCATCACATAGCTTTTGCTTCAACAACTGGAAAGCTGCTTCAGTCTTAACATCTCATATGAACATCTTATCCTTTTGGGTCAGAGCGGTCAGTGGCTTGGCTATTTTTTAGAGGTTCTCAAAGAATCGATGGTAATAGCCAGCGAGACCTAAGAATTGTCGAATCTCAGTTGGAGTCGTAAACGTACTCCAATCTTTGATTGATTTAATTTTTGTGGGATCCACGTGAATACCTTGATCGTTGATCACATTACCCAAAAAGTGTACCTCGCGAATCTAAAAGTCGCACTTGGAAAATTTCCCGTAAAGTTCTTCCTTCTTCAACAGTTACAGGATAAGTCTCAGGTGTTGTTCGTATTCTTCCTTGCTACCGGAGTAGATGAGGATGTCGTCAAGGAACACGATAACAAATTTATCCAGATATGGTTTGTATACGCGGTTTATTAAGTCCATGAACACTGCTGGTGCGTTAGTCAAACCAAATGGCATTACGAGGAACTCATAATGACCATAGCGTATTCTGAACGCTGTCTTCGAAACGTCTTCATCTCTAACTCTGAGTTGATGGTATCCTGACCTCATATCGATCTTTGAGTAAAATCCTGATCCTTGAAGTTGATCAAATAGGTCGTCGATCCTTGGGAGCGGGTAGCGGTTCTTCACGGTCAACTTGTTCAATTCTCTGTAGTCGATACACATCCGGAAAGTTCCATCTTTCTTCTTGAAAAATAATACGGGTGCTCCCCTTGGAGAGTGGCTTGGACGGATGAAGCCTTTATCTAGTAATTCTTGTAATTGACTAGAAATTCTTGCATCTCGGAGGGTGCCAGACGGTACGGAGACCTGGCAACGGGGGCGACACCTAGTGTCAAGTTAATGCGAAACTCTACTTGTCTCGTTGGGGGTAAACCTGGCAAGTCTTCGGGAAAGACTTCCGGGTATTCGTGGAGAATAGGGACATCTTCCACACGTCTTTCCTTTGGTTTCTCTCTCAGTTACGTGTGCTAGGATAACATGGCATCCTTTACGGAGGAATTTCCATGCCTTCATACTAAATATGAGATTTAACTTGGTTCCACTCTTTTGCACGTTTAGAGTGTTTCCATCTACAAGTGGCACTCTTACTATCTTCTCATGACACACGATTTCTGCATTTTTCTTTGATAACCAATCCATACCAATGATTATATCAAAACTTCCTAATTCAACAGGCATTAAATCGATGCTGAAAGAACGATCGGAGAGTTCTAGCGAGCAATTTTGATAGATTATTTCAGTTTCTACTAATTCTCCGTTTGCTAATTCTACCGTGAACTTACTGTCTAAGGCAACAGGGGTAATTTTATGTAATTGGCCAAATTCAGTAGACACGAAGCTTCTATCGGCACCAGTATCGAATAAAACAGAAGCGCATTGATTATTTAGTAGGAAAGTACCCGTCACCGTGTTGGGATCACGGCGAGCATCTCCGGCATTGATCACGAAGGCTCTTCCTTTAGCCTGGTTTGAATCTTGGTTCCTCGCCTTCGGGGCAGTCCTTTTTGTAGTGTCCGGTGGCTCCGTAACCGTAGCAGGTGCGCTTCGGACAATCGCGTGCTATATGCCCTTTAATCGAGGGTGTGGTGGAAATTAGGGGTGTGCAAAAATCCGAAAAAACCGACTCGAAACCAAAATAACCGAAAAAACCAAACCGAAAAAACCGAATCCAAATAGAAACCGTCGGATTTGGATTGAACTTTTCTAAAATCCGAAATTTCGGATCGGATTCGGTTTTAGATAAAAAGAAAATCCAAAAAAACCGAACCGATCCATTTAATTATTGAATGGTTTCAAATTAAATTTTTATTTATAATCATTAGGATCTTTGAGTCTTTATGATTTAATCATTATGCAACTTTAATTTTTGTTTGAATTTGCATTTGTTGCACAGGGGTGCACCACCGGTATATCTGGTCTTTCGGACAGCGTGAGTGGGGGTTGTAGCAGCATATACTTTCACTGGTCTGGCTTCCTTAGCAGGGGTCTTCTCTTCACGATTCTTCCAGATGCCTCGTTTCCGCTTGTTGTCAGGCTCTTGCTTGCAGGGAGTGGTACTAGCATCAGGGGATTTGCTCGCAGTTTCTTGCCAAGGTTCACACCTTGACGATTGGCTTGGTAAACAAGGTTGTGTGCCAGACGCACAGCATCCTGAAAAGTCTGAGGGTTCGAGGAAAGGACATCTCCTGGATATGCAATGCAAGTCCCCAGATGTACTGTTTAATCTTCTTGTATGGCGGTGTGACCATAGTCGGGCAGAGATGAGTGAGTTCACGAAACCTCTTAGTATAGCCAGCAACATCGGCTCCATTCATAGATAGGTTCCAGAACTCAGCTTCAAGTTTTTGGAGTTCCTCTCTAGGGCAAGACTCATCGCGTAACAGTTGTTTGAGTTCGTCCCATGTTATGGCATATGCCAAATCAGTTCCCATATCATCAGCATGGGAGTTCCACCAGGTTAGCATGCTGTCAGTGAGTGCACATGTGGAATACTTAACCATGTACTGCTCAGGGCAGTTGCTTATGCGGAAGACATACTCCATTTTCTCAAACCAGCGAATTAAACCAACAGCACCTTCAGAACCCTTAAAATTCAAGGGTTTGCAATTCATAAAGTCTTTATATGAACATTTGAATACAATTTTGAAATTGTAGTCTAAAGTTTTCTAACATCAGTCAATTCATTCTTATCGCGTGCCCCGTCGTCGTTCTGACGTTGGGCTTCAGCAACGGCTACAGTTTCGGCAATGCGATGAGCAATCATCTCCTCGATTTCATCAGCGGTCATAGCAGGAGGAGGTGAAGTGCTCCTGGGTTTGGCGTCGTGGTTGCATGATTTCGTTTTAAGTTGCAATTGTCAATCATAAAGAAAAATATTAGATAATATGTAAATGGGGTTATTACATTCTCGATAATAACTGTCACGACATAAATTAATTGCTACAACATCATACGCGCAAACGCAACCAAGAAACATAAGATAGAAAGGGGGAGGTAACATAACGTGCCATAGTGTTAAAAAATGATAGAAATAACACAACCATAACATGATAATAGCAAATTTTCATAACCATAAAAGAGATAATATAAATCATAACATACACCCACGATTGTTTTCCACCATATTACAGATAAAACATACAAAAGATAATCAGTTTTCATCCTGGGCTCGCAGTCCCGGTAATACATCAAAATCAAAAGACAATAATGTGTTTCATCCATAAAATGGCGGTCCAAAAGACTAGGTCTAATCTACCTAGAAGGGTGGAGGTGGTGGGGGACCTGGGGGCATGATAAGTGGAGTAGTAACCTGAGACATGGCACACAGGAAAGAGAGGAGTCGTCCAGAAATGAACTCTAGTGTGGCGACCCTCCTCTGTAGGTTTTCATGAAAGAGAAGCAGATCGGTAGTGGTCATGCTAACCCCGGTCATATGAGCATGGAGGGTCCTCATGGCGTCATCAGTAGCTCCAATGCGTCCCGTTAATCTGGCTATCTGGTCTCTAAGGGCCCTAACCTCATCAGTAGTCGAAAGCTGGGAAACCTCCGCATCAAGCTCTCCGAGGTCCGTCTCAATGCGTCTCAGGCGGGCTACCAGGAGTGGTACAGTGTCGGGTATATGCTCCCCAGTGAAGGGTGAGATACCCAACGGGACACGGCGGGAAGGATCGGGGAGAGATGACTCGCCCCGTGCATAGCAGCTCGAGAACTCCTCTAAAATCCGCCATGTCTACACCTGGTCCGGCATCCAAGCTAGATGAGGTAGCTCGAACACATAGCACAGCTTGGGCACATGCTCCTCAGGGGTGTCTCTAGCCTCATGACTTCGGGATGGGCCAGACGCCCGCCCCGGGGTATATCCCTGCCTACCGCCGTCAAGAACGGCGACGTAGGCCTTCACAGACCGCTCGCGGTCTGCAAAGCGGTTGATGGTGCTTGAAGCACCAGCAGGGACAACACCGCCAGTAGTGGCGGTGGGGGTAGGGTGGTCTAGGGTGTCATTGGAGGTCGTGGGCCTAAGTGACCTCAGAAAACTAGAGTGGATGGTAGACAGGTGAACCGTACCCACAGTGGCCGCCTCGGGCTCAGGACTAGATGGTACATAGTCCTCAGGCGAAGGCGTGTAATCCTCGGGTGCAGAGTCCTCAGGCGAAGGGGTGTACTCCTCCACAGTCTGTTATCCATCGGAATCGGCAATGCAAATGACTTCCTTGGAAGCCATCTCTGCGATAATATTCCAAAAGGAACAGAGTTAGTAACAACATAATAGTATAGCAACTTAAGTAAAAGAGTAATGCATGTGTAAAGTATAAGTTAACATAAATAAACATGTTGGAGATGCGGTCTTGCATGCAAATGGTAGCTTCGGAGTGGGTTATAGTCCATGTTCAGTTTTTTGATCTTTTTGTTTGTTTATCCTAATTTGCTATAACCACGGCTCTGATACCAATCTGTCACACCCCGGTCAACGGGTTTGGGTGTGAGGAAGATGGAATCATAGTCGCGGATACATAGAACAACTTTTAATAAATTTAAACTTCATTAAAACATTTCGTTATTTCATTGCAGCGGAAAGAGTAGTGGCAACAACAATGTCTTACATTTGAAAATCAGAAAGTCTTAAACTAATATTAAAAGCATAAAACGGTTTATTGGAATAGTTGGGACTATGACTCCGGCGAAGCAGGTCCGATAGTACAAGTTAAACCCCATTTGTATGTCTTCGGTGATTGCCTAGTTACCTGAGAAATCATGAGTTTAAAAGGGTCAACATAAAGTTGGTGAGGTTCACAGGTTTAAGACTCTACATTTAAAGTAAGTAAAACAGTTTTAGTATACTTAAATATTACATCGGTTTACCGTTTTGGTTGTATGAACTCACCTGAATGTTGATTTCAAATACTAACGGTTTACCCATCCATAGTATCTCGCCCGAAAGATACTGAACAGAGCAGAATAACTGACGTGTACCCTCAGACAATCCGAAGTCAGAACTGGAGCTACCAGTTAGGGTAGGGTTGTCAACCCAAAAAGATCTATTCACTAGCTATCGTTACGTACAGAACTAATTCAAATCAATAAATGGTGGGATATGGTTGTACAAACGTTTATAACGATAATGTACCAAAATTGGATAATCAGTAAGAGAACAAGCAGTCATACGGCTAACAAATAAACCATAATATTAAGTAAAAAGCATTTATCAGTTTTCATGATTTCTCCCCCAAGAGTATGAAAACAGTTAAAAGAAAAGGGGTCGTGAAACTCACTGGATCAGAGGTATATATGATGAAAATAAACAGTGCAGGAGCAGTAGCAAGTAATGTCCTATATAAATAATAAGGCATTTTCATATGGTCTACAATCAATTGAGTAACATAAGTCACCCAAATGATACCGGTCAAGTCTTGACGTTTTAATCCCGTTTGTATACGTTTGAAAACCCATTAGTTAGTATTTATTAAATAAATACTTTCATGATGATTTATATTTATGCTCAATAAATATAACAAAGAGAATTATCATTTATTAATTAAATCAAGTATTGAACATCAAGTTAAAATAATAATGTTTATTATTTTATGTGTTCGATTGATTCATTTTGCAAGTTATAATTATTTTTAATTAAATATTTATGTTTAACAATTCTTGGTGAATAAGACATTGTTTAAAACTTTTGTAAATAATTATTAGTCACAATAATTATTTAAAGTTTATTTTATTTTAAACATGAGTCATTTGAAAAATACGTTTTAAATCACGACATTTAATAATTCCAATCGTTTAATATTTCATTCGTATGAATATGATTTCTTTTAAAACGTTGCTTTAAAACATTTACATGATGGTACTTGGATTTATAAAAGTTTATTTATTATAAACTTTCGGATCGTTTTAATAAAACATGATAAGTAATTTGGTTTAAAATTTCTAACATTTACGTTCTCGCGTATATCGTCGTATGGTCCCGGTTTTATTATTACGCAACGTATTTTCATTTTGACTACCTTGATTTCATCAAATTAACAATAAAAGTTCATAAAAACTATTTAAAGTCAATTGCTTGTCTTTTGATTATTTTTATAAAAATCTTTTATAAAAGTATTTATTCTACAAATGTCTTTTTATAGAAAAATCCTCCATTTTTATAACATGTCTTTAAATGGTTAAAAACTTGTAAAAAACCTAAGAATTTATGTCAAATTAATCATTTGACATAAATTTTATTCATTCCATTTTTAGCAAAAATCATGTCACATTCCTATTGTCTTGTAAGACTTTTATAACACTTTAATGTGTTATATTTTTACCAAAACAAGTAATATTCTTTATGTCCTTTTACTTGTTACAAATTGTTTAGCCAATTCTTGTCATAAATTACATATGTAACTTATATTTAAATCCTTAAATCTTGTTAGGAGATTCATGTGTTAAATTAATATAAACTTAAAATGTAACATGTTCAACTTGGTATTACAACATATTCTATGATTAAATCAACTAACACATATAGTGTTAGGACCATTTAGCATCATAGTTAATAAGTCTACTAACACTTTTAGTGTTAGGACCAAATATTAAATAACAATCAACTAACACTTAGTGTTAGGACAAGTAAGGTAAATATAAACACCCATTTTAAATGTTCCATTTTTATTGACTAGTTACATATGTTAACCATTTAAATCAACTAACACTTTTCAAGTGTTAGGATAAGCTAAACATTAAATCATCCAATTTAGTTAGTCATGCTTTTATGGTTTTATTAACATAAATGGGTTAAGGTTTTTGTTAAACCAAATAACATGAAATCAAAGATTTCAAGAACACAAAAATCATGGTGCACACCATATTACTTTCTCTTGGATTTCATAAGTGTGTTTCACCACATTCCTTGGCTTCTTTAAGTCCTAAGAAACCAAAAGAATGCTTTGATTCTTGAAGAAAAGAGATGGAGAAGAGAGGTTTGTTAGTTGGTTTAACAAAATGTAAGAAGTTTAAGGTTTTGTTGTCAAGACTTGGGTTTCACTTTGGGTGCTAATCATGGGAGATTATAGGAGAAAAGGGGGTTTACAAACACTCACAATGGGTGAGGATTTGAAAACCGAGAAGGAGGAAGAGGGTGGCGATGGTCCGGCGGTGGTCTCCGACGTGCTGGGGCGGCAAAAGGGTGGCCGGTGGTGGCCTAGCGGCGGCGGCAGGGGTTGTGGGGTGGTGTTCGGCCAAGAGCTCCAAGGCAGAGGGGGAGAGTGATGGTTGATGTGTGGAGGAGCAAGTGGCGTGACCTCTCCTCTTATACACTAATTATAGGTTATTAACCGTTGGTCATTGTCCCCAATCACCTCCTAGACTAGGTGAGTTGTCAAGTTCTTATTCACTTAATTAAGTCAAGTGTAGGTGATTATCTTTTATAAAATTTGCTTATGTTTATTAAATAAGTAGGAGCTTTTATAAAATATAAAGGGGTTAGTGATGATTAAAAATCACAACTTTTAAAATGTATCACAAGTAGATTAAACTACAAAGGTGGTGTTTTTATAGAGTAGATGGGCTAAAAAGTTTATAAAAATCTAGTGGGCAGAACTTTATAAAAATTTTGTGGGCTAACTTTATTAAATTAAAAGGTTTGGAGATTGGGCCTAAGCCCAATTAAAATTGGGAAGAGTGGGCCGGGGTTTTCCGGTTTAGGCCGAGAGGGAAGGTGGGTCGGGCTCGGGCCGGTTCTCGAGTGGGCCAAGAGAGGTTGAGGCACCGGGTTCGGCCCAGGCCATTTGGGCCGTAGGTCGGGCCTCCAAGTCGGGTTGGTTACTCGGTTGGTCGAGTCGGGTTACCGGGTTAAGTTTCGAGCTCGTTCGGGTCGTTTTGGGCTTGTTGGGCCTAACTGGGCCCGAACGGGTTTGTCGGTTTTTCATTTGGTTAAGTCTTGACAACGGAACAAACTTTATCACACTTTTAGTTCATAAAACGTTTAAGGTAAATCACATTATATCAGCTTTGGTAAAAATATAAAAAGTCCATTTTTATATTTTCATTTTATTATTGAAGTTCCATATATTTAAAATATGAAAACTTTCATATTTTTACGGGTTTATGTTTTCAGTACAAACGCAGGATTTATTACGTCGTTGGTTATCAGTTATCAGTTTATCTTAGGAATTTAATAGTTTAATCACATAAATAACACGTATGAATATTAAATTAATAAGTCACATGAGGGAGGTTTGACCTGTGTTTGGACGAGGTATCACAGCCGAAGCCCAAGAGGTATGAGAAAGGGGGTGGGCCGAAGCCCAAATAAAAGGGATGGTTGGGCCGGGTTTTTAGTTGGGCCGTGAAGTGGAGTGGGCCAGGTTCGACCTTGGGCCGGTTTTCCGAGTGGGCCGAAAGGATCAAGGGTGCCGGGTTCGGCCTAGGCCGTTTGGGCCGCGGGTCGGGCTTCTGAGTTTGGTCGGTTACTTGGTTGGTCAAGCCCGGTTACCGGGTTGAGTTCGGGGCTTGTTCGGGTCGTTTTGGGCGTGTTGGGCTTAACTGGGCCCGAACGGGTTGTCGGTTTTTGTTCGGTTAATTCTTGACAACGGGAGGATTTTTATTCCAAAAAAAGTGTTTAGGGTGAAACAGAATATATCAGTTTTAATAAAATATAAAATATAAAAAATCTAGTTTTTATATATACATATTTATTATTGAAGTTCCATATTTAAATGTGAAAACTTTCATGTTTTACGTGTGACATCCGTCACTTTAATTTCAGATTCAGAATGATAATTTAGGATTTATTTGGACTTATTTAGAATTAATTGTGATTATGTGGATTATTTGAATATTTTAATATTAGATAAAGTCTCGTCACTGTGAACCGACCAACGAAACGAATAAAATACTTCGTTTTATTTAAATAATGGGTTTAAAATAAGTTAGAACCTTTAAAGAAGGTTTTACGTTTGGTTAATGATGAAATAGAGAAAATTACGCGATTATGGAAACGAATCGTGTGAAAAACATCACGACATTTGTTCACCGACCAAGTGTGACGGAACTGAAAAATAATTTATTGAATTCGGAAAAATACTTTCCCCGCGGAACACGACATACACTGTGTATTAATTAGAAGTTTATAAAAATTAAAAGAGGAGTATGCGTGCATGTATGTATGTCGTGTATATATATATATATATATATATATATATATATATATATATATATTCATGTGTATGAGTTTATGTGTGTAACAAGTTACATTAATCAGAGATGATGATGAAACATGCATAAGTGTAGGTATCATCATATTTTATAACCTACACATACATGCATTCTCATTAATACAAAAGAAAAAAAATTAAAACTCCCCCTCTCTCTATTAATCTCGGCCGAACCCCCCCCCCCCCTCTCACTTTCATCTCACTCACTCTCTCTCTCTAAAACACACACAACTCTCTATTTTCCCTCATACTCTTCAAGATCTTCAGGAGTTCGTCAATCTTAAGCATTCTTCTTACTCTAAACAAGAAAACAAGCTCAAGGTACCATACTCTCATTCACCTACACTCATCATTCAAATCTCAAAACCCAAAGTTAACTTAGAAATGGTGGATTTAGATAATCAAAGCAAGAAACACTCAAGTTTTGTGCGGAAAACCCACACACTCACACTCAAAAATTCGTAAATCACATAAAATCACATAAAAACATAGTTTTAGCGTGTGTGTGTGGGTTTTCCACACAAAACTTGAGTGTTTCTTGCTTTGATTCATCTAAATCCACCATTCCTAAGTTAACTTTGGTGTTATAAAGTGTTGTTTTTAGAAAATATTTGATTTGGATGGTGGGTTTTGAGATGAAGATGAGTATAGGTGAATGAGATCATGGTACCTTGAGCTTGTTTTCTTGTTTAGAGTAAGAAGAGTGCTTTAGATTGATGAACTCCTTGAAGATCTTGAAGAGTATGAGAGAAAAGAGAGAGTTGTGTGTGTTTTAGAGAGAGAGTGAGTGAGATGAAAGTGAGAGGTAGGGGGGTTCGGCCGAGATTAATAGAGAGAGGGGGAGATTTAATTTTTTTTCTTTTGTATTAATGAGAATGAATGTATGTGTAGGTTATAAAATATGATGATACCTACACTAATGCATATTTCATCATCATATCTCATTAATGTAACTTATTACACACATAAACTCATACACATGCATATATATATATATACACGACATACGTACATGCACACATCCTGCTCTTTTAATTTTTATAAACTTCTAATTAATACACAGTGTATGTCGTATTCCGCAGGTATTTTTCCGATTCAATAAATTCCAATAATTACATGAAAATTCATGAAATGAAATTAAGCTCTAAACCGTATAATTATTTTTCAGTTCCGTCACACTTGGTCGGTGCCCAAATGTCGTGACGTTTTTCATACGGTTCGTTTCCATAATCGCGTAATTTACTCTATTTCATCATTAACCAAACGTAAAACCTTCTTTAAAGGTTCTAACTTATATTAAACTCATTATTTAAACAAAACGACATATTTTATTCGTTTCGTTGGTCGGTTCACAGTGACGAGACTTTATCTAATATTAAAATATTTAAATAATCCACATAATCACAATTAATTCTAAAGAAGTTCAAATAAATCCTAAATTATCATTCTTAATCTAAAATTAAAGTGACGGATGTCACAGTCTCCCCTGGTTTAAGAAATTTCGTCCCAAAATTCCAATGTAACGTATATTTCTGCCTTCGACGAAAGAGTTGGGGATATTTCTTTTCCATTTGATCCAATCTTTCCCATGTGAATTCCGGACCATACTTGGAATTCCAGCGAACTTTCACCAGCTTGATACGACTTCGTCGAAGCTTCTGAACCTTCCAATCTAAAACTTCAACAGGTTCCTCACTGAACCTAAGTTTATCATCGATTTGGACCTCTCCTGCGGGTATGATCATTGTTTCGTCGGATAAACATTATTTTTAAGTTGGACACGTGAAATATGTCGTGTACACCTTCCAACTCAGGAGGAAGTAATAGTCTATATGCCACGGGGCCTATACGAGTTGTTATTTCAAAAGGTCCAATATAACGAGGACTCAACTTACCCCTCCTACCAAATCTAATGGTACCTTTCCAGGGAGAAACTTTCAACATGACATGATCTCCTACATTAAAGACTAAGGGGCATCGTCTATTATCTGCATAACTCTTTTGTCTATCGGGCGCCGCCTTCAATCTCTCTCGTATCAATACTATTTGATCGGTCGTTTCCTGAATAACTTCCGGGCCTGTTAATTGTTTTTCACCAATTTCAGCCCAACACAGAGGGGATCTACACATCCTTCCGTATAGAGCCTCAAATGGTGCTGCTTTGATACTAGAGTGGTAACTGTTATTGTAAATAAACTCCGCCAAGGGTAGGTGAGTATCCCAATTACCACCGAATTCAATCGCACAAGCTCTTAACATATCTTCCAGGGTTTGAATTGTTCTTTCACTTTGACCATCAGTCTGGGGATGATAAGCCGTGCTCATATCTAAACGAGTACCCATTTTCTCTTGGAAAGATTGCAAAAAGTGAGCGGTGAATCGACCATCCCTATTTGAAATAATAGATACTGGAACTCCATGGCGAGCTACAATCTCTTTCAGATACAGTTTAGCTAAGGTTTCAGCATCCGTTTTCTCTTTCATGGATATGAAATGAGCTAACTTGGTCAATCTGTTGACAATCACCCAAACTGTGTCATTTCCTGCTGTTGTATGGGGTAGTTTCGTTATGAAATTCATTGCGATATTCTCCCATTTCCAAACTGGTATCTCAGGCTGTTGCAATAAGTCAGGTGGCTTCTTATGCTCTGCCTTTACCTTGGAGAAGGTGAGACATTTATTTACGTATATTGCAATATCACCTTTCATATTGGGCCACCAATAGAATTCTCGATGGTCTTTGTACATTTTTGTAGCACCAGGATGAATCGAATATTTCGACTTATGCGCCTCATCAAGGATTAATCTACGAAGATTTTTGTACTTCGGGACCCATATTCTATTCATAAAGTAGCTAATGCCGTCTGCTTTAGGCTCTAATTCACACTCTAAGCCTCGAAGTCCCTTATTCCTCAAGTGATGCTCCTTTAAGGCTTCTTGTTGAGCGATCTGAATCTTCTCTAATAGATTTGTTTGTATCGTTAATCCTAAAGCACGTACACGCAATGGTTTGGCCCTTTCCTTCCTACTTAGTGCATCTGCCACTACATTGGCTTTCCCGGGGTGATACTTAATATCACAATCATAGTCGTTGAGCAATTCCATCCAACGTCGTTGTCTCATGTTAAATTCTTTTTGGTTGAATATATGTTGAAGACTTTTGTGATCGATGAAAATCACACACTTGGTGCCATACAAATAATATCTCCAAATCTTTAGAGCAAATACTACAGCTCCAAGTTCTAAGTCATGAGTCGTGTAGTTTTTCTAATGCACTTTAAGTTGTCGTGGCGCATAAGCTATAACTTTGTCATGTTACATGAGCACAAAACCAATACCTAGTTTAGATGCATCACAATAAACTACAAAACAATCTGTTCCTTCTGGTAGGGACAAAATGGGTGCACTACACAGCCTTTGCTTTAGCAACTAAAAAGCGTCTTCTTGCTTTTGCGTCCATTCATATTTCTTATCCTTTTGAGTGAGCAATGTCAACGGTTGAGCTATCCTAGAGAAATTCTCGATAAATCTCCTATAGTATCCAGCCAGTCCTAAAAATTGGCGTACCTCTGTTAAAGATTCTGGCGTCCCCCAATTCTTCACTGCTTCAATTTTAGATGGGTCCACGTGTATGCCTTTTTCATTTATTACATGACCGAGAAAGTGGACTTCTCGCATCCAAAAGTCACATTTTGAAAATTTTGTATAAAGCTTCTCTTGCCTTAATACATCCAAGACTAATCTCAAATGTGTTTCATGGTCTTCCTTGGTTTGTGAGTAAATAAGAATATCGTCTATAAAGACTATCACAAACTTATCTAAATAAGGTTTGAAAACCCTATTCATAAGATCCATGAATATTGTCGGTGCATTTGTCAATCCAAATGGCATAACTAAGAACTCGTAGTGACCATAATGTGTCCTAAATGCGGTCTTAGGAACATCTTCATCTGTGATTCTCAATTGATGATATCCAGATCTTAAATCAATCTTAGAGTAATACGTGGATCCTTGCAATTGGTCAAACAAATCATCAATCCTTGGTAATGGGTACCGATTCTTGATGGTAAGCTTGTTCAACTCTCTGTAATCTATGCACATTCTAAACGAACCATCTTTCTTCTTTACGAACAATTGTGGAGCTCCCCAAGGTGAATAACTTGGTCGAATGAATCCTTCATACAAAAGCTCCTGAAGTTGATTTAACAATTCTTGCATCTCGGAGGGTGCTAAACGATAAGGAGATTTGGCTATAGGTGCAGAACCAGGGATAAGGTCAATCTTAAATTCTATCTGCCTAGTTGGAGGTAGTCCAGGTAAATCTTCTGGAAATACATCTGAGTATTCCCGTACTACAGGGATTTTCTCTAACTTACGCGTTTTAGCCTTTGTGTCCATAACATTAACTAAAAATGCATGAGATAGTTCTTTCGTAACATCTTGTGCATTTTCATAACGCTTATGACCTTAACTTTGGCTCCTACATTATCACCTTGAATTGTTAATATCTTGTCATCTGGAAGTGGTATACGTATCGACTAATCAAAACATACTATCTCGGCGCCATTATTTGATAACCAATCCATTCCGACCACGATGTCGAAACTTCCTAGGTTTACGGGCAACAGATCAATGTCAAAGCTACTATCTCCTAGAATCATGCTACACTTACGGAGAACCTCATTGGTTTCTATTAGATCTCCATTGGCCAGTTCTATCGAGTACTTCTTATTTAACTTACTAGCCTTAACTCCTAACAAGGGTCTAAACTTCTTAGAAACAAAACTAAGATCAGCGCCAGTGTCGAAGAGTACATAGGCATAATGATTGTTAACTAAGAACGTACCAGTAACAACAGTAGGGTCTTCCCTGGCAGCTCCTGTACTCATCTCAAACGTTGTGCCTTTGTTATTCTGGCCTCTGGGTTTAGTGCAGTCCCTACTAAGATGTCCAACTTCCCCGCAATTAAAGCATTTTCTGCTCCTCTTATCTTCTTCAGTTGGAATCTTAGCATAGCAATCCTGGAGCAGATGTCCGTAGCGGTGACACCTGGTGCATTTTTTTACACACTCCTCCATGATTCCTTCTGCACGTCTTGCATACCGGTTTTGGATTTGCATCCTCAGCTTTCCTGTCCACTGTAGCACCAAATACTTGGCCCGTCTCCTTATTCCTCTTATTCTTCTCGTTCCTATTTTGCTTCCTAAACTTTCTCTTTTTGCTATATCGGGACTCTGGGTCGGACGTCTTGGAAGACTCACTCTTCTTCCCTAGAAGTCCTTCTCGCACCGCGTCATCAGTCAGAGACTTGGCTAAAGATATTGCGTCCTGTATTGTGCTAGGGTTGGCTGACGTAACCATGTTCCTGATTTTAAAGGACTAATCCCCAAATGTACCTCTCAATACGCACGTATTCTAGAGTGACCATACGTGGCACCAATCTAGCTAAATCCATGAATCTAGTAGTATACTCTCTAATCCCAGCGTCTATCATCTTATGATTCCAGAATACAGTCTCAAGTTTCAGAATTTCCTGCCGTGAACAATACTCTCGCATTAACATTTCCTTCAGTTCTTCCCAAGAGAGTTTGTTTGTCACATCCTCTCCTAGTGTCTTCACCTGGGCGTTCCACCACGTGAGAGCTTCATCGTGGAAACACCAATAACACAAAAACGAAAAGACGCAACATGCACGAAAAACTAAAATTGCAGAAAATTAAAATACACAACTACATAATGTACAAACCGGGCACTTATCATTTAGCACAAAACATAAGAACAACCTCCAAAACCATCCGGAGGCTTTGATTTCACATCTCTCAACACAAAACTACCGAATTCCCCCCGGTTCGTATCAGCACAAATTCCAACTAACTCCCTAAACCATAAAGCAACCAACTTTAACAAATGTAACAACTTTTTAACCTTCCAATGCTTAAACCGACCCGGGAGAAATCTAATCTTCTCTAGAAAACTTAACTTTGGGTCATTCTCACTAGAAACCATAACTAACCTCCCCACACTTGGTCTAAGCACAATCCTATCATCAAACTCTCCTATGTCACCAAGTGTGGCTCTCCTACAACCATCCTCAGCTATCAACTCTTTACCAACCACTAATGCCTCACCGGGTTCTACTAACGGGTCAAAAATCTCATTTCTATCAATTAACTCATCTAACCCCCCAGGAACCTCCCCACACTTATCCTCAACTACTCGTTCACCCTCCAACCGATTTCCAACTACCACTAGATCCTCACCTGTGACATAACTGACACAACTATCCACCATGGACATAAAAGATCCTAGAAAGTACACGGACTCGTTGTTCTTGTCACTAGACCTACCAACCTTAAACTCAACCGACTCATTCTCAACCCTCAGAGTAATCGTACCAGCAAAAACATCAACTACCGCCCGATCAGTCCAAAGGAAAGGCCTACCTAGAATCAACGGGCAACTAGCATCATATGCACTGTCAACTACCACAAAGTCTATAGGGAACAAAAATTTATCAACTTGAACAAGCACATTTTCCACTATTCCTTTGGGCCTAACTACCGACCTGTCTGCTAACGAGATCGTCATCCTAGTTGGTTCTAACTCGCCTAATCCTAGGTGCATGAAAACAGAATAAGGCATCACATTAATAGAAGCACCTAGATCAGCTAAAGCACACGTAACAGATGAATCACCAAAAGAGCACGGAATTGTAAATGTACCAGGATCAGTCAATTTTTCAGGCAACCTATTCTGAACTACAGCAGAACAATTAGCATCAAGCTCGGTGCGTAGAAGGCGAAACCGTTCACGAATATCCGCGTCGGGATCAGAAAGTGGTGACAACTCAGGAGGACCTCGTGAACGGGTGTGTGGCATAAAATGGGGAAACTGACTCAAAGAAAAATTAAAAGGAAAGATAAACCTAAGAATCTATACTCAAGAACGGGAATCCTAAGACTCTAGACACGGAAAAACCGAAAAGACTCAAAATTTCCTAACGACGACCTAAGTTAATCTTGCTATTGCCAAGTGTCCCCGGCAACGGCGCCAAAAACTTGATGTGCTCGGAACAACACTAAAAACACTAATAAAATAGACCTAAACCTAGACCTAAGACACACCTAATTTTACCGAAATAACCTAAACCGAACCGAACCCTAAGGCAGTGAACCTATCGGATTATAGTAAAGCTAAGGCAAGACCAGATTATCGAACCTAGGACACTCTAATAACAAGACTTAACCTAGACCTAGAAAACGGAAATACTGAGTAATTTGAATTGGGTTTATTTTGAGATTTGATCAACTAAAATAACTAATCAACGAACAAACAGACGGAAGCAGGAAACTTCGGAGAAATTCAGATGAGAGAGAAATATACCACCTAGACCTAGACTTGCAACTGATGCTTAACTCTACCTCGGTTCTAACTAATCTGATGGTGGCTAGTTCACCTTTTAAGTCCTTCCTAGACAACGATTCTAACGCTCGAACAGGAGTTCACCTTTTAAGTCCTTCCTACCTCAATTAGACCCAACCACCTCTGAACCTAATCTCGGGCACCTTAAACCTAACAGGAGCTACCAATAGTTACCATGAATGACACGGAATACCAAGCTAGACAAAACCTTAGGACACTTCCTTTTGAGATAATGCAACCCTAGGACCTTAACCAACCCAACTACCCGTTAAACCTGTACCTTTTAAGTCTCCAGTTTAGCAGCACATTACAATCAAGCTATCAATCAATTATCCATGCAATAGTCAAGGAAACCCTAACTACACTCTAGCAATTAACCCTAAAGTCAACTACTTTAGCTAATCTACCTAAACCGAAAGACATTCGCGGGTAAATTAAGCATCAACAATCAACTAATAATCTGCTCATAACACACATATGCATCAAACATGATAATCATTGGAATTTAATAAAATCGTAGCATCAATCAACTAGTTAAGAACCGAGAATAAAGTCAACACATCAATTACTCATCAACATGGTCTAGATGGCATAATTAGTTTAGCCTACAATCATGTTCTGAACACTAAACATAACAAGGTCTGAAACTTGATCCAAATACATGATAGCAAGTAATGAAAACGAAGAAATCGAAAGAACCGGATAGCGTTGTGTGATGGAATCTTGATCTCCCGATGCTTCGCCTTGACCTCAGCTCTCTTCTCCTCTGTAAATCGCATTTAGTCGCTCCACAATTCGTCTGGAAGTCGAAGTATATCGAATGGAACCCTAAAATCGACTTTTAAATTGCGAAACCTTCTTTTGCGGGTTTTGAGGCTGCAAGCGTATCGCTTGCTAATACATTCCCTCCAGGCGATACGCCTGGAGCTCATTACACGACAATTTAGTCGGGCGGAACCGACTTTGACTTCTGTTGACCAGCCACTCCGCGTGTATCGCGTAGAGACCATCCAGTCCCAGGCGATACGCCTGGGACATCTTTTTCAGCACTTGTCCTCTTCTTTTCTTCTATTCTTTTCTTGGCCTCGGCACTTTATTAAAAACCTACAAAACTCATAAAAACATAAACAAGACCCCAAAGACACTAACTTAGCTAAAAAAAACTAAAACAAATAGAAACCAACTCAAATTGACTCAACTATATAAAGAAAAAGACCCCGGAAATGAGATGTGTTTGCAACACACACTACTACAAAAAAGGCCTTTCTTGACGTGAAATGCGTGTCAAGAAAGGGGCTTCTTGACACGTAAATGCGCGTCAAGGAAGTCGGGGTCAAGAAGCTTCTTGACGCGCAAAATGCGTGTCAAGAAGTTCTTGACGCGCAAACAATGACGCGCATTTTATGACGCGCATTAGGCGTCATAAAATGCACGTCAAGGAAACCCCGTCATAAAGAGAGATGACACGCATTTTTGCGCGTCAAGAATGTAAAAAAAAAGTAAAAAAAAATATTTTTAATACAGTCACCAATTTCCACATTTAATAGCAATTAACCTCATAATAAAAATAAAACACACTTATACAAAACAATGCATTTCATATATATATATATATAACAACATTACAAAATTAACATGAATTTACTAATGTATTTGGTATGCTAACAATAAACCTATAATAATAATCCGATGTGTGTGATCTCATTGATAAAAACTCAACAACAAAACTAAAATATAATTAGTTCTTAGTATAGTTTACAGCAGAAGCAGTAGCAGCCAGTAGCCTACTCTCCCTTCTTCATTGTTGCAACCTGAACCATTTCGTTCAATAAGAAAGCCTATTAATGCAATACTCTAAAATATTTTATTATCATCGGATGAGTGATTTTACCTTTAAAAAATAGGTCTATTACATCCTTCTAACATTGAATCCGTGCATAATACAGCCTCTATAGTTTTCAAAATGAAGACCATGTTTTATGTGTGACGGAAAATGGTGCCTAGGTATATTTATTAATAAAAAAAATTTTACCTGGGTGATTGGCATCTTTGTTCTCACAATTCAATCAGTCGACACTCTTTCAGGTTCCATACGACTGAATGTCACTGGAATATTTATGACCTTGACTATAAGTAGATGTAAGTGAAATGTGGTTGGTTGATTAGGAAGTAATCCAGCAGCACCCTATGGGATCTCTTCTGGGTTCCTAAGAGTTCAAAATAAACAAAAACTCAGATTAAATGAAGGAAAAAAAATCCAACAGATGATTCTAAGTGCTCACACGATTTTACCTGAAGCCAAAAACACTGACAGGCTTCTCACTAAAGGGAAGGGTTTTCTCATCCGTGACCTTAAGTTCATGGTGCTTCCATTGGCCATGAACAGTGTCATACTTGAACATGTATGGCCTGCAACAAAATAAATGAGTTAATAATTTCATGTGGATAAAACCGAACAACCGCATCTTAATTGGTCACAAATAAACTCGTATGAAAGTTACTATGATGATCTGACAAAGTGGCATTCAAGTAACATAAACAGATTGACTATTTGGACTCCTTTATAAAAAAAATGCACTGTTTAGCTAGACTGTTTGGACTGTTTCCATTCACAATCTTATAGAAAATAGCCAAATCTTATACACAATAAGGAGTTTGTTCATGTGAAATTTTCATGTTGTTTTTGCTGCTATTTTATGTAGTTTTTAATGTTGGTTTATTTGTGATACTCTTAGATGTGTTATGTATCAGAAAATATTATTTAATTTTTTTTCATAACCTCAAATCTCCTAAACAGCCCCCTTTCTCTTTATACCTCAGATTAGAACACAAAAAAAGAGTAGGAGGTTTGTGAAAGATGAGGTTATGAGCAGCATTAGGAGAAAAAATATGTAGGTCCAAGAGTAAAAATTCATACTGGTAGTATATGCAGTAGGCAAATGCACAACAATTAGAAGAAAAATATCTCGTATAACAAGAGCAGTAGCACACTTTAACAAGAGCAGTAGCACGCATATAACAAGAGCAGCAACAACAACACAATACATCTCAGATTATCTCATATAACAAGGGCAGTAGCAAAGCAGTAGCAATGGCTAACCTTAAAAGGGTTGTACTTCTATTATATTCTCTTCATACATAAATCAATTTGACTAAAACTAAAAAATAGAAGATTGCACAAAACACATTCGGGTTGTACTTCTATTTCTGCTAGATTTGGAATAGAAACTAAATCCACATTCGGGTGTGCTACAAATTAAATTTAATAGTTTGGTGACCCCTTATACGTTATTAGTAACAACATTTATCAACTTTGCATCCAAACTAACAACAAGACCTTATCATAGATGCAGGAGGAGTAGCACAACAGATAAGAAATCATTGTATTTAAATAAAGTTCTTTACTCATCAACAAAGATAAGATTGATATTGAATATAATCCCTAAAAACAACCTAGTACATCCCAGCTAATTAAAAAGGCAAGATACAACTTACAATTGTATTTTGTATCATGACCAACAACACCATCATTAGCATCAACCAGAATGCACCTGCACACCAGTCCAACATCAACAAACCAGAGGCACATTCATCAAACAAACAATATTCCAACTTCATCTGTTGACCAATTTTGACTAGACACATAACATCATAAGAAATCGATCAAAACTTAGACAATTGGAATGCAATTTTGCTGTACAATAATATCAATAAAAAGGAGGGGGGAATAAGGTATGGATGAGGAACTAACTCGTCTTCGAACATAAGACGCCGCTGAACAGCGTCAATGATGGAATCGGCATCGGCGGTGAGTGGCGACGACGTTACCGGCGAAGAAGCAGAACACGAAACACCGGCGGTGAAAGACAGGGGCGGTGAGCGATCGAGATTTGAAAGAGACGAACTGCGGGGGAGATGAAGTTGAAGATGGTGAAAGGGGATGAGATTTGAAACCTATCATCATACCTTTTGGAAATAAGACCAACCTCAATACACTTGTAAAACAGGCGACGAGAGAGTCTATTCCCGGTTTTTGGTATGGGAAATCTGCAGATTGGGCAAACATCACAACGTGGACTACACTCTTCACATAAAGAGGCAAACGAAGTCAACACGCTTTGAACACATCGACCACAGCTTCTTAAGTCTCTTGTTGCCCGAAAACGCTCGAGTTTAGCTTAATTACACAACTCTTTCAAATCAATAGATGCCAAGTGGTCCAATGCTTCCTGAAATCAAAGTTATTAGCAACATAAACTTCCAAAACATTTCAACAACATATATACAAATTTCTATATTCATTTACATTGACAAGGCCCGTACTAAACTACTAATCAGACTTGTTGTAGGCTAAGCTTAAGAAAGGAAAAATAAACATATCAAGTTCCTGAAAAAATTGTCCAAATTAGGGCATGAGATTGCGGACAGACCTAAAACCCTAATTCGCTGACCAAACTCACACAACATGATACATCGTTTTCAACTTTTTATATTCATTATGTGCATTTTATGAGTGTAACTAATCTAATATCATATTTAGCGAATTGGAATCGACTGTCCTGTATATACAGATGTGTGAGTGTGGATGTCTATATACCTGAACTTTCGGAAAGCTGTAGTTGGGTTGAAGTGAGAGGTGACTAGTACCATGCCTTACGGCAGCGCTTCGATTGTCGGAATCTGAATTTCCGGCGGCTCCTCCGTCGAATACCCTCCTTCCTTCCATTATCTCAGACGGAGATCACAGCAGCTCGGATTTATGAGGCAGGGTTTTGATTTTTGTTTGGGAAGAACCCTAGCGGCGATGAAAAGGGTGAAGAGAGTGAGGAGAGTTGGAAGAGACCGAGTGCTTTTGGGGAATATATTGGAGGCGGCTTAAAACTAGGGCAAAATTTTTGGGGAAAATATTGGAGGCAGCTTAAAATTAGGGCAAAATTTTTGGGGAAATTTTTTGGCGGGAAAAAATTAAAAAACGACAGAGATTTCTTGACGCGCAATTATGAAGTGTACTCCGTGTTTTTTCTTTTTATAAATTATGACAGAAATTTATGACGCGCCAAAATGCGCGTCATCTAGCCTTGGGATTTTTCAATTCTTGACAGTTTTTTTATGACACACTATTTTGCGCGTCAAGAAAGGACCGAGTGTCATCGTTCGCGCGTCAAGGAAGGCCCTGTTTTTAGTAGTGACATCAAACATCCCCACACTGACTCTTTTTTCGTCCTCGAAAAATACTGCAATGGAATCATAACCAGGAACTTGACTTCTAAACCATTAACATTTAAAATTCACAGCCACCATACAATTCCACAATCCAAAATATACTAGCACACTAACTACGATTGCCGATATTTCTATCCGACTAAACCCAACCACCAACCTTTTCTTTCGCCCCCATGTGTTTATGAAATTACCAGATATAAGTTCAGTCGCCTATGGATCCCACTAAAGAAAGCTCTAGCTCAACCTACTACCGAATCATATTCAGTCAAAGCAAAGGGTAATAATGATTTACATTTATATATTTTCTCCAACCCCCTTAAACCAGATACTAAGATGTCCAAAGAATAACTCATTATTTATATGCAAATTATTGAGCATTTATTCTCTAAACTAACATTTCTTTTCTTCTTTTTTTTTCATTTTCTCATTTTTTTCAATTTTTTTTTAATTGGTTACTTTTACCTAAAATTACCAACGGACATCACCAGAGGTATTCTTTCACAAGGTCTTACCCCCGAAATCATACGTGAGTATTTTGCCCGCGAGATCCAGAACATCATCAGAGGTACTTACCACGGGATACCATCCTTAGTTCGTACATGAGTATTTTGCCCCTTCACTCTAATTCATTAGCAAAATTATTAACTACATGCTCAATTGAAATTCTAAGGACATAGGAGTATCTAGCCTAAAGCGGTCTCTTCCTTCCTAATCATCAGATTCAGTATCCCTATCACTCCTAAAATGGGAACCCACTAGCAGACTGATTAGCATATTTATACAACAATAAACACATAGGCAATTTAAGCTACTCCTAGGTCAGCTGGGCCTACCAACACATCATAGACTAGTAATGCTTTCCTTTCTCACCATACTTATCACTTTACCAAATTATTTATTAGTCTAACATTTAAGCACAACATTAGACAATCAATTCCCAGTTTTACCTATCATCTTCCATTTAATTGCAGCCAGAATCTCGGACATTTTTGAACAATTTTTCAATTTTTTTTCAAATTTTCAAATTTTTATGACTCAATAACACACAAAAAATAACAGACTCAAGACGCAAGTCTCCCATCCCCACACTTGAATCACACATTGCCCTCAATGTGGAATGGAATCAAACAAAGCAGAAATCAAAACACGAAAAAGAAAAATAAATAAAAGTAAAAACAAAACAAGATAAGTTGAAACGTGTTCACCTGAAACTCCAGAGACTCAGCACAGCAACCAACAACGATCCATCGCACTCCGGTAAACAGAAATAAAATAAATCGAAAATATAAAAATTTCTGAAATACCTTCTCCGGGCGTATCGCCTACAACCGTGCATCTCCCAGGCGATACGCCTGGAACTGCACACAACCGGCCCGCATGAGACTTCCACGCGTATCGCCTATAACCTACCAACCTCCAGGCGATACGCTTGGAACGTGATTTCCAGAGAATTTTTAGAATTTGACCCCAAAAATTTTCTATCTCCTTTTCTCCACAGCAGCTCCTATAGTCGAAATCTCAGTCCAGATCTGCACATTTTGACCTGCACATCTCATATTCCTCAAAGCTCGAATCTCCAGAATCACCTGCAAACACCAAAAACACAAAAACGAAAAGACGCAACATGCACGAAAAACTAAAATTGCAGAAAATTAAAATACACAACTACATAATGTACAAACCGGGCACTTATCATTTAGCACAAAACATAAGAACAACCTCCAAAACCATCCGGAGGCTTTGATTTCACATCTCTCAACACAAAACTACCGAATTCCCCCCGGTTCGTATCCGCACAAATTCCAACTAACTCCCTAAACCATAAAGCAACCAACTTTAACAAATGTAACAACTTTTTAACCTTCCAATGCTTAAACCGACCCGGGAGAAATCTAATCTTCTCTAGAAAACTTAACTTTGGGTCATTCTCACTAGAAACCACAACTAACCTCCCCACACTTGGTCTAAGCACAATCCTATCATCAAACTCTCCTATGTCACCAAGTGTGGCTCTCCTACAACCATCCTCAGCTATCAACTCTTTACCAACCACTAATGCCTCACCGGGTTCTACTAACGGGTCAAAAATCTCATTTCTATCAATTAACTCATCTAACCCCCCAGGAACCTCCCCACACTTATCCTCAACTACTCGTTCACCCTCCAACCGATTTCCAACTACCACTAGATCCTCACCTGTGACATAACTGACACAACTATCCACCATGGACATAAAAGATCCTAGAAAGTACACGGACTCGTTGTTCTTGTCACTAGACCTACCAACCTTAAACTCAACCGACTCATTCTCAACCCTCAGAGTAATCGTACCAGCAAAAACATCAACTACCGCTCGGTCAGTCTAAAGGAAAGGCCTACCTAAAATCAACGGGCAACTAGCATCATATGCACTGTCAACTACCACAAAGTCTATAGGGAACAAAAATTTATCAACTTGAACAAGCACATTTTCCACTATTCCTTTGGGCCTAACTACCGACCTGTCTGCTAACGACATCGTCATCCTAGTTGGTTCTAACTCGCCTAATCCTAGGTGCATGAAAACAGAATAAGGCATCACATTAATAGAAGCACCTAGATCAGCTAAAGCACACGTAACAGATGAATCACCAAAAGAGCACGGAATTGTAAATGTACCAGGATCAGTCAATTTTTCAGGCAACCTATTCTGAACTACAGCAGAACAATTAGCATCAAGCGTAACATCAGAAAAATTTTCAAGCTTCTTCTTATTTGTTAACATGTCCTTTAAAAATTTAGCATACTTAGGCATTTGTTTGATGACATCAGTAAAAGGCAAAGTGACCCTAAGTTGCTTAAGAAGCTCTAAAAACTGATTGTACTCACGCGCATTCTTCTGTTGAACCAACCTCTTAGGATACGGAACACGCCTCAGGTCCTCTGCTGTGATCGGTTGGGGCGCAAACCTAACTCTCTTCGTCTCTCTCACCGCCTCCCACTTCAGCGGCTTCTCTCCAGCCGGCGGTCTCTTCACTATCTCAGCCTCGACGTTTGGTGCGGTACTTGCTGGCGTTACGCTCTCATGCACCCTTCCGTCAGGCGTCTCTAACTCAATCTCCTCATCAACCGGCTCCTCCTCAACTACTGCCGGTGATGGACTCTGCACGACTCTCCCGCTCCTAGTAGTAATGGCATTCACATTAGCATTGGGGTTTTTGTAGGTACTACCAGAAAACTGACCCCCACGGGAATTGAGCTCCTTCAGCTGCTTCGCAATGTCACCGACTGACCTCTGCAAATCAAGGAATGAGGCTTGCTGGTTCCTCAATAAAGTATCATGCTCCGCCAGCTTCTTCTGTGTGGCCTCATCTCTCGCGTTCATCTGGTGCAAAATCTGCGTTTGGTTCATGACCAACTCTGTAAGCTCCTTCATGGTCGGCCCTTCGTTTCCTCCACCACTCTGATTATACCTCGACTGAAAACCAGGTGGATTTCCTCCCTCTCGCCATCCTGAATTTTGGCCACTCCTCCACCCAGACTGAAACGAATTACCGAACTGGTTTCGGTTTCCAATGTAATCCACCTGCTCAGCGGGAGCAAGCGGGCAGTCTCGGGTGTCGTGAGCGCCTCTGCACAGCTCACATTTGGCTTTGATGTGGAGTTTGATTTCTTCTAAGGTTTTACAAATGTTTTCTAACTCCCTAGGTGGTATGGTCTCTGAGCCAATGTGATGGACACCCCGGGTAGATGTAGATGGTGCGAGTGATCTAGTCGGGGCCAAGGTGGCTCTCCGACCTCCGGGTGCCTGCTGTTCAGCAAGTGCGAAGCTCTCAAACAGTTGTTTGCATTCATCCACCGTGAGCTTCTCCATCATATGCCCTCCAGCCGAAATATTGAAATCCTTCTGCACAGAATAAGGAAGTCCATTATAGAACTTTTCTATGATCGCCCAGTCCGTCAACCCGTGTTGCGGACATCTACTCAGAAGGGTGTTGAATCTCTCGTATGCGGCAGAATAAGGCTCATCGGGGTCCATCTTGAAAGAGTGGATTTCCTCCCGAGTACGTGAAGCCTTGGCTGGAGGATGGTACTTCTTCAGGAATTTCGCGGTAAGATCGTCCCAGGTGGCGATCGAGTTAGGCGGAAGCGTCTCGAGCCACTCGGCGGCTCGAGACGTAAGGGAGAATGGAAATAGACGCAAGTAGATGATTTCGTTCGCGACTCCGGTGAGTCCAAACGTGTTGTAGATACGAATGAAACGAGAAATATGCGTCGGTGCATCTTCGTCCTCACGTCCATGAAACTGGATGGAATGCGTCAAAGCGTTGATGACGTGGGACGGAACTTGCCAATTTGCGGTGTTGGCAATAGCAGGCTGTGCAATAGCGAACCGGGCCTCGGTGACTCCAGCGCTAGCCTGCTCGTGGACGGTGCGACGTGCCGCCATAGATGAAAGATCGGGGAATGGGATGGGTTTGGTGTCGCGTGTGGTTTGTGTGGAAGAAGATGGTTTGGAGTGGGTGGTGGAATTGATGAATGCCTCTAGCTCGGTGCGTAGAAGACGAAACCGTTCACGAATATCCGCGTCGGGATCAGAAAGTGGTGACAACTCAGGAGGACCTCGTGAACGGGTGTGTGGCATAAAATGGGGAAACTGACTCAAAGAAAAATTAAAAGGAAAGATAAACCTAAGAATCTATACTCAAGAACGGGAATCCTAAGACTCTAGACACGGAAAAACCGAAAAGACTCAAAATTTCCTAACGACGACCTAAGTTAATCTTGCTATTGCCAAGTGTCCCCGGCAACGGCGCCAAAAACTTGATGTGCTCGGAACAACACTAAAAACACTAATAAAATAGACCTAAACCTAGACCTAAGACACACCTAATTTTACCGAAATAACCTAAACCGAACCGAACCCTAAGGCAGTGAACCTATCGGATTATAGTAAAGCTAAGGCAAGACCAGATTATCGAACCTAGGACACTCTAATAACAAGACTTAACCTAGACCTAGAAAACGGAAATACTGAGTAATTTGAATTGGGTTTATTTTGAGATTTGATCAACTAAAATAACTAATCAACGAACAAACAGACGGAAGCAGGAAACTTCGGAGAAATTCAGATGAGAGAGAAATATACCACCTAGACCTAGACTTGCAACTGATGGTTAACTCTACCTCGGTTCTAACTAATCTGATGGTGGCTAGTTCACCTTTTAAATCCTTCCTAGACAACGATTCTAACGCTCGAACAGGAGTTCACCTTTTAAGTCCTTCCTGCCTCAATTAGACCTAACCACCTCTGAACCTAATCTCGGGCACCTTAAACCTAACAGGAGCTACCAATAGTTACCATGAATGACACGGAATACCAAGCTAGACAAAACCCTAGGACACTTCCTTTTGAGATAATGCAACCCTAGGACCTTAACCAACCCAACTACCCGTTAAACCTGTACCTTTTAAGTCTCCAGTTTAGCAGCACATTACAATCAAGCTATCAATCAATTATCCATGCAATAGTCAAGGAAACCCTAACTACACTCTAGCAATTAACCCTAAAGTCAACTACTTTAGCTAATCTACCTAAACCGAAAGACATTCGCGGGTAAATTAAGCATCAACAATCAACTAATAATCTGCTCATAACACACATATGCATCAAACATGATAATCATTGGAATTTAATAAAATCGTAGCATCAATCAACTAGTTAAGAACCGAGAATAAAGTCAACACATCAATTACTCATCAACATGGTCTAGATGGCATAATTAGTTTAGCCTACAATCATGTTCTGAACACTAAACATAACAAGGTCTGAAACTTGATCCAAATACATGATAGCAAGTAATGAAAACGAAGAAATCGAAAGAATCGGATAGCGTTGTGTGATGGAATCTTGATCTCCCGATGCTTCGCCTTGACCTCAGCTCTCTTCTCCTTTGTAAATCGCCCTTAGTCGCTCCACAATTCGTCTGGAAGTCGAAGTATATCGAATGGAACCCTAAAATCGACTTTTAAATCGCGAAACCTTCTTTTGCGGGTTTTGAGGCTGCAAGCGTATCGCTTGCTAATACATTCCCTCCAGGCGATACGCCTGGAGCTCATTACACGACAATTTAGTCGGGCGGAACCGACTTTGACTTCTGTTGACCAGCCACTCCGCGCGTATCGCGTAGAGACCATCCAGTCCCAGGCGATACGCCTGGGATATCTTTTTCAGCACTTGTCCTCTTCTTTTCTTCTATTCTTTTCTTGGCCTCGGCACTTTATTAAAAACCTACAAAACTCATAAAAACATAAACAAGACCCCAAAGACACTAACTTAGCTAAAAACAACTAAAACAAATAGAAACCAACTCAAATTGACTCAACTATATAAAGAAAAAGACCCCGGAAATGAGATGTGTTTGCAACACATCAGTTCCCTAAAACCTCAGGCTTTGAGACCACTTACTGTAACACCCCAATTTTTAATTATTATAGCGGAAGGCTTACGTGGCAGTAATTTATTATTGAACCCATCGTTTTAGTAGTGTTAATAAGTGAAACATATTTTATATTAAAACACTTTTTATTTACAAAATTGGGATATACTAAATATCCCCTAAGTGTTTACAAAAGATTTAGGATGAATCTATCATCCCATGTTTAGGTCCCGATTACATTCCACCACCACTAAAACGTAATATAGACTCGATAGCACATCATGTAGTCATCCTCGTACCACCAAATCCATATTTCCATGCATCTCATTAGTTACCTGAAAAATAGTTTAAAACGACAATGTCAACACTAGGTTGGTGAGTCCACTAACAAAAATGTTTGGTTTCCATTTTATCAATTAATCTCACTTATTCAATTCATGAATCAAGAGAGTGAATCCAAATGGAGAATATTTATGGTTCGTAAACTAGTTAGGTTTACGATGCACAAATTAATCGTAAGCTCTAAATCAAAACTAGACCCATATTCGATCGTATTTCTCACCATGTTTCGCGACCAGAGCGACTAATCAGTGAGTACGGGTGGTCAACCCTAGTAGATATACCAATACTGTGACATCCGTCACTTTAGAATTAATTGTGATTATGTGGATTATTTGAATATTTTAATATTAGATAAAGTCTCGTCACTGTGAACCGACCAACGAAACGAATAAAATATTTCGTTTTGTTTAAATAATGAGTTTAAAATAAGTTAGAACCTTTAAAGAAGGTTTTACGTTTGGTTAATGATGAAATAGAGAAAATTACGCGATTATGGAAACGAAGAGTATGAAAAACGTCACGACATTTGGTCACCGACCAAGTGTGATGGAACTGAAAAATAATTATACGGTTTAAAGCGTAATTTAATTTCATGAATTCTCATGTAATTATTGAAATTTATTGAATTCGGAAAAATACCTGCGGAACACGACATACACTGTGTATTAATTAGAAGTTTATAAAAATTAAAAGAGGAGTATTTGTGCATGTATGTATGTCATATATATATATATATATATATATATATATATATATAGGGTGAGGTTCATTCTAGACACCCCCATAAGTGTAGACAGGTAGACACCCTATTTCACATGTGAAATTACTTTATTTCACATGTGTTTTCACATGTGAAATTTTTTGAACAATGAGAAAAAGGAAAAAAAAAGAAAAAAGAAATTAATCATAACCATTAGATCAAGAGATCTAATGGTGAAAAAAGGTGTCTACCTGTCTACACTTATGGGGGTGTCTACAATGAACTTTTCACTATATATATATATATATATATATATATATATATATATATATATGCATGTGTATGAGTTTATGTGTGTAACAAGTTTGATTAATGAGAGATGATGATGAAATATGCATAAGTGTAGGTATCATCATATTTTATAACCTACACATACATGCATTCTAATTAATACAAAAGAAAAAAAATTAAATCTCCCCCTCTCTCTATTAATCTCGGCCGAACCCCCCCCCCCCCCCTCACTTTCATCTCACTCATTCTCTCTCTAAAACACACACAACTCTCTCTTTTCTCTCATACTCTTCAAGATCTTCAAGGAGTTCATCAATCTTAAGCATTATTCTTACTCTAAACGAGAAAACAAGCTCAAGGTACCATGATCTCATTCACCTACACTCATCTTCATCTCAAAACCCACCATCCAAATCAAAGATTTTCTAAGAGCAACACTTTATAACACCAAAGTTAACTTAGAAATGGTGGATTTAGATGAATCAAAGCAAGAAACACTCAAGTTTTGTGTGGAAAACCCACACACTCATACTCAAAAATTCGTGAGTGTGTGTGTTTTGCTTAGGGTTAGGGTTTGATTACTCAAAAACCCACATGCATGTAAGATCTAACCACAAATAAAGATTTTTAAAGAAAGATCCATGAGAAATCTTAAAGTTAAAACTCAAATTTCAAGGATAAAAATAAGAGCTAGTAAGTTAGATGATACATGCATGAGCTAAAACTATGATTTTATGTGATTTTATGTTTTAATATGAAGATGAATTATTTTTGAAAGTTGTTAGTAATTGATTTGATTATATATAAATGTTATGCATCTAGGATGTTGGAATATGAAACCCTTGGATTTTTAATAAAAATCCGAAATATATAAGTATATATGAGTATATATATAAACTTGGAATAAAAAGAGTAAAATAAAACAAGACATGGTGTTACAATCGTAGTAAACCCGCCGCATTGTCGTCAATGACGCCTACACGGTCGGTAACGATTGTCACTAGAATAAAACCCCGTGATTATTTCTCATAGTAATCCCGCCTAAAGACGGTAGATCATGAGGAAACACGAGCGGTACACATTAAGTATGTAATACTTGGAAAAATATGAAGTTAAATATGTAAGAATTATATTAAATAAATTAAAATTATAAAAATAATTATAGATCAGAAAATTGATGATAAAAAGTAAGAAAATATTGTATTAAAAGCTTAAAATAAATGAACCCCATGAGTGGGTATATATTAAATGGTAAAAGACTTGAACTTTTAGTGTATTAAATGCATTAAATTTATATAAAAAGTAAAAATACCTCAAAAAACCGAAAATTTGAATTAGGTCAGTAGCCAAACACTTGTAATCAGTAGAAAATAGTTAGGAAAATATTTTAAAATTTTTGGAATATATTTAGCGAATTAAAGTGGAATTATGGGCTTAAAAATGCTTAAAAATAGAATAAATTATGGAAATAATATGAAATAATTTGAGAACTTATTTTATACAGTAAATAACTAATATAAGTAAAAATAATTGAAAACTCAAGTGAAAACGGCACCCGATCCCTTAAAACGATAAAATCACGCGTTAAAACGTAAAATTTGGTAAAAATAAGGTATAAAATATAAAAGTGAATAAGATCAGTAGTTAAAGGAGTTGGAACAGATTAATAAAGCATATGAAACATATAAAAATATTGTGGAAGTGAAAATTAAAGTATCGGAGAAAATTTGGATAAAAACCGCTACCGAAAAGTCGTAAAAATAAGTAATTTGACAAGAAAATAGGGAAAATTTATAAAATTAGTTATATACAGTTTGTAATGATATTAATCAAGTCTAAGAGCACTTAATGGGCTTTAGAATAAAATTTCATGGGTAAAGATTAATTTCTTTCGCCTTATTTGACGGAAGTAATCGAAAAAGGGCAAAATCGTCATTTTGCCCGAATATTCTAAAAATTCAGAATTTGCCCCATTAATTAAAGTATAACCTCATAGCTAATCAGATATTAATGGAAACTAGGACCAAGGTACCCGAAACCTTTCGAATAGAAGCACATTCGCCTTAAAAAGCAAATGTGAGTTTCACTAACTAATGCCCTAAATTGAATTGATACATTTTGTTTAATGTTTTGGGCTTATTATTTATGAATATGCATTTTGAAATGAATGATTGATTGAGAATATTGTGGGTACGAAATTAAGCGTGAGTGTCGGCGCACGCTCATAGAAAAGATGAGTTAGGCCTATACTGAATAATGAATTTGGAATTTGGATAATTTAGAACAATGCCTTCTAGATCATTAATGTAGTGTGAGATGTATTGGTAGATCTAAAGAGGTTGACCACCCGTACTCACTGATCAATCGTCGCTCTGGTCGCGAAACATGGTGAGAAATACGATCGAATATGGGTCTAGTTTTGATTTAGAGCTTACGATTAATTTGTGCATCGTAAACCTAGCTAGTTTACGAACCAGAAATATTCTCCATTTGGATTCACTGTCTTGATTCATGAATTGAATAAGTGGGATTAAATGATAAAGTGGAAACTAAACATTTTTGTTAGTGGACTCACCAACCTAGTGTTGACATTGTGGTTTTAAACTGTTTTTCAGGTAACTGATGGGATGAATGGAAATATGGATTTGGTGGTACGAGGATGACTACGTGATGTGCTATCGAGTATATATTACGTTTTAGTGGTGGTGGAATGTAATCGGGACCTAAACATGGGATGATAGATTCATCCCAAATCTTTTGTAAACACTTAGGGGATATTTAGTATATCCCAATTTTGTAAATGAAAAGTGTTTTAATATAAAATATGTTTCACTTATTAACACTACTAAAGCGATGAGTTGAATAATAAATTACTGTCACGTAAGCATTCCGCTATAATAATTAAAAATTGGGGTGTTACAGAAAGTGGTCTCAGAGCCAGGTTATAGGGAACCCAAAAATATTTTTTTTTTAATTCTAAACTATAACCTAAGGAATGAGAAATATGACAAAGGGTAGCACGTGCAACGAAAGTACACCAATCCAAATTGCCAGGCATCCTATGGTAAAAATTACTTGTTCATTTGTTAATAATTTGTTAATTTATTGCTAACTATTTAGTTGCTTATATAATTTCAGATGTCGCCCTCTCGAAGGACTATTTTCGTTATGGACAGTGATTCTGAGGACGTTCCTCAAAATGCTGCCATTGGACCGAATCAACCGCCATCACCAACCTTCGATTCGTTTGGAACGGAGGTGGATTCGATATGGGATTATTCCGGTAACGGATGACTTAGCGAATCTGATAGCGAGCCAAACGAAGAGTCGGGAGAACCAGATGGAGTGATGACGGAGAATGCTGAGAATTGGGTGGTGCCGCCATCTTTACTTGAGTTACCTTCGTGGCGCGAGAAGGGATACCCCTTCGAGTTTATACTCGCCGTCACAAAAGGAGGTTTACTCGGGAAGAGAAGGGAAAGGCTCCAATGAGTGGAGAACCACAACCTCCGGCAACGGTTTGAAGAAGCGAAAAATGATCCTGGCAGCGAAACCAATCCTCGAATCGTAAAGATCTATTTGGAAATCAATGGTTTGAAGAGGAAAGTGAATCGAACGATCGGACAGCTACAACTTATTGAGCAGATTTGCCTCTTGGACAAGGGATCCTTGGACAAGATGCATTATCGAATCAGTGAGCTCGAGGGGAGTGATAGGAGGATGAAGGAGGCAATGGGTCTCCAGTAATATGTGGTTATTTGTTTATGATGAATTGGTTTATTTTAAGACAATTTGAATTGTATGTTTAATTCTAATATTTGAATATGGGATGTGAACCCAGTTAAGACATTGAATTTGGTTTAAATGAATGCATGATTAGTAGTATTTAGAAATCTCCCCTTAGTTATTATATATGCACATCTTTATTTTCCGCCATATGCAACCAATTAATTTGGATTGTTATCTTCGAAACAATAGATAACAATGGCAACCGATGCTGATCTAAGTGCGCATGGTTCAAACGTCGGATTCCCAACAACTCAAGAGGAATTGACACGGCACATTTCCCAACGAGTGGAAGCGGTAATAGCAGACCGCAACGTGAACATCGGGCGAGAACATGGACCACAAGATCGAAGCTCAGGTGGTCAAGCAATTGGTTATTCCTATAAGACGTTCCAAGGATGTCATCCACGTTCGTTTACTGGTTTGGAGGGACCGCTTGATATCGTACGTTGGATTGAGAAGATGGAGTATGTCATGGCGATCAGTGGTTGTAGTGCCAACCAGAAAGTGATGTATGCTACTTGCTCATTCCACGATGAAGCTCTCACGTGGTGGAACGCCCAGGTGAAGACACTAGGAGAGGATGTGACAAACAAACTCTCTTGGGAAGAACTGAAGGAAATTGTCACACCCCGGTCAACGGGTTCGGGTGTGAGCGAGAATGGAATCATAGTCGAGGATACATAGAACATCATCTAATAAATTTAAACTTCATAAAACATCATTTCATTTCAGTTGCAGCGGAAAGATAGTGGAAATGAAAATGTCTTACATTTGGAAAACATAAAGTCTAAATTGATAATAAAAACATTTAACGGTTTATTAAGATAGTCAGGCCTATGACTCCGTAAGCAGGTCCAATAGCATAGATAAGCCCCATTTGCATGTCCTCCGGTGTTTGCATCAATTACCTAAGAAATCATGAGTTTAAAAGGTCAACATAGAGTTGGTGAGGTTCAGAGGTTTATGATTTATCATTTAAACATTTGTAAAACAGTTTTCAGTATACTTAAATATTACATAGGTTTATCGTTGTGGATGTATAAGCTCACTTAAACCTTGATTTCAAACACTAACGGTTTACCCACCCAAGCATCTCTTGCCCAGAGATGTTAAACAGAGCAGAAAAACTGACGTGTACCCGAGACAATCCGGAGTCAGAACTGGAGCTACTAGTTAGGGTAGGGTTGTTAACCCAAATAGATCTATTCACTAGCTATCGTTTCGTACAGAACTAATTGAAATCAATTAATGGTGGGATACGGTTGTACAAACGTTTATACCGATAATGTACCAAATTGGGCAATCAGTAAGAGAACAAGTAGTCATACGGCTAGCAGATAAACCATAATATTAAGTAAAAAGCATTTATCAGATTTCATGATTTCTCCCCCAAAGTATAAAACGGTTAAAAGTAAAAGGGGCCGTGAAACTCACTGAATCAGCAGGTAAGCAGTAAATAAGCAGTGTAGGAACGGTAGCACGTAACGTCCTAAATAATTAAATAAACATATGCATAAGGTCTTTGATCATTTGAGTAGCATAAGTCACCCAAGTGATACCGGTCAAGTCTTGACATTTTAATCCCGTTTGTATTCGTTTGAAACCCGTTAGTTAGTATTTATTAAATAAATACTTTCATGATTATTTATGTTTATGTTCAATAAATATAATAAAAGATTAAACAACTTTTTAGTTCAATCAAGTCCCGAATATTGAATGTAAAAATAATGTTTATTATTATTTTTACTAGTTTGTATAATTATTTTTAATTAAATAATTACGTGTTTGATTTGTTAATTATACAAGTTATAATTATTTTCAAATAATTATAGATTAACCATACTTGGTGAATAAAACATAATTAATCGTCAAGATTAATTTTTCATTCTTTTACATGAATTGCTTGACATTAAATCATTTAATATTTCGAAATCGTTTAATATTTCTTTTGTAGGAAATATTCATTTTTTTAAAATATTAATTTGTGACGCTTGGATTTATAAAAGTTTATTTATCATAAACGTTGGATTGTTTTAATAAAACGTGAAAGGTAATTGTTTGGAGATTTTAAACATTTATGTTTTTACGTATATCGCCGTATGGTCCCGGTTTTATTACTACGCAACGTATCCTCATTCCGATTACTTCGATTCATCAAAGTAATAATAAAAGTTTATAAAAATATTTAATAGCTTTGATTTTTTATATAAAAGTCTTTTATAAATCATATTCATTTTATCCAATATCTTTTTATAGAAAAATTCTCCATTTTTATAACATTTCCTTTATTGGTTAAAACTTGTAATAAATCCAAGAATTTATGTCAAACCAATCATTTGACATAAATTTATTCTTTCCATTTTTAGTAAAGAAATCTATAAAAATTCTCTTTGTCTTGAACTTTAATAACACATATTTAATGTGTCATTTTTCCAAATCAAGTAACATTCTTTAACTTATCATTACTTGTTTAATCATTTTTCGTCATAACCTACATGTGTAATACTTATTTAATTTCTTTGATTTAGATTAAATAAGTTCCATTAACATGTTTATTATGTTCTTTCATTTTCTAGTATTGTTATAACATAATCATAAGTTCATATCTACTAACACTTTGTGTTAGGACCAAGTATTTAAATTTAGACAATCTACTAACACTTTGTGTTAGGACATTTAAATAAATTGCAATTACTAACACATTTTGTGTTAGGACAAGTTAATATAAATACAATCACTAACACATTTGTGTTAGGACAATAATTAAATAAAATCAACTAACATTTTCATGTTAGGACATAAACATAAAGGAATCAACTAACATTTTCATGTTAGGACAATATATAAAATCAACTAACACATTTTTAGTGTTAGGACAAATTTAAACATATAAGCTCATAATCATTTTATCATCTTAGTTAGTCACCTTTATGATTTTTATTAAGTTTGGAGAGGCTTGAGTTTTGTTAAACCAACTAACTATGAAATCAAGATTTCATAAACACAAGAATCTTGGTGCACACTCATTACTTTCTTTTGATTTCACAAGTGTGTTTCACCACACCCCTTGGTTATTTTAAGTCTCAAAGACACCAAGAAAGGGTGCTTGATCTTAGGAGAAAAGGAGGTTAAAGAGAGAGTTTTGTTAGTTGATCATAACAAGATGCAAGCATTCAAGTGTTTTTGGTTGTCAAGACTTGAGGGTTTCCTTGTGGGTGGTTAAACATGTAAGTAAACATAGGAGAAATGGGTTGTAGGAGACTCACAAAAGAAAGGGAAAGAAATCGGTGAGGGTGGTGGCGGTTCCGGCGGTTGGTGGTGGTCCGGC
>JBCNJP010000012.1:19358073-19388683 GCA_039602395.1 Deinandra increscens subsp. villosa | reverse complement strand
GTAGTGATTCTTCAAGACGAGAATGTTTTGTTTCGAGATAAAAATGAAGTTTTAATTAAGGATGTTGCTATCTATATCAAGAAGTGGGAGAAAGTTACCGAAGAATTGTTTGCTGAATATGAGATTCGGAAATTGTAAACATATGAGTATGATGATCTTAATGAAAAGTTTATCAAGTCACAAAAGGAAGTGTTTGGTGCTCAACAGAAAATCTCTGAATTGAAGTTGGAAATTTTGGAGTTAAAAAGGCAAGTGAAGAATAGCAATTTGTCACCGACATTGCTGAATTTCCTATACAAACAGGATCGGAGTGAAGATAGTTCCAAAAAGAATGATAGTCACATGGTTCCTCAACCAGTGGATTTATCTGAAGTTACATCTGCCCTGCTTGATCCTAAAGATGAATTGCATGATTATTCAAAGTTTGCCACTTCATCCAAGATGAAGAAATCGTAGTCTGAGAAAAAGCAAAAACCTTTGGGTGAAGCTCCGAAGTATAATTCAAAGTCTATTTTTCTGGAAAATGAACTGATTTTTGACAAGGTTGCTTCATATATTTCGTCTGGAACTGAAGAAGAAAAAGTTTTGGTTAAAAAGAAAAAATTGAAAGACATCAAAGCTAAATTCACTAGAGAAGCTAATGGGAGAGAAGCTTCTAGTTCTTCTTCAGCTTCATCAAAGACACCTGGCTATAAACACAAAGGTTTGGGTTTTCAGGTCAACCAAGTACCAACTCAAGCAAAGAAGCCAGTAAAAGCTCAACAGATTTCAAAGGTTATAGTTTCAAAGAAATCACCTCCTTCAAAGGAAAATTCTTATTCTTCTGACATGTGATCGTCTTCAAGGAGTCCATCTCCTAGGTATGATTCCTATGATGATTCCTTTGATAACTTTAATTCTGATCATTCTTCTGGTTTTCAAAATTCAAAGAATTTTTCAAATGTTTTTCAATATCGAGAAAGACTTTGTTATGCATGTTGTCAACCTGGCCATCTGGCTGCTGATTGTCCGACGACTGCATATATCCACAACACTGCTAAATATGTGGATAACAAAGGTCAGATTTTTTATGAACCATGGTCTCCAAACGTTATATCAACTTGTAAGTCGTCTTGGTCTAAATCGAGTACACCAGTTGATATTGATTCTGGTTCTGATAAAAAATAAAACGTTTTAAAGATATGGAAACCAATAATTGTTTCCAAGGCCAACAATGACTATGTGGAAGACACCGGGCGACCCGACATTGTAGAATCGGGTCGATCCCAGAGCGACTAATGTTTTATTTGGTGTCAGCAGGTATTTCAGGAAGACCTTTCGGTGATTGAAAAATTGCTGATTGTGAAATATCTGTGATAACTTAACTTGAATTTCCAAATCAATTTTGTTTTCAACAAGCTAAACTGCTCGTATTCGTGTTGGTTGATCAATTTTTCTTGTTTTTCACTCCGTCTCATTTTGAGGGGGAGTTTGTTTTTGCAAAAATACAAAAATATTGTGTTGTTTTTCAAATAGTAAAAATGAAAATCTATAAATAGAGTTGTCATTGTTAGGGGGAGAAAATGTCCGATTTAAATTTAAAAGGACAAAAACATAGATAAATGAGAAATTGTATCCGACATGATTGGGAAATGATGGTACATTGGCTGACATCATCTGACTCATGGATAAAATAGATGAAAAAGCCATAAGACCATTGATCGATGTGTAAGGTAGGCTCGGCAAATCAGAAAGTATTCAAATATAATATACATTAAATCCGATGCTTGGCCTAGTGGACCACATCATGATGCATATATTAAGATATATCAAGAAAAAGATATGTGAAAAATAAAATGAGAAGTCACTTTGTATACATGTGTTCATTTTACAAAGATTTAAACTTGTTTGATTTTCTTTATTTTCTTAAATAATCGGACTATCTCTGCGAGTCCACAAGACCGACCTGATAGTCGTTCATTTAAGGTTCCTTTTCGTATAACTCATCGAACTTTCTCTGCGTGTATGGGAGTACCGACCTGATTGTTGTTGGGTTATACAATTTCAACTTGTTCTATTTTCTTATTTTGTTAAATCCGAGGCCTTATCTGCGTATCGAAAGATCGACCTTAAGGTAGACGATTTAACGTTATTATTTCTTTTTGCATGGAACACAGTTGACTATATCATGAATTCAATCACTATGTGTTAAATCACAAGTGAACTCACAAAAGTGTGATAAGCAAAAGCATATCTGAGTATGTCTGATAGTGTGGGGTACACTGGTCAAAGCAAATCTAATCAATACCTTAACATATCCAGATGTTATGAGTATGATAGTGCCTGAGTTTAAAGTTGGACAAATTATATCTGCAATCGGCATGGCTTATGTGCTACAATAATCGAAATTGAAATGTAGTTCAGCATGTTATGTCCAATATGATCCCATGTCGTGATCTTTTTCGCAAAAGACAAAAATAGTGTCTGATTTTATAATGTATTTACTTTTCTTATCAAAAAATACCAAAAAGATTTTAGGTGTGTTTTGATATAAAGTTGCTAAAAGCCAAAAAGATTTTGCTTCTGATTTATTTTCGATTGTCGAACACGGAATACGAAATCAATTACAAAATCAATACATCTTGGAGTTTCAAAGAGACGTTTTGCGCCAAGATTATTTATGTTGGCAGGTTTCTAAGTGGAAAGAGAACATCACAACTTCAAGTCTTCTGAAGTTTGTTGATAAAGAGATTACACACGATGCAATATCAAGTTTTTAAGATTAAACTCATCGTCAAGTTGAGGGAGAGTTTGGTTGAAGATACAAGATACAAGTTCTAAGTGGAAGCTGATACTGCTCATGCCGAGGGGGAGTTTGTTGATACACGGTTCCTGATCATCATGTGAAGTATCAAATACAAGACAAGTCATGCAAGATTGCTGGTGTCCGAACCCTAGGTGGACTCAGAGTTCAGACGAAGGCGAACCTGGTCCGAACCTGAGGTTCGGCTGATCTGGGGTTTGGGTTGTCTAGTTCAAGTATAAATAGCTTGTCTTGTATTGTGTTTAGGACTTCTTGGTCAGATCTTGTATGTGTACTCTGTGGTGTTTCTCAGTGGTTTAATACAAAGCCTTTTGTATTTACTCCTTGTGTTCACTCGTTTAAACATTGATTTCGATACGACGAGTAGACGATCCACCGCTCACGCATTTTCATAACATTACCTTTTATCAATTCCTTACCCATTAATGGGTAAACATGCTTTTTTCATACGTTTACCATGTTTGGCTATCTAACACATAGATCATATGCATTTATCATATTAACCATATATATATATATGTATTTAATACGTAAACACGTATAGCATAAATTGTTACCCTTAATCCATTTACTAACCCGTATACTATATCCTTATATGTTAGCTACTTAACACATATAGCACACGTATATAAGTCATGAAATTTTGGGGTGTTACATTGTAGACCTCCTATGTTTGACGGCAAGCAAGATGTATTAGCTACATTCCAATGGATTCATGAAATAGAAGCAGTTATAGGCATTAGTGAATGCAGTGAGACCCAAGCTGTGAAGTATGCTGCTCACTCGTTTATTTCAAAAGCACTGAACTGGTGGGGGATCAATATTAAACAGACTGATGGAGAGGAAGATGTTGCTGCAATGAAGTGGGACGATTTGAAGAAGTTGGTTCTAAAATATTTATGCCCAAGAGGTGAGCTGGAGCAAATGGAAAGGAGCTTTTTGACACTTAAAGCTGGAATTATTACACACCGGGAATATACCTCGAAGTTCAACACGATGGCAAGGTTGTTGCCTAACTTAGTCACTCTCGAAGCCAAAAGAGTGAAGCGATATGTCCAAGGTTTTCCTAGCAGAGTTAGGGAATTAATCAAAGCTACTGAACCAAAGTCGTTCAAGGCAACGATGAATTTAAGTTCCAATCTCTACAGCGAAATGTTTGGTGCGGGTGGTAGACTGGAAGGAGCTAAGAGGAAGGAGTCCGAGTCTAAAGTAAGTTCGAGGAAAGATAACGGGAGTCACCACAAGAAATCGAAGAATAATCCGAAAGAGGACAAGCCGAAGTTCCACAGATGTGATAAGAACAATTTTGGAGAGTGCATGGTGCGCATGTGGTGTATATAAAATATTACAATATTAGTGACACCATTTTAGCATTAAACTTTTAAATTTGTAAAACACGATTTACTTAGACAACTACTATTTCACCACATTCACGGGTAAGTGCACCCATCTTGGAGCAGTATAGTAGTGGTAAGTTGAATCGGTATCGTTCAAAGACATAAAGCGAAAGGAGGGCTCTTGATACTTCATCGTCTCCGATGCCTAACCTGACAATTCTTCAAGTGAACAGTTAGTAATAAATATATAAAATATACTTAATAATATTAATACGAATAAAAAAGTGTGTCTTAGGCAACTCAGTCGAAGATAATGTCATTTGGGGGACTTATCAATGGTGTATTGGTTTCCTAGAGATTATACTATCTTCCCATAAGATTATTTACTATCAGGCAACTAGACCGCCTCTGAGCCACAAATCTAGTATCACTAATCTCCCGGGCGATCAACCATGTAAGGTACGAGCCTCGAGGAACCGTGCTGATAGTAAATAAATATAGTAGCACTAATGCCATTTAGTTGTAGGGCTCCTTGGTCGGGCCACCGTTACACTCGACACCCCGTCATGAACCAGCAGGGAAACAACCCTGCGTGCCAGATTATTTTATTATAAAAATTATCTTTTAAAGGGACTAAGGTCCGTCTCTTCCATGCACCCTCTCACGCATGCACGTCTGTCGTAACCAAAGCCAAGTTCACAAACACGTACCTTTCGGTTTGCGTGAAGTGACGACAATATCTACCATCCCTTTTCCCAACTAGATACTTTCAGCCCGCACACGCGTGGTCAGATGGGTAGGCTTACTGGTCGGCCCATAAGGACCCGAACGTATCATGTAGCATGGAACGCGAGTCACCCGAAGGATCATGCATCATCCCCCATAGGGATGGCAATGGGGCGGGTTTGACTAATCCCAACCCCATACCCGGTTATAAAAGTGTGTCCCATACCCGACCCAAAACCTGTCGGGTTTCTAGCGGGTTTTCACCCATCGGGTACTGGGCATACCCGCGGGTTTCGGGCATACCCGTCGGGTGTATATCGACTAATTATTAATTTATATTTATCATAATTATAATAAAATATCCCAAATAACTAAACATATATAAGTTTTATAATATATAAATCATTGTTGTTAACAAATAACTTGGTATTAGACATTAAAAAAATAGATAAATAAAATCATACAATATATACTTTAAATAAATAAATAAAACAAAGAAAAATATAGCGGGTATATATTATCGGGTAATCGGGACGGGTAAACGAGTATACCATAAATCCCATACTCGTCTCATACCCATGAAAAAAAAATCAAAAGTATTCCCATACCCGATTACCCGACCCCATACCCGTCCCATGTGTGTGGGGTTTCGGGTTTCCCCATCAGATTCGGGTTTTATTGCCATCCCTAATCCCCCAACCAGGTGTCACAAGTCTGGTTGATGAGATTTTGACTCCTCAAATGGTCTATGATACGTAGAACATGCTTGTTCAAAGAACTTGATAATAAACTTTTAATTAAAAGAGTTATTGTTCCACCTTTAAGCTTGTAATATCGCAAAACATTTACGTTTACTATTTAACCTTTCGAAAATGCGTACGTTTTTTTATTACGCGTTAAATATATGTAACGATTAGTTTCGTGTCAAAATATTTAGTGTTCTAAAGATAATAGAAATCGTTTTAATATTTTATAAACTAATACATTTATTTCTATTTTTAAAAATCGTAGTAACCGGTTTCGTTTATGAAACGGTTTTTATGACACTTGGGTTTTATGACTTTTTAAGCCGATGTTTACAAATAGTTTTTCTAATTATTTGAAAGATCAAAATATAATGTTTGGTCAGTTCGATGTTAACTTACAAATATTGAGTTTTATTGTTGCGTATATCGCTGTTTTGATCCTGGTTTTCTTCCTACGCAACATTCCTCCATTTTGATCACTTTGGTTTATAAAAAACACTTAAAATATTTATAAAAATATGTCCATATGCAGATCTGATCCAAATTTTATTTTTATAATATTTTGATGTTAAAAACATGTTTTAAATTACAAAAATCACCTTTTTGAGACTAGTCTTTTTGAGGAAAATTCCAACGCTTTTTAAACACCCTCTTTATAGCCATAATCCATATTTATATCCCTTAGAATGTGTCATAAATTCAAGATTGCAAAATATGTTGTGAATGATAGTTTTAACTAGATTTAGGTATAAACAATTTATCTATTTTGGTCCTTCATTCATTAAATCCACTAACACATTTAACAATATATCCACTAACTTAATTTTAGGACTTTTTACTAATTCCTTCTCCATTTTATATCTACTAAAACATAGTTAGGACCTTTTATATAAATTCCATGATCATATTATATCTAGTAACACTTGTATTAGGACCAAATCATCATAATCAAAACATAATATGTAGGTTAACACTCATGAATCCTTATGTCATTTTAACTAGTCAATGTGATCATAAAATTAGATCTTTAATCAATATCCACTAACATTTTGTGTTATGACTTGTTTAGATGAAAATTTTGTAGCAAAATGGAAACAAGAACATGACTCAAGTATGAGTTCATTTAGACAAAGTCTTAGGGTAGTTCTTGGTCCAAAATCAATAATCAAAGAGAAATGAAAGATCATGGCATACACCCAATACTCCCTAATGGTTTGTTGGTGTGTTCACCCACATTTTGGTTAGATTTAAGCCTCAAGGCACCAAAATGTGTTTTAGATTAATATTACACAAAACAAATGACAAGTTCATGGTGTCTTTCACTTTAGTTGTTTAGAAATGTAGGAAATGAGAAAGGATTTCATCAAGACTTGAGTGGTTTCTTGGGTGTTAGAATATGCATGAAAACATTGAGAAAGTGAAGGTTTAGATGGACTCACAAGGGATGTTGGGTGAGCCGTGAAAGGAGGTGGAGGGTGGCGGATTCCGGCGGTCCAGCCGCGGTAGACAGTGGGGTTGGGGGTGTTCAGCCAAGATCTTCCAGAGAAGAGAGAAGGGTTTGTGTGTTGTGCTTGAAAGTGGTGGCAGGGTTTTGAACTTATGAAGCTAGTAGGTTGTTTTGTCTAATGGTCCAAGGCTTTGTCATAGGGTCTCTAAGTACAATTGCCAACTCATTATGGATGGGATTAGGATCTTTGCATTTGCCATGTGTTAATTAAACTTGAAAGATCACTTGATATTTTATAAATTGTAGGTGATTTTTATAGAAATTGTATATGCATTAGGAGACCATACTAGCTTTTTATAAATGTTCCATGATATTACTAATCATAGAAATCTTAGTTTTTATAAAATATTACAAAGGTGATGGGTTGGTTTATAAAAATAAAAAAATATGCAATGGGTTTGGTACTTGGGCCATGAACAACAAGAAGAAAAAGGAAGTGGGTCGATCACGGTTGGGCCGAAGAAAAGGGGAGGGGCGGCTGGGCTTATTGGGCCGCGAGTTGAGTTGGCGGGTTGGGTCGATCCATCGGGGAGTGGGGTTGGGTCGCTGGGTTAAGTTACGGCCTCAGACATTGTGTTTTGGGCTTGTTGGACCAAACTGGGCCCAAACGGGGTTACGGTTTCGGTTTTTCATCATATGATTAGTTTTCTGAGTGAAGCGAGGTTGTTCGAACAAGTCTTGACAAACGTTATGATTTTTAGTTGTTCGAGTTTGAAAAACAATGACACATTGAGTTGTTTATTTATAACGTTTTATGTAACAAGGTTTTTAATACGCGAGTGTTTAACAAAATAGTTTCGTTTGTTCACAAGATTTTTAAGCTCAACTATCGTGGATATTTAAAACCAAGTTGTTTTAAATAAATAAATCGCTTAAAAGTTTGACGTGTCGTTGGTGTTATTTCTTGACACCGGTTTTAAGAAAAATATTAAAAGTATATTTTTATATATGTTTTCTTATTATTAAAGTTCCACAAATTATTTTATGAAATCTTCTATATGTTACGGGTATATGTTTCTAATACAAACGCGATAATTATTTACGTTAGATTTATCAGGCAAAATAGTAATTAACAGATACTTAGACCAGGTAATGCACGTAATTAACATAATTAAATAGTCAAAGTAACGGGTTTGACCTAGATTTTTGAACGAGGTGTCACAATGCATGAGCATAAAGGTTCACAATACAAAGCACATGATACAAGCATGCATAGATTACACGACTAGCAGTAAATTAATGCCTCAATGTCCAACCCGTAACCTGCCCTAAACACATAATTAAATTCCCAAATTTTACAGACATAAAAGTCCCTACGTTCTAAACATATTTCAACTAGAACACAAAGTCCAATTAGCAACATAGCATGCCCAAACCAGCAGCCCAAAGTATCATTTTCTGGAACGTTACTGTTTGCACACTGACCTTATACCTACAGGACCAGTGCCCAACAGAAAAAATAGAGTGTGTCATCCCAACAAAAAAGAAGCTAAGACACTATATTAAATTTATCAAAAAGAAACACTCAATTTCGATACAAATTGAGTGAGTTATGACTCTTAGAAGTTGACAAAGTTTTTGCATTGTTGCTGTTAAAGTAAAATGTGTAGGTTGACTTTGTTACTCAATAACTCGGCCAATTTGAAAAGTTTAGTTACAAAATTTTCCAGATACAAAGTTTAGCATATTCCCAACAATTTTCATTTAGAAGTCAACTAAAGAATACCAATTTATTATATTCAAATCATCAACACAAATACACAATTTCAGAATCAAGACAGCTTGTACACCAAAGTTGTGGCAGAAAGTTTAGTGATCAAACAAAAGTTTCAAAGGGTGTGCAATAGTCAAATTAAAGCTAAGACATAGTGCTTTCTTATGCAAAAAGAATCATCTCGTTTAGTTAAGTAATGAGTGAGTTATAACCTGTTCAAAATGACAAATTTTTCTGACAGCTTCTCTCTAAATTCGGGTTGTCATTGGTTTATTTAAAAACGTTTTTGACTTAAAACTAAACGTTGTCATTGGTTTATTCGGAACTATACGCTTGTAACCTTTTTAAGCGTGCCAACTCATCAAAATCCTATGTGTAATTATTCTAGAGTTTTTCAACTAAAAAATTAGATAATTATTCTAAAAATTAAAAACCATTAACAAAATTAGGTAATTACCCTAAACGATAATTTTTAACAATTTTACGGTTCTTTTTTCTTTTTCTTTTTTTCTTACTTTAAAACTTAAATTTCCAAAATTTAAGTTTACGTAAAATACACTAAACCGCTTAAAAAAAATAAAGTTATGTATATTATAAATATCTTTAAAGTTGGTTTATATTTAAAGGATCCGGTTTTCTCTCATTGACAATTATATGTTGCTTTATCTAGGGTAAAGAACAAGAAAAGTCTGAAAATATTAATTTTAGATGAAGACGATCGACCAAGTAACGTAACAAAAAACATTGTGTTTAAGTCTCTTTTTTCAAATTTATAAATACTCTTATGTTGGATGTTGGTTTATAATTATTATTATTGAGTTTACTATTTTTTACCATACTATCCGGCTCAATCAACTCCAAACATGCATATTTAAATGGCACCGGGTCAAATTGTGCTACAACACGAGTCAAACCCGTTTTAACAATCACCATTCGACTTTAACAAAACCCCAAATTTCAGTTTGGTTCATTTTAATTTTAAAATGTTCGGTTTAAGTTTTCAAAAATAAAAAACCACTACTAACAATTTGGCTCATGATTTTACCTAAAAACCATACCATCAACACCCCTGATTGCACCATAATTATTAATGATCAATCAATTAAGAGATTGTCTCTTGTATGGAAATTACTTTTACCGAATTTAAATTACAACTTAATTAAAGCTGCTACTGAATTTTCATAATTGCCCACTTTGCCCAACGTTCGGACACCGGCCACTCTATGGCCGAGTACGTGCTTAAAGCCTTGCTAACGAAGCATTTGGTTTGATTCGATTTATTTGATTATATCTCTTCTATTTCTTGCTGGAGTACTAATTTGGTATTTGATTTTATTAATCAGATACAACAAACTAAAAACCCATATAAAGAAAACCTCGATGTGTTTTTTTCTAATAAATTGGATTTTTTTATGACAATAATAATTAAATTACTGTCATAAAAAATCCAATGGGAATCAAATCCAAAGTGAAAGTTTTTTCTATGTGCGTATGAGTAGATAGTTTCAGACTTTTAAATTGTTGGTTATCTTATGTTTTCTTTTGTTCTTTTCGTTTGTATAGATTAGTTTGTTAAAATGAACTAATGTATGCCAAGTTTGATTTCTTTATGGTTGAATGAGTTTACACATGTGTTTTCAATTAGGATGTACGATTCTTATGTCTTTTCTCCTTTCAACTAATTATTTTTCGATGCGTTTGTCTTTGTAGGTTCACATTTTTCTGGTTTTGTTGTGTTTATGATTGGTAAGTATTTATGTTGTGTTTTTCAAAATGTTAATTTCAGTTTCCGTATATTTGACTAAGATAGTTTCAGTTTTACATATCGCTTACATGCATGCAATATAGACATTAACAACCAACATAGGCACGAGCTGTTGGAATATGTGTGTGAATGAGATGTTAATCTCAAAATCAATTTGTTCAAGTTTGAAAAATGTGTTGCATGTTATCCCACATTGGTGTGGGAACAAAGGTTTGTCTAGCTTATATGAGTAAATCTCCAAGCTTTTGACAAGCTCTTGGGTGTGTTTACTTTGGGTGCAGATGATGTTTTTGTTGCTCTAGACGGATGATTCTTCCTCTGATTGAACAGAGGATCTTTCTGCTGGACGGAGGATTCTTCCTTTGACTGAACGGAGGATTCTTCATCTGACTGACCAGAGGATTTTTCTGCTAAACCGAGGATTATTCCTCTGCTCATCTAGAACAAAGGAAAATCTGCTATATTGGACAGATTCTAGAATGGATCATTTGATTAAAGGAAAAAAAACCTGCATCCCAAACCTTTTGTTTTCCAAATCGATCATTTATGTTCATCATAAATAACAATAACCATTAAGAAGGTTTTAATGATCATAATGACTCCATAACTTTCTGGTGTGTATAAATGCCTATCTTGCAAACAAGAAAGGGGTGTGATCAGAAAAACACTCTACAATCCATCTCAGTTGCAGCCATCTTCCGGTCATTTTTCAGGCAAGTAATCTAGTCCGGCAGTTCACTGCTTCGAGCCAGTGTACCCTTGGGACGACGAATCTGTTTAAGGGAATTGTGTCAAACACAAGCCCGGTTCTTTGTTTTCTTCTCTGTTTCTTCTGTTCGTTTTGCTGGGAATGAATCTGCTCCTACTCGAGTTTATCATCCGGTTTTTGCTTTGTTTTCTTCATTTGTACTTTACTCTGATTCATTGTAATTGGCTATAGTATTTAAACAAACGATCATTGAGTATCGTTACTGAATTCCTAACAAACTTAAACAGATTGCTGTACACTCTGTGTACGAATTTTCTGACTGTTCTCCTCTGTTCATTTTTCAGAATGAGTTCGTCTCAGCCACTGTCGACTGCTGATGTCTCTGCTGTGTTCACCTCTTCCGTTGCCGTGACCATTGTGATGGTTGAACCGTTGCGTAACGCGGTTGCAAGCCATGCTGAAAAACCTAAAAAGTTCAATGGTCTGAACTTCAAGCGTTGGCAACAAAAGATGCTCTTTTATTTGACAACGTTAAACCTCTGCGGGGTTCTTGACTGAAACCGCTCCCCAAGTTTCTGAAGGGGAAATGGATGCTCAATCTGTGAGCGCGGTTCAAGCTTGGAAGCATTCTGAGTTCTTGTGCAAGAACTATGTGCTCAATGGTTTAACGGACTCGCTTTACAATGTTTATTGTAAAGTAAACACGGCCAAGGAACTATGAGAATCTTTGGAACGAAAATACAAAACCGAAGATGCAGGCACAAAGAAATATGTGGTGGCCAAATTCTTGGATTTAAAAATGATTGACTCAAAAATTGTTATGAGTCAAATCTAAGAATTGCAAATCATTCTTCATGATATTCATGCGGAGGGAATGCCACTCAACAGAGACATTCCAAGTTGCAGCCATGATCGAGAAATTGCCACCAAGCTGGGTTGATTTCAAGAACTATCTCAAAAACAAGAGAAAGGAAATGATACGATTGAATATCTTGTGGTTCGTCTTCAGTATTGAAGAAGACAACAAACTTGCTCAAAAGCAGAGTAATGTCCCCGAGCAAGCAAAGGCCAATATTGTTGAACGTGGTCAATCTCCGAAGGGTAACAAAAATAGAGGACGGGTTGAGAAGAAGAACAAAGGGAAAGGGTTTAATCTTAAACCCAAAGGTGGGGTTGTGAAGAAGAAATTTGAAGGGAAATGTTACAACTGTGACAAACCAGTCATCGGGCAAATGAATGTAGGCAACCCAAGAAAGATGCCTCTCATCAAGCCAACATGGTTGATGATTATGAAAATCTTGTTGCCATGGTTTCTGACCTCACAATGATGATCTCTGAGGTTAACTTGGTTGGTTCGAATACCAAGGAATAGTGGGTTGACACCGGTGCCACCCGCCATGTTTGTACTGACAAGAACTTATTCAACACTTTCACAGAAGTTACTAATGGAGAGAAACTCTACATGGGAAATTTTGTTACCGCTGATGTCAAAGAAGAGGGTAATGTTATCTTGAAAATGACATCAGGAAAGGAACTCACATTGACCAAGGTGTTGTACGTTCCTGAGATTCGAAAGAATCTTGTATCTGGGTGGCTGTTGAATAAGTTTGATTTCAAAATGGTGTTTGAGTCGGATAAGGTTGTGTTGACCAAGAATAGTGTGTATGTTGGAAAGGGCTATGCCCTCAATGGTATGTTCAAACTGAATGTAATGGTTGTTAACAAAGCTATGAATAAGACTGCTACCAGTTCTGCTTATTTGCTTGAGTCTTCTAATGTGTGGCATGGTAGACTTGGTCATGTTAACTTTAATTCCATTCGTCGTTTAATTAAATTAGGTTGCATACCAAACTTTTATATCGACTCAAACCATAAATGTGAAACGTGTGTTGAAGCAAAACTAACTAGATCATCATTCAAACCGGTTGAACGAAATACTAAACCACTGGGTATGATCCACACAGATGTGTGTGATTTGAAATCCATTCCAACAAGAAATGGATTTAGATACTTCATCATGTTTATCAATGATTGCACGAAGTATTGTTATGTTTACTTGCTCAAAAGTAAAGACGAGGCAATTGAAACTTTCATTACATATAAAACTGAAGTTGAGAATCAACTTGAAAGGAGAATCAAGGTTGTACGAAGTGATAGAGGTGGTCAGTATGTCTCACCATTTGGTGAATTCAGTTTGCAAAACGAAATTAGACATGAGTTCACTGCACCATATTCACCCCAATCTAAGGGGATTGCTGAATGAAAAAATCGAACCTTGAAAGAAATGGTGAGTGCCATATTAGTAAGTTCTGGTGTAAACCAAAACTTGTGGGGGGATGCTATCCTTTTGGCAAATTATATTTTGAATAGGATACCCCATAAGAAAAGAGATGACACCCCATATGAGCTATGGTGGAAAAGGAAACCGTTCTATGAATACCTCAAAGTGTGGGGGTGACTAGCTAAGGTGGTTGCTCCACTACCTAAGGCTCAAAAGATAGGACCCAAAACTGTTGACTGCATATTCATTGGATATCCAGATCATAGTAGCGCATATCGCTTCCTTGTGCATGAATCCAAGATTCCTGATATTCGCAAAAGAACGATAATGGAATCAAAGAATATCTCATTCTTTGAAAATGTATTTCCATGCATTAGAAAAGAATATGGAAACACGTCTGGGGCAGGCGATGAACGTGTTTATGAGCTAGTTCCGGAAGAACTAGGACCTATTCCGGAAGAACTAGAACCCGTTCCGAAAGAACAAGAACAATTTGAGGAAGAAGATGTTGAGCCTAGGCAAAGCAAGAGGGCTAGAACTGAAAAGTCTTTTGGTCCTGATTTCTAAACCTACATGGTAGAAAGTGAACCCAAAACATACCGTGAAGCGGTAACTTCCTCAGAAGGACCTCAATGGAGGGAGGCCATCAAAAGTGAAATAGATTCTATTTTACTAAACCATACATGGGAACTAGTGGATCTTCCTCCGGGTTGCAAACCACTAGGGCATCGTTGGATCTTCATGAGGAAGATGAAGCTTGATGGCTCCATAGACAAGTACAAGGCAAGACTAGTGGTCAAAGGATACAAACAACAAGAAGGTCTAGGTTAATTTGACACATATTCACCAGTAACTCGAATAACTTTGATTAGGTTGGTACTTGCTATCGCTACTATCAGAAATTTGGAAGTACATCAAATGGATGTGAAAACTGCTTTTTTAAATGGAAATATAGAGGAAGAGATTTACATGGAACAACCAGAGGGCTTCAGAGCCTCTGGACAAGGAAAGAAAGTATGTAAACTGGTCAAATCCTTGTATAGACTAAAGCAAGCTCCAAAACAATGGCATGAAAAATTTGATCATGTCATGCTTGAGTCTGGTTTCAAGATCAATGAATGTGATAAGTGTGTGTATGTGAAAGGCACACCAGATGGTTATGTCATCTTGTGTCTATACGTTGATGACATGCTCATTGCAATGACAAAATGATAAAATCAACAAAGGACATTTTGAAAGCAAGATTTGACATGAAAGACATGGGTTTAGCAGATGTGATTTTGGGAGTTAAAATCACACGGACCCAAAGTGGACTTGCTTTAGGACAAACCCACTATGTGGAAAAAAATCTTGAAAATTTCAATGCAAATGACTCTAATGTAGCTAGAACTCCCATTCACACAAGTCAACATCTAGCTATGAACAGAGGACAGCATGTTAACCAATTAGAGTATTAAAGAATTATTGGCAGTTTGATGTATTTGATGAGTTGTACCAGACCAGACTTAGCATATGCTGTAAGCAAGCTAAGTAGGTACACGAGTAATCTAAGTTCAACTCATTAGAGATGTGTGACTAGGTTACTTAGGTACCTAAGGTACACAAGGGATTACGGGCTGCACTACCACAAACATCTTGTAGTGATTGAAGGACACTGTGATGCAAATTGGATATCTGATACGAAGGATTCCAGAGCAACGAGTGGATATGTATTCACACTTAGAGGTGCAACAATATCGTGGGAATCGTCAAAATAAACGGTTACTGCTAGATCCACGATGGAAGCATAATTCATCGCTTTAGATAAAGCTCGTGAAGAGGGAGAATGGCTACGTCAATTTATTGAGGATATACCAAGATGGCCTAAGCCGGAAACGGCCATATGTATACATTGTGATAGCCAATCGGCAATTGACAGAGCTCATAGCACAATGTATAATGGTAAGAATAGACATATAAGACGTAGACATAATACGATACGACAACTAATCTCTACTGGAATTATCACTATTGATTATGTGAAATCAAAGGATAATATTGCGGATCCGCTGACAAAAGGCCTAAGAGAGAGTTAGTTCAGAAGTCGTCCATGGGACTGGGACTGAAGCCCTTGAAATATTAAAGCTCATATGAAGGAAAACCTAACTCAGTTGACTGGAGATCCCAAGATCTGAGTTCAATAGGACAACCTAATTGTATGAACTAGTGAGGTCACTGTGTGGGGGGGGGGGGGGGGAGATTTGATAACTCCATGCATTTTAAGAAGGGGATGTATAATTGGTATCGGTACATCTCCTAGTCCATTCCTAAAAGTGACAAGTACGAGGTTAAGCCTATGGCTTTAAATGATTCAGCTGAGGCGGACACACATGGTGAATCACCTATGTGTGAGAGAAGTGGGGTCGCTTTGAAGGGTATTGAGAGGGGGCACAATACCTAAGAGCTCTCGCAGAACCAGACTAATGTTCATGACCATAACGAACATAACTATGAGGACTTGATATTGTCCAGGATAGTCTTGTGTGAAGCACATTGTCGCCTACACAAATGGAAGATGAGTTCAAAGGCATCACCGCCTACTCAAAGCCAGTAGACTAAGTGCGTTTCATAGCGAAGGTTCAAAGGGTAACACCTACCTATCGTATGCAAGACTCAACTGTTGAAATTCGATTGGGATTAAGTTGCTTCTGAGATCAACCTCCATTCATGTGGGGGATTGTTGGAATATGTGTGTGAATGAGATGTTAATCTCAAAATCAATTTGTTCAAGTTTGGAAAATGTGTTGCATGTTATCCCACATTGGTGTGGGAATAAATGTTTGTCTAGCTTATATGAGTAAATCTCCAAGCTTTTGACAAGCTCTTGGGTGTGTTTACTCTGGGTGCAGAGGATGTTTTTGTTGCTCTAAACGGAAGATTCTTCCTCTGATTGAACAGATGATCTTTCTGCTGGACGGATGATCCTTCCTTTTGACTAAACGGAGGATTCTTCTGCTGGACGAAAGATTCTTCCTCTGACTGACTGGAGGATTTTTCTACTGGACGGAGGATTATTCCTCTGCTCATCCAGAACAAAGGAAAATCTGCAATATTGGACAGATTCTAGAATGGATCATTGGATTAAAGGAAAAAAAAAAACCTTTTACATCCCAAACCTTTTGTTTTCCAAACCGATCATTTATGTTCATCATAAATAACGATCACCATTAAGATGGTTTTAATGTTCATAATGACTCCATAACTTTTTGGTGTGTTTATATGCATATCTTGCAAACAAGAAAGGGGTGTGATCAGAAAAACACTCTACAATTCATCTCAGTTGCAGCCATCTTCCAGTCATTTTTCAGGCAAATAATCTAGTCCGGCAGTTCACTGCTTCGAGCCGGTGTACCCTTTGAATAGACGACGAATCTGTTAAAGGGAATTGTGTCAAACATAAGCCCAGTTCTTTTGTTTTCTTCTCTGTTTCTTCTGTTCGTTTTGCAGGGATTGAATCTGCTCCTACTCGAGTTTATCATCCGGTTTTTTCTTTGTTTTCTTCATTTGTACTTTACTTTGCTTCATTGTAATTGGCTATAGTATTTAAACAAACGATCATTGAGTATCGTTACTTAATTTCTAACACGAGCATGCAATGATATGTCATATATAGAACAAGATTCATTTATGCTTTAACCATACCTGATTGTTCGATAAGATTGAACTTTTCTTTTGTTTCTTTTTGTACACCCTTTAATTTGGTATTCTTGGATTTCCTCATTACCAATCTTTATTTCATATTTTTCTTACTACCTCCTATGTGTAAGAATGTTTGCACCAATTTAACAACAAAATACACCCTTTTATATGTGTAAAACTTCATGAATTGTTTTATTGAAAGTCCTTTTTTTAAATAATACATCTTTTATAACGACACTTGTCAACTAGTTAGTGTTTTGGGTTGACCGGACACACCATACAACCCTTTATTGAAAGACAACAGTCATTGAAAGAAATGTGAGGCCTGTTTCCCTGCGCGGCTTATTCAACATAATATATATAAAGTTAACAAAAATAAAATATAAATATAAATGTTGTATGATTAAATATTGTGCTTAATAGGTTAATATTTGATGCTTGACATGGTTAGTAGGTTGAATATGGCAAAGAAAAAAAAACTGAAAAAAAGCCATAGTAGGTTGAATAAGGCAAAGAAAGAAAGAAAAAAAGTGGAAAAATTTGATGCTTGAAATGGTTAGTAGGTTAAGTTGAATAAAAAGGTTAACCATAATTTTCACTAATTGGACTAAAACATGATATAAGCATGATAGAGATTTAGTTGAAAATTACCATTATCAGCTCCAAACACCCAAGTGCATCTAAAAATTTAAACTTCAAATTTGTCATACAACAGGAATTATTTCGAGCAAAGAGATAGATAATTTTTTGTTTCAACACATTAATAAAACTACAGTTCTCAAATCAGTTCATGGGGTAGGGCAGCAACAAACTATTCCCCGCATTTAGCAAGCTACTCATCCTCCACTCCACAGTCAGCAAATTCTTTAATAAGAGCAACATAGGCGTCATTAGCCGATTGAGTCACTTGGAGAGATCGTAAAAGTAGCTCATTTCTACTCTTTAACATATTGCCCCTTGCTCCTTGGCTACTAGAAGGATACCGGAAAGACTTAGATTTAGTCGAGGGAGTGGGTTGTGAAGGTTGTCCAAAGGTTGATTGAGAACCTCCACTTAAAGGGCTGGAAGGAGACTGACAGTGTGTTGGGGGAGTGGAACTCGAAGGTGGCTGCCAGGTGGTCGTGATAATCTCAAAGAACTTACAAGCATCACGTCCCTGCCCATGCGCACATAAACTTAATAGTTAATACAACTCTATAAACAAACATACTTGAAATATAACAACAGCCCTTGAATTTCTCACCCTAACACAACAACGCCAATATTTACTATTACCATGAAACACGGTGCGGCAAAAACCACGTCCACAGGGACACTGCTTGAGTTCACCCTCAAATGAGTAGAACTTACAATCAGTGATATCATTTTCCTATCAAATAATGATCGTTATGAATATATATATATATATATATATATATATATATATATATATATATATATATAAATATAGGGTGGGTAAGGATCATGTAAAAACCACATCTTTTTGCGAAAACCTAAAAACTAATACTAAAACCTTCATAACTTTTTCATACGATCATATTTTTTAAAAAAAATTGCACCAAAAACCTTAGAATTATGAGTTCTTTAATTCTGAAAAAAATTAAAAAAAAACTTTAACGTCTTGTCGTTTTTTTATTAGTGCACATGTGCACTAATAATAAAACTCATACATATAGTATGCGTTAATGTTTTTTTTAGAAAAATCGCATCAAATACGTTATAATTTTGTTAGTTTTTCGTGGTTTTTTATTAATGCACATGTGCACTAATAATAAAGCACTTTATACGTGTCGTATACATTAATATTTTAAAAGAGAAATTGCACCATAACCAAAACTTGCCTTATCATAACCAAGGCATTCATAATAAGGAAGAGCAAAATTTTAGCCTTTTGTTGTTACATTCCCGATTGGATATCTATTCCCGCAGGTACAAGAAGCTCCATGATTCTCAACGAAAACTGACATAAAAAACGGATAAGCAAGCAGGGGAGGATCCAGGATTCTTTTCACGTGGGTTCTCTTTTTTGGTAGTCGAAATTCTAATAGCTAAATGTCAAAAATTTTGATTTAGTCGGTTCGTTTCGAGTTGGGTCGCGGTTTGACCCTGAACCCGAAAAAGCCATAAAGACATAAGGAAACAAATTGGGTCAAAATTAATAATAATACACATAATTCATCATATCCATGAGTCAACCTACCAAGTAATACTCAAATTTGAGAACAAGTGTTCTAAAACAAGTCTAACACGGTTAAGGACTCTAAAGATGTAAGGAACTTAGCATAATACACCAAATTTATTAAATAGGATTTTGACCAAAAGGAGTCAAAGACAAGTGATAAATATGTGATATTCACATTCCTTTGCAAAAAGTCATGTTTCACTCAAATTTAGACATAAGCATATCTAAACCAGTCTAACATATGCAAATCAAACAAGTGAAACACTCAAAAGTGGGTCAAAGAGGGGTCTTAAGAGGCGTTGATGTAACAGTTGCAGACCAAGAGCAACAAATGAGTTATTCTCAAATTTTAGACCAAAGTTGGATCTTAAATGAGCCAAACCACCTGTGAGCATCATTAATACAACATGTCACACCAAAATCATACTCTAAAATTAAACAAAAATTAAAAAGTGATAATCATTTTTTAACTTGTTTAGGTCAAACTTTGGACATAGACACAAAATAAGTCAAGTCATGAGCTAAAGATAAGATAAACAAACAAGTTCGAAGCTAATCATCTTTAAACAAGTATAAGCATTATCATAGCATCAAAATTGAATTAACTAACATGGAAAAAGTGTCGATACAAGTTAAAGAACTAAATGGGTCAAAATGGACCCATATACCACTGTTTTGCTAAAAAACAGTCCTAGACCACACTGAAATAAAAATTAAAAAAATTCACAGTTCATCAAAAACTACCCATGTTGATCCGAAGCTTAGATTCACCAAATATGTAATGAGAATCAGAAATCATACCTTATCAAGGTTCGAAAGTGTATAAGGAACTATGAAAGATGTGTAATCTGAGACAAAATCTATCAAAGAATTTCAGAACCATAGAATTTCAATTCAATAGAGGCGATATGAACACAAGTGAATCGCACCAAAAAAACGAAAAATAATGAGTGGAATCATACTTGTGGACGTGTAATTAGTGAGCGAATCAACCAAAAACACAAGTGGAAATCAACACAGATTCGGAGAGCAGACGAGCGGATAATGACCAACCGGTTTAGATGCTGTCGGGTTACAGTAACCGTTGTGGACTTTCAATCTAGGGAAAAAGGAAGGATGAAAATGACGATTTGTATTTTATCTAACAAGAAAAATTAAAAGGAATGGGCCCAACGGACTCCAGTTGGCCCATAACGAGCCCAAACACTGTTAAACGACCATTATTTATGATCAAATCACTAACACCGTAAAAATACTAGTCTAGTTTAAATATATATTTATATATTATATTTAAACCCTTAATTTTTCATGTCCATTTTCTAATGTCCATATTCGTTTCTGTATGAATTGAGTACAAATACAAAATCCAAGAAACAACACTGTGATTAGAAATATCAAATAACAACTTTTAAACACAAATATTCATTCACTCATTAGTTTGGAATAAAAGCAATATCCATCAACTTCAGCAAAAAACCAAAAATCCCCAATGTAACAAAATCAAGTCATGTGTGATTTCCGAAACCCATGCTTCACTCCACCGAAAAACAATAAGTCTAATAAACAAAAACATCAATTGTCCAAAAGTTAAGAGCATATCCGTCAAACTGCAAACAATACAAAGATGTAGAAATTATACCACCTTAAAATATATAATGTAACAAGGTGCTGATCGAGGAGAAGAAGTATAGAACTTGTTACGAGCTGCTGTATTAAACAAAATGAAAAGCAAGTAAAAACAAGATAAGAACACCAATGAAAAAAAGATGTGGGGGAGTTGAGGTGTTGATCAACGACAAGTATAACTTGTGTGCTGCTCTGGTAAGCCAGACTACGCCAAATGGTCAAGTAGCCATCTGGAATACCCTTCACAACCTCTCTCATCCACCCACACCTTTTGTTGTTGACAATTTGGTCGACAATAAAAATAGAAAGGGAATGTATCCCTCACCCGATCTGGAATACCTTTCACAACCTCTCTCGTCCACCCGATGTGAGAGAGAATGTATCCCTCACCTAATGTGGTACCTTTTCCATTGAATATGCAATACAATTTATAGACTTAAAAATGAAACATGGATGCATGCAACTACTTGCTACGTAGTGGCGGATCTAGGAATTTTTGTCAGTGGGGAAAAAAACTGTTAAGTAAAACAACTCGAGAAAAATATTTAAAACTGGTCGGTTAAAACGGACCGAAAGGGGTCAATATTGTGAATCTTTGATGCATTACTACATCATGTTTAAGCAACCCATGACTATGATTATAACATCATTTTCCTTTCGCTCACCTCCTTAGTCGACTTCTTAATCTGGACCGAACCGAACAGTTTAGGTTTTTTTCTTGGACAGCGTGAACACAATCCTTCTGTTATCCTTTTTCCATCTGATAAACATGGGTCTTGCCTCTTCTTCTGCCCCTTCTTCTTATAAACAGAAGACGGAACAGTAAATTACTTGTAGTCACTGTTCATGGAAGGATATGATGTCATCATTATAATTAGAATATACGAAATAAATATAATGTTTAAACTAATATATCAGTTACCATGGGTGACAAACAATGTTGCAAAAGACGCTAGGCGGTACCTAGGCGGCCGACTAGGGAATTATGCATTAATCGGCCTAGGCGGGGATTAATCGGTCCTAGTAAATTACAAAGATTTATAAATTTTCTAGAGATTATATATTGTAATATGTCAAAATACTAAAAACACTTCAAAAACTAGTAGTAATAATGTAAGGATCGAATCAACCCTCACGCGATATCAATGCTTATTAATCTCGTGCGGAATCCGAGATTAACAAGTGATTCAAGTAGAAATCAAAAGGAATATAGCAAATACAAGAAAATACTTAAAGAAACACAAACCAATTTGCAACGCTTGATGAAGATCCGATTACTACACTTGAGAGTTACGAATTCACAAAGTGAATTCGGTACACAATTGAATGCGCCAACACTACGTCAAAAAGTGGCTTTGGCCACGGTTTTTTTGATAACGCATAGCCACTGTTTTGAAAAAAGCGTGGCCAAAGGTAAGAAATTCTCGTTTTAGCTACACATATTTTGTACCCGTGGCCAAATATATAGCCTTTGGACCCTTTTAGCCACGTATTTTTTTGTTTATGTGACAACAACAATCAGGTGCAGTGGCTTTAGCCACTGTTTTACAAAAACATGTGGCACTTATTTGTCACACTTAAAAAAGAGTGGCGAAATACACCAAACGGCCACGGAATTTTTATGATTTTTTATTCGTGTGACCAAAAAGGAATGTATGGCCACGCTTAAATAATGTTGTGTGACGGAAGAGTAGATTTTATTACTTAGTAAATTAAAAGAAAACAAAACTATTTATGCGTGGCTAAATGTGAGCAATGGCCACGCTTTTTACTTAGTTATATGGCTAAAAGCTAGTACATATGGCCACTGTTATTAGGTTGTGTGACTAAATATTAGATGACTAATGGTCACGGTAGGTTGTGAGTGACAAAAATCTATTACCTATGGCCACATATATTAACCGTGACTAAATGGTCAATTTCTTAGGCAAAAGTTTACAATCCTTTGAGGTATTTTATTTTATTACAGGTAAATAAAGTATAGAATGAGTAAAATCATGGTTTATTATGTTTGATTTAACAGATTCTAAAGATATAACTTTAAGAGATAAACAACGAGAACTAAAAGTTCCAAACAAAAAATTTTTTTCTTGTTATTTCGAGTAATTTTTGATCCAATTTTAACGGATCTTTTACATATCTATAATTTATTTTTTATGAAGAGAATCTTATTTAGATAAAAAATAGATAATGAATTAAGAAAAAAGAATTCATTTTGAACAATAGATGTCTTTCACATCCAACTATAATTATAATAATGAGTAACTTTTAAATGGCAGTTCCAAAAAAACGTACTTCGATATCAAAAAAGCGTATTCGTAAAAATATTTGGAAAAGAAAAGGATATGCGGCGGCGTTAAAAGCTTTGTCATTAGGGAAATCTCTTTCTACCGGGAATTCTAAAAGTTTTTTTGTACGACAAACAAATAAGTCCTAAAATATCGGAATAATCAGAATGTATTTGACTCAAAAAATGGGCTTAGTAATTTGTTAATATAAAAGTTAATATAAAAGTTAATATAAAATGAATAATTGGCAGTCCCTAGTCTAATCAATTTGAAATAGACCCTTAATTTTATAAAAGAATTCTTCTGTTTTCTGAATTCTAAAAAAAAAGAATAAAGAAAAAAAGACAAAAATTTTTATTTCTTTCTTTTTTTGAGTATATTTTCACTCAAATTTTGGTGGTGGGGAGTCTTATTTTCCCCATCGACCTTTACAATAATGAACAATTTTTCTTTTTCTCGGTAAGGCCGGATATAATATTTTTAGTTCATAGTTCAAATTAATGAAGTGTTGAAACTAATTGATTCCATGTTCAAAATTTTTGGATCGCTTTCTTACTTATTCATTTATTTACTATATGGAATGAGTTTTCTATATATATCTAATTTTCAGCCCAATCAATAAAAGAACTTAATTGTTGCAATATTATATACAAAAAATGTGTCAATTTGGAGTAATCCAAAATAGACATATTTAAAATTCATGTATAACATTGATTGATTTTTTTTTCAAATTGATGAAATCAGATAAACCAGAAATAATGACAATAAATGTAAAAAATGAAACTAATGAACCTTCAAATTGACTTTTGAACTCATTTTTTTCTCAATTTGAATCTTTACTAAAAAACTGATTTGATTGAATTGACTTGTTCAATCTCGACGATTGAATAAAAATAGGCTATTATTAGTTCGAGCAAGCCGCTATGGTGAAATCGGTAGACACGCTGCTCTTAGGAAGCAGTGCTAGAGCATCTCGGTTCGAGTCCGAGTGGCGGCATGCCATCTTATAAAAGAGATCCAATAGATCCTATAATAAAAATAAATAAACTTCCCCATTTCTATTTCTTAATTAATATTAATATAGGGGATTCCCTCCCTTTTTTCATTTTTATGATATTTTCAACTTTAGAGCATATATTAACTCATATTTCTTTTTCTATTGTTTCAATTGTAATTACACTTCATTTAATAACCTTATTGGGCAATGAAATCATAAAACCATATGATTCGTCAGAAAAGGGGATGATAGCTACTTTTTTATGTCTAACAGGATTATTAATCACTCGTTGGATTTATTCAGGCCATTTCCCACTAAGTGATTTATATGAATCATTCATTTTTCTTTCATGGTGTTTCTCCCTTATTCATATAGTGCCGTATTTCAAAAAAAGAAAAAATTATTTAACCACAATAACTGCCTCAAGTACTATTTTTACCCAAGGCTTTGCTACTTCGGGTCTTTTAAATGAAATACACAAACCCACAATATTAGTACCTGCTCTACAATCGGAGTGGTTAATAATGCACGTAAGTATGATGATATTGAGCTATGCGGCTCTTCTTTGTGGATCATTATTATCAGTAGCACTTCTAGTCATTACATTTAGAAATATTTTTTATAGTTCTAAAAGTAATAATTTATTAAAATTAAATGAGTCATTTTCATTTGGTGAAATCCAATACAAGAATGAAAGAAACAATATTTTTCAAAAAAATTCTTTTTTTTCTGATAATAATTATTACAAGGCCCAATTTATTCAACAATTGGATTATTGGAGTTATCGTGTGATTAGCCTAGGATTTATCTTTTTAACCATAGGTATTCTTTCAGGAGCAGTATGGGCTAATGAAGCATGGGGATCATATTGGAGTTGGGATCCAAAGGAAACTTGGGCCTTTATTACTTGGATCGTATTCGCAATTTATTTGCATATTCGAACAAAGAAAAATTTGCAGGGAGCAAATTCCGCAATTGTGGCGACTCTAGGCTTTCTTATAATATGGATATGCTATTTTGGGGTCAATCTATTAGGAATAGGGTTACATAGTTATGGTTCATTTACGTTAACCTCTAGTTAAATTCAATAAAAGTTATTAAGAATACAAACAGAATGCAATACGGTGTATATAAAACATCTTGTATCAACCGGCGAGAACCATGTGAATCATGTAGTATAGTGATTCACGCGGTTCTCGCAAAGACCAAGTATATTGGGTAAAAATTTAAATTCATATTTTGTTTTTACTTTATTTAAAATTTAATAGAATAAAAATCCTTCTTTTTTTTCATTAGCCAACCAACTCTTAAAAATCATAGGGGTTTTTTCTTAAAGAAAACTATCTATAAAAATAATTAGATAGAATACCTTCAACCTTGTCAACTGATAGTGAAAGAACAAAATCGGGGTACATACCAATACCTATTACAGGTAGAAAAATGGAGATGGAAACAAATAACTCGCGCGGTCCAGAATCAAAAACATAAGAATTTGGAGTATTAAATAACTTGTATCCATAGAACATCTGGCGTAACATAGATAATAAATAAATAGGAGTTAATATAATTCCAATTGCCATTATAAAAGTGATGGCTATTTTGGGCATTAAAAGATATTTTTGGCTGGTAATTATTCCTAAAAATACTATCACTTCTGCAACAAAACCACTCATACCCGGTAATGCAAGGGAAGCCATGGAAAAGCTACTGAACATCGTAAATATTTTTGGCATGGGGATAGCTACTCCGCCCATTTCATCGAGATAAACAAGACGTATTCTATCATAACTCGTTCCTGCCAAGAAAAAAAGTGCAGCACCAATAAAGCCATGCGAGATTATTTGTAAAATAGCTCCATTGAGTCCCGTATCAGTTATCGAAGCAATTCCTATAAGTATGAAACCCATATGAGATACCGAGGAATAGGCTATTCTTTTTTTTAAATTACGTTGGCCGGGAGATGTTGAAGCTGCATAGATTATTTGTATTGTGCCTACTATCATCAACCAAGGAGAAAATATAGAATGAGCGTGTGGTAATAATTCCATATTAATCCGAATCAATCCATACGCTCCCATTTTTAATAAAATTCCGGCTAGAAGCATACAAGTACTGTAATGCGCCTCTCCGTGGGTATCTGGTAACCATGTATGTAGGGGTAGAATCGGCAATTTGACAGCAAAAGCAATAAAAAATCCAATATAGAATATGATTTCCAAAGCCACAGGATACGACTGATTAACTAATGTTTCAAAATTTAATGTCGGTTCATTAGAACCATATAAACCGACGCCCAGAACTCCCATTAAGAGAAAAATGGAACCCCCCGCTGTGTACAAAATAAATTTTGTGGCTGAGTAGAGACGTTTCTTTCCTCCCCACATGGATAGAAGTAGATAAACTGGAATTAATTCTAATTCCCACATGATGAAAAAAAGTAAAAGGTCCCGAGAAGAAAATGATCCTATTTGACCACTATACATTGCTAACATCAAGAAATGGAATAATCGAGAATCCCGAGTAACAGGCCAGGCCGCTAATGTAGCTAAAGTAGTGATAAATCCTGTTAATAAAACGGGTCCTATAGACAGTCCATCTATTCCTAATTTCCAACGGAAATCAAAAAAATCGATCCATTTATAGTCCTCTACTAGTTGGATTAATGGATCGTCCAATTGGAAATGATAACAGAATGCATAGGTTGTTAGAAGAAGTTCTAACATGCATATACATATAGTATACCACCTAATTACCCTATTTCCTTTATGGGGAAGAAAGAAAATTAAGGAACCTGCAAATATTGGTAAAACTACAATTATTGTTAACCAAGGAAATTTGTTCGTGGTAAAGACAAGATACACTTGGACCAGAAAAACCTGTGCTCAAAAATATCTTATTTTGGGGCACAGGTTTTGGCGGTAAAAAAAAAAATGGACTCAAGTAGGGGTTTATGTAATGTATTAATAAGCTATACCCATGCTGCGGGTTGTTTCATGCCATAAATAAACTCGAACACTCAAGAAATCTGTTGGGCAGGCGGATTCACATCTCTTACAACCGACACAATCCTCTGTTCTTGGAGCAGAAGCTATTTGTTTGGCTTTACACCCGTCCCAAGGTATCATTTCTAATACATCCGTAGGACAGGCTCGGACACATTGAGTACACCCGATACATGTATCATAAATCTTTACTGAATGCGACATTGGATCTATCCATTTTTGAACGCGATAAAGTTTCAATCTAGTAAATTGATAAATGAATTATATTAGTACTAGATGAATCGATGAGTTCCCCGAGTTTTTTTTAATCTATTTCTGGATTGAAAGTGCCAAAATACTTTGATTTCTTATCTTTGTGATAACATGATCATATCTTACGTGGCAGACATGCTAATTTGAATTAATTTATGAAAATCATAAATTATATGATAATATTACTTATTCAATAAATTCGATTGATTTATACGAGTTGATTTTCTGTTACGATAAATTGATGAAACAATAGCGAGTCCAATAGCGGCTTCAGCAGCTGCAATAGCTATAACAAAAATCGAAAAAATGGCTCCTTTTAATTGACGACTATCAAAAAAATCAGAAAATGTTACAAAATTTAGATTAACCGCATTTAATATAAGTTCAAGACACATAAGAGCCCTAACCATATTTCGACTTGTAATCAATCCATATAGACCGACAGAAAATAAATAGGCACTCAAAACAAGTACATGTTCGAGCATCATTAACCAACTCCTTATCAATCTCGATTCATTTCAATATGAACAACAATTTAACCAATTGGATTGACTAGAATATAACGAGTAATGGAATAAAGGAATATATTGGGAATAGATCGAACTAATAAAGAATTTCTATTTTATATACAAAGTCAACTAGAAAAAAGGAAATATATGTGATAGCTCATAACAAGGTTTTTCCTGTTCTAAAGAGTTATTATTGACGAGCTACAGCAATTGCGCCAATTAACGCAACTAAAAGAATTATTGAAATAAATTCAAACGGAATAAAAAAATCTGTTGATAAATGAATCCCAATTTGTTGACTATTACTTATCAGATCTTGCTCTATAATCTGGTTTGCTTTTGTAGTCCAAATAATCCCGTACCATGACGTATCTAGAATAGTAGTAATTAGTGAAACAAAAATACTTGTACAGACCGCGGAAGTTACTCCATCTCCCACGGTCCAAAGACGGAAATCTTTGGAATATTCTGAACCATTTATGAACATCACAGCAAAAATGATTAAAACATTTATGGCTCCTACGTAAATAAGGAGCTGCGCAGCAGCTACAAAATGGGAGTTCGATAGAATATAGAATAACGATATACAAACAAAAACCAATCCCAAAGAAAAGGCAGAATAAATGGGATTGGCAAGTAATACTACTCCCAGACCCCCTAATATAAGACCCAATCCCAGAAAGACTAAAAGAAAATCATGTATTAGTCCAGGTAAATCCATTATATATAAAATAAGAGATAAATAAATCAAAATATTGCATAACTTTATTGACCCGGGCAGGAAAAAAGAAGTAACTCTACTTTTTATAATAGTTCTTAATTATTCAATTTGAAAAATTCAATTTTCATGGATATCGATTGACGTAGATATAGATATTGGCCTAATCTCTCGAAAGAGTAATTTGAGTCTATATATTTTCATAAATATGGACTATAGAAAAGAAATCTATTTTTAATATGAATATAAATTCAATATGAATATAAATTCAAACACAATTATTGCCCCCTAATCAATATAATTATGAATATAATTGTAGTTATTCACCAAACAAAAACCTTCATTCTTTTAGATCAAACTTTTAGATCAAAATGAGTTCTTAAGTTTTTATTTCAGGCAAATTTAAAATTGTTCGAATTGTGTAATCGTCAATAATTGACATTGGTAACCGACCCAAAGCAATTTGATTATAATTCAATTCGTGACGATCATAAGTAGAAAGTTCATATTCTTCAGTCATTGATAAACAATTTGTTGGACAATACTCAACGCAATTACCACAAAATATACATATTCCAAAATCAATACTGTAATTAAGCAATCGTTTCTTTCTAATATCTGTTTCCAATTTCCAATCAACAACGGGTAGATCTATAGGACATACACGAACACATACTTCACAAGCAATGCATTTATCAAATTCAAAGTGGATTCGGCCGCGGAAACGCTCGGATGTGATCAATTTTTCGTAGGGGTATTGAATAGTTACAGGTAAACGATTCGCGTGTGATAAGGTAATCATGAAACCTTGACCAATATACCTTGCGGCTCGTACTGTTTGTTGGCCATAATTCATGAACTCAGTTACCATAGGAAACATATCGTGAATATCTATAAAAAAAAGATACTTGTTTCTTTCTCTTGTTTGAGACAAGTCGTGAATCTAGAAGTATTATTTTACAGTGAAAGAAGTTGGGAAGAAGTTGTTAATAATAGATTACCTAGAGAAATAGGTAAAAGAAATTTCCATCCAAGATTTAATAATTGATCCATTCTCAGCCGCGGGAGAGTCCATCTTGTTGCGATAGGAATGAACAAGAACAAATAAGTTTTAGCTAATGTAATAAAGATACCAATTATTGTTCCAAAGACTCTACCCTCTTTAGTAATATCAAAAAGCTCGGGAACATGTATGTACGGAATAGAAAGATTCCAACCTCCCAAGTAAAGAACTGTTACAAATAATGAAGAAACTAGTAGATTTAAATATGAAGCAACGTAAAATAAACCAAATTTTATACCGGAATATTCGGTTTGATAACCTGCTACTAATTCTTCTTCTGCTTCTGGTAAATCAAAAGGTAATCGTTCACACTCGGCTAGGGAAGAAATTAGAAAAACTAGAAACCCTATAGGTTGACGCCACAAATTCCATCCCCAAAAACCATATTTTGACTGTGCTTCAACAATATCAACTGTACTTGAACTGTTAGATAATCATAGTAGATGATAACATCACTGTTCTCATCCCTATTGCAGAACCGTACATGAGATGAAAATCTCATACGGCTCCTCAAAGGTCACAAATAAATCTAAGGACCCGTCCATTATTCTTTTTCTTGATATGTTTGTAGGATAGATATACAATTAAATCCATTGTGAGGTCCCCATTAGACACTGGAATTCTGTCTGCAATATGTATAATTAAAATGCTTCTGAATTCATCTTATCTTTTAATAATTTAAATTCTTCTTTGTTGAGTAATAACTT
>JBCNJP010000012.1:19337342-19357573 GCA_039602395.1 Deinandra increscens subsp. villosa | reverse complement strand
TGGCGGAAGTCACGTTGTGGTTTTGGGACGAGATGGTGTTGTGGGTTTTGGGGATTATCTTGTTATTAGGTCGTTTTTGTGACTGTCATGACTATCTTGTGTTGTTTGTTTGTGCCCTCACCGTACTTGTAGCCTTAGGGTGTCCCTGGGCTTAGTTTATTTGTGAAGCTTGTATGTATGACTTAACATGCTCTATGTTACAGCCGACATGGCTCTAGTTATGTTTGTTGGACGGGTCGTATGTTGTTGTGAGCCCTTATCTACTCTTTTATCAATCTGTTTGCTTCTGCAAGTTCTGATACGGGCGGTCGGTCCCAATCTCCTCTCCCTCGTGCCTGGCAGGGCGCGGCGGGGCGGGGTGTGACAAGTATGGTGCTTGGTCAGAACTCTTCAAGATTCACTGTCATGCGTATATGGTGTATGATCATCTCAAATCGAATCCCGCCGACACTCTTGTTCCTACGGACGAAGCCGCCAAAGTCGAACACGAAAAGAAAGCTGTTGAGTAGGATCGACTGGATGTTGTCGTACTAACCTGGATCTATGGCACCATCTCCAATGATCTCATGACCAATGTTTTCACTAAAGACACGACTGCCCATGGTGCATGGACGGCCTTAGCCAAAAATTTTGGCGATAACAAAACATCTCGAGCCCTGCAACTCGAACATAAGTTGTGCACTACCCGTCTGGACTAGTTCCCCAACGTTTCTGCATACTGTCAGGAACTGAAGTCTCTTTCTGACCAACTAAGCAACGTTGATTCCCATGTCTCCAATCAACATTTGGTGTTGCAACTTGTCTCCGGGCTGTCGAAGCAGTATGAGGGCATCGACATGCTTCTTCAGCAAAGCAATCCACTTCTGGATTTTTATTACGCTCGTTCTCGTCTTTTGCTCGAAGAATCTCGTAAAACGACACATGCCCTTAACTCCGCCAAGGTTGTCGGCGAGGCTCTTCATGTCTTCGCCACTTCGGCACCGGCTGACGGTGGTGCCTCTGTTCATCGCCCCTCCTCCTCCCAGTCCGGTGGCACTCGCCCTTCCAACAGATACTCGAACCCGAATCGGGGGATGAACCAGAATCGGGCCCGCAACAACAATCGATGGAATCGGGGTACTCAGTTTCGTCCACAATCCAACATGCTCCCCTTGTTTCCTGTGGGCCAGGCCCAATGGCCCATGAATCTGAACTGGGTTGGCCCCATGCAACTTCCATAACAGCGGCCCAACTGGAGCAATCTCAATGGCCCATCTGCCCCCTGTCCTTACCCCACCGCTGGTCCCTCGAACGCGCCGGGGATTCTTGGCCCTCGGCCGAACCAAGCTTACTTTGCATGTTATCCAGTGGCGGACTCCGGCTACAACACCACCAGCTTGGAACAGGCAATGTACACTGTCAACCTTAATCCGCCCGATAACAATTGGTACATGGACACCGGGGCCACCAACCACATGACAAATAACCCAGGTAACCTTTCGTCTGTTTTTAACACTGCATTATTCGGAATATCACTGTTGGTAATAGCAATTTTATTCCGGTTACTGGACAAGGTCATAACACCCTTCCGCCACCCTTTACTCCCTTGCATCTAAAAAATGTCCTTCTAGCCCCTCATTTAATTAAAATTCTCTTATATGTCTGTCGGTTAACTACTGATAATCATATTTCTATTAAGTTTGACCCGTTTGGTTTTTTTGTCAAGGACCTCAAGACCCGGGCGCCTATCCTACGATGAAATAGCTCGGGTGACCTATACCCTCTCCATCCCCAGCTCCTCCACTATCTCCGGCCTTCGTCAACTTTTGCTGCTATTTCTTCTGAGCTTTGGCACCAACGTCTCGGTCACCCGGGTCCCCTCCTGTTGCAGAAGCTCAAGAATAATAAAAATATAGATTATCATAAACAAAATAAGTCACTTTGCCAGTCTTGTATTTTTGGCAAAAGTACTCGTTTACCTTTCATTGATTCTAATAATTTCACTTGTAGTGCATTTGACATTATTCATAGTGATTTATGGACATCTCCTATTTCGAGTTCTAATGGTCATCGTTATTATGTCTTATTTATTGATGATTATAAAAAAAATTATGGGCGTACCCGATCACCAAAAAATCTCAAGTATTTGACAATTTTTCCGACTTCTCGTCTCTCATTAACACCCAATTTGAGAGGAAAATAAAGTTTCAATGTGATAACGGGAAGGAATATGCCAACGCGCAATTTGAACAATTTTATAAGAAAAATGGCATGTTTTTTTGTTGGATTTAGGTGTCCAGACCCGACTAAAACAAGTACCCGACCCGGTCAAGACCCGTAAGAATTACACCGGAGGCAACGGGTTTTAAAGTCTGCTTACTTTTATAATCGGCAAATTCGTAGAAGAATTAATTATTTGTTTATTAAATGGTTTAATAAATAAAAATAATTAATTAGTTAATTGATTAATTAATCGTTATAAATAATTAAGCGACAAAAGACGTCAAATATTATTTACGCCATGGACGACAATCGACGAATTAATAGTTTGACTAATATTCGTTAAATCTCTGAAAGCGACATATATTTAAGAGCTAAATGTTAGTCTCGAAAATTGAATGGTTCGATTAAGGATTAAATAAACTCGAGGGACTAATCGGAAACTTACTCAGTTATAAATATAACTGATTAAGGGAGGCGAAACCCTAATCCATAGACTAGAGTTTTTGCCCCCCCCCCCCCCACGCCCCCTCCCCCTTTTCCTCCTCTCTCTTGATCGACGCCGACGCCACCCCACCGCCGCCGTCCCCTCTGGTTCTCCGGCGATCCATTCATCCTTAATTAATCACATCCTTGTCGTGGTTCCTCCTCTACGACGAACCCTAATCCGATAATCACCACCTTGTCGTGGTTTCTCCTCTACGACGAACCAAAGTCGTGGGCCACCGTCGTGTCGCCACTCCGAGTCCGCCACCACATCTGCCCGTCGTCCACCGCCGTCGTCCATGTCACACCCCTAATTTCCACTAACGGAGTTTTACCGTGTAGGGTGTGAGCAAACCAGGATCCCAGTCCATTAGTTACACTAAACAACCATTAAATATCAAAAGATTTGCATTATATTATAATATAATATAAATTCAGAGTTTTATAAATGCGGAAGCATAAACAAAATATTTAGTATGTACACAAAACATTGCCTTTCGAAATTACATAACTTGTATAGAAAAACCATAAAAGGGTTTTAAAGGCTCATGCATGCATACTCGTGATACTCGAACACCTGCGACCTGAGAGAAACATGTTTAAAAAGGAAGTGTCAACCAAAGGTTGATGAGTTCACAGGTTTTGATATTCACAGTCAAGTTCTTCGCTTATGGACACAACAGTTTAAAGTCCATAGTTAAGTTGAAAAGTTTTGCTATATTTCCATATCGTAGGTAGCTAGCCTAAAGTTCATGTCACTAGATAGTTTGCAACCGAAGCTGACTAATTAGTTGTAGGAATAATCCTTACGTGTTTTGCCTTCCCCGTGTCCCACCAGAAACAACGGTACGTTTAGGCTAGTATTGCTCTCAGTCCGACCGCCAATCGGGTGGTGCATCTCGTGCCCGCTGAGAGGGGTTTGTCAAAACCTAGTAGTACTACTCAACATTACCTTGATTTTCACAATTAACGGTTTGATTTGTAAGGACTTAGTTTTTGGTGTCAAGCAAATCTAGTACATGTGATATGTTGGAAATATAAAAGCTGTATAAAAACAGTAAATAGTTTTTGTATGTTCTCTCCACCAAAAGAAAAGAGTAAAGTGGGGCCGTGAAACTCACCTTCGGGTGCACAGCAATTCCAGTTAAATAAAAATAGCAAGTAGCAAATAGCATGCCTTATGTATCCTACCAAGCACCTAACGAGCAAATTCACATAAGTGTGTGTTCAATCGAAAGTGACTAAGTCTAGACCAACGGTGAAAGGTAACTAATGTCATACTATGACATGACGAATGTTCAATAAATCCTAAACGAGTCGAAGATGGCACATAGCAAAAATCATGACGATTACGGAGGTTGATAAAAAGTATATTATTGACCAATAATATATGTCCATGAAATCAGATAATAAATTATGAAAAAAAATGTATGTATATATAAATATATATACATAACCAAGTATACAATTATGTTGATAACGAGTACTCAAAATATAGCAATAATGGGTTTTACATTTTTTTCTTTATGATGTTACAACGATCGATGATAAGTTTTAAGCCAACAAAAGTCCTAAAACATAAAAAAAATTAAATAATGGAGGTCACCGGGTTAGAACCCGTGACCACTGGTTTGCATGACAGAGACTTAACCACTGGACTCACAACTCGTTTTGGTTACAAGTTCGCTTAGATGAGTTTTAGTCCAGGGGAAAATTGGGTACTAAGGAAAACAGAAAAAGAAAACGCGGAGGCCGGGACTTGAACCCGCGACCTCACGGATATAACTCGCACACTCTAGCCACAGCGCCAAGCGCTGATGTTGGTTTTCTTTCAGAAAAACAATTACATATAATGAACTGGCGTGTCATCCCCTTCCTCACCAAAACCCTAATTTCACCGGAGCTTATTCCGGTCACCGGAATTTCGTAAAAAAAACATGGAATGGTGGCAGAAATATGCGACTAACATAGGAATGTGTTTACCTCGAATTGGAGACGAGATCTTGATGTGATGATGATGATGAAACAAACCGTACGGGACCCGACTCAGAACTCGATCACAAAACTCGACTCGATTGATGTTGCGTTGCCTTCTGGTTGTTCGCCGGTGCTTGTTAGTGACATAAGGTTTTTCGATGGTGATGTTATGGTGGAGCAGCGGTGGCTAGAATCTTTTCACGATGGTGGTGTGTGTGTGTCGGCAAGAGAACGAGGAAGGAAGTGAGGGACGATGTTACAGGAGTGAAGACTATTAGGTTGTGAGTAATTGTGATGCGTCAATGCGAGTTAAGGGGTTCTATTGATAGCCAAATCGATTGGGTTTCGTAACCGGCGAGCAAAAGAAGCGAATGATCGAACAGTGTAATTCGGTGGGTTTTCTTCAAGTTAGGTTTGGTGGAATGGCAAAAACAGTCCCTCCAATACTTACCCTATAAGAAATCAAGTTTAACTAATGGCAAGATATGTCCCTGACTATAATTAAACATAATGCTAGTTTCGAAAACATTACAAAAGAGATCCCTCCGAGTTTAAAACACTCAACCCAAACCAACCAACATACCGTTACCTCATACCCGAAACACGGAAACCATTTCTTTTATAAAACGTATGATGTATATTTAATTAATTACACCAATTATTAGAATTAAACATATATAAAATCATTACTATACCACTAAATGTAACTCACATAAATCACAAAATATTCTACCTATATAAAATCATGTAACGATGAAATACGTCACATAAGATCATAAGCATTTCTTTAATGTAAAACATCGTCACATAAATATAAGGCATAGTTCACATGAAATCATAAAACATGATTTACATAAAATCATAGATCATGTATATTGATCGTGTTTGTTAAGTTAATTCATCGACATCTAGACTCAAGTGCAATGCTCATGTAACAACAGACACATAGAAACCCTAATTATGTGTTTCATGCAATGCATGAATGGATGTTCGTAATAATCAAAAATCACCTGAAAAATGGGTTGTCACATACATGAAATTAACATGACATGTAACATTAACTATTCTAGTTAACTAAGATAACGGAAGTTATTAACGAAGTTAAGATGTATATTACCAGTTGTCACAGCATCCCCAAGTTGAAAGAATTTTCGTCCCAAAAATTAAGGTAAAGCTTGAGGTATATTGACTAATTGACTAGAATGAAGGAAAACTGAAAATAAAAATTTCCAGTTATGACATCATCCCCAAGTTGAAAAGAAATTGCGTCCCGAAATTTACTCAGTGTCAATTGTTACGAGAATCGATCTTGACAATAATATATCGAAAGATATCAGGTTATGTACTCCAAGAGGAGTGATGGACGTTATGTATGGAATTTGTGCAACAGGTTGAGGAGGTGCCAAAATGTTCACAAGATTTCGAAAAGAATCCAACTCAAAAGTATAGAAAGTGGCTTCTCTGATCATGAGTTTCTACGAGAAAAGTCGACCAACTGTATTAAGGGGACTGTGTCGAGTGACAAAGCTTAACAGAGTAACATGATAACATAAGTGTCTGAAGTCAAAACTTTATTTGACGGAGGGATAATATTATGCCCGAGCAACTCCTAGCTTATCGCACCTAATGCTAGGAGCGAGATTCCCGTCTCATATCTCGTTTTCGCATAAGGCAACCGCATTAACCAATAGTCCGGGTGAATCGGTGAGAACGAAATTTGGGTATGAGAAAATTGTGTGTGCATCAAGTTAATCAATATTTTTCTAGCAGACTCGTTATCTAATGAAAACATAAACGTCTGAATTTGCCTACCAACTAACAAATAGCATAGAATTTCACAAGACTGGTCGAGTTGACATGCGGACTCATTGATTGACTTAGTACCTTAGGGAGTTACGACCAATTAAGTTCACATGATTCATAATAATATTCAAAATCATCTTTCATGCAATAATGGTTTAGATAACGGTTGATATGGTCAAGCATACTAGCATGTAATCTATTATGAAGGTTTTACCATAGAACGTATACAATTTTCCCAACATCTTATATACTAGCATACGAACCTAGCATGGCATATCTCTAGTATATAAGTTCATAAACTAACCAACACAACCCATACGGTGTAAATTTGACGGGGCAACTTCACACAGTCTTGTCATTCCGACCGAGGTAGGAGACTTAGGACCTTGTATGGTGTATGGTTTCCATACTCAATTATGTTTAAACCAGCACTTCAATAATTAATTAGTTTCTATACCCTAAACATAGAAGCAGATTCTCAAATGTAGCATGCATAAACACATATGCTTTGTAAACATTTATTATGAGAATGTCAAAAGAAAACAAGCTATTAAAATGGTTTAACAATTGCTCATATACCAAAACATAGTTGTCAGCGTACTGATTTTTGTGAAAGCAGAACCGAGGTTCAGATAGTAATCAAATCAAGTGCTACCATTTCTTTTGAAAAAGAACACGTAGAAGTTTGTTTCTTAAAAAAATCTACTAAATTCTTCTAAGAATTATTCAGGTAACAATGTAAACAATTAAGTTCAAATTCTAACTCGGGTTCAGATCATACAACATTTCATCATACATAGTACCCTTGGTAAGGATCCAAAAATAAGAGCGAAAGTTCAATAAAATAAAAGTGTAAACTAGGAGGTATCGATAACCGATGGTGTCCCGCATAATGATGCATGGCATCAAGTATGAGGATAGCAATTTAAGGAGAAGAGCACCAATGGCTCAGTTCACGAATTCAAGTGAGTGTTTAGATAGTAGCGTATGATAGTCGCAAATAAATGTTCCAAAGTATGCATGTAAGCTTAAAATGGCACCGGTTGAGATACAAACTAAGTAAATGTCGTAATAGATGGCGTAGGGCTCAAAGAGAATTATCTAACATTCTTGACAAGATTTGACAAGAAATTTTGTCAAGACGGGTCTTCATTGATTCAGTTCACAAGTGTGCCCAATCTACTTGGCGTTATCGCACTTCATGCGATATGAATCGTTCTTTCAAGAATATTGGTTTAAATAGTGTTTGAAAATATTGCACGACGTGAGCGTGAAATAAATGTATGTCTTCGAAACACGGAGCTTCAGGGTATTCAAAAGCAGTTTCGGTTTTGGGATAGCCTTACATATGAACTTTCGTTGGGGTTTAGTGCAGGTTTACCACGAATCAAGAGATCAAATCATGCTTTTCATAGGAAAGGATCGGCGTTATCTCTTTGGTGATAGCCTTAAAGTTTATCATAAGGACAGTCGATTCAAAAGTAGTTTCCCTTAAACGAAAGTCAACCTACTTCTTAAGACAAGTTTTCTAATAAGTTGAAATTGTTCATTTGATCATGTGGCTGGTCTTTCATAATGAAGAAAAAAAAACTCTGGTTTTTGAAATGTTGATGTTCATACGTGTCAGAACTCACATCTGAATCGTGAAAAGAAATTCGTTTTAAGGAAGTTTTCTTCTCGACTTGGACAATTTAAAGAACGGAGTTTGATTACTTCGGGTATGCCTCTTTTTTGTAGAAATACATAAGAGATATTTGTAATCTCATAGAAAGTAGCATTAAGCAGTTTTGTCGAGGACATGGTCCCGTTAGATGGAGTTTCGCAGGACGGGGTTCTTGTGTATGAATCTAAAGTCAATCCTTGGTCCGACACTGGTCCCACATTTAACATGCCACTAATGCTTATATATAGGGTGTACCATAGCTAACCCACCACACTACCTTGGAGGCGTACCAGCTGCCTACCATTACTAGCTATTAGTCAAACCACTTTGGATATATATATATATATATATATATATATATATATATATATATATTTTTTTAAACCGAGATAGGGTACGTCGTGTTTCTCCCATGCGCTTGGATGTAAAAGGGGCGAGAGATTAAACCTCAATACGTGGTACAAACAAAAGGTGTAGGTGTTTCCATTCACAAGACTAGTAAGATGCGTAAGGTTTGCTATTCTAGCGAAGGTCGTCGAGAGGTTGGCACGCGCAGTGCGATTATCATAACGCTTCAGATTTCAAGACGATCAAAATTTTAAATAAGTCATAAGATTTAAGTCCAAGCTGGGGGTTCATCAATGAAAGTTTTCTGAAAGGGACGATGAGGATTCGTGTACTAGAAATTTGTCGATAGTTATGATGACAGGAGCGTTAATAAATATACAGACGTATGGATAACTTGGTGTACTCAATACGTAAAAAGGGAAAATAGAAGGTCGATGGTACGATTATCTATCGATAATAAGAAGTTCACGCTCGATGGGTGCAAATAGAGTTTCCATGAAAGACTTTATATTATCACTACGATTAAGACACAAGGTGGTCTCATCATCGATGGTGTTAACTAGCTTGAAAAGCTAACCAGAAGTGTACCACTTTCTGGTTCAAAGCTTGAAAGCTCATCCAAGATATAAAGGATTACAAAAGCGTGAGAATCAGAATTTGTTGGTTGTTAAATTGTAAGAGGTTCGAATCATGTAGAAAAAATCAATCGCACAAGTTCAAAAAGGTCAATCGGAATAGTCATTACGTCAAAACTGGAAGTCATCAGTTTGAAAATTAGGAAGGCTTTTCACTAACATAACCCCCACTGAGAAAGAAAAGATGTTTGCGGTGAGGTAAACAGTTTGTGAGTTCATGACGATGCTGCTGGCAACAAGTTTTGGTTCGCGCGAGAATATTAAGGAGTACTAGTCTACATAAGGAAACTTCACAAAAAATTTTATGCCAGAAGATATGTTCCAGTTCTCGGGGTATATATTTTATTTAGTTCGTTTATCCAATGTTTTCAGGGTATCCGTCCGGTGAATGTATGTCTAAATTGTCTCACAAACGTAAAGTTCCAAGGATTGATATGGTTGGTAAAGTCGTAAAAAGTAGAATTGTGATTCAAGAAGAATTCAAACCAGTCAAAGGTTTCGTCGAGTGTGTTCGTAGATAAGGAAGACTTGTCATCGAAATAAATGAGTGAAACGGTGTCCTTCCAGGACTAATATCCCATCACATTACAAAAGGCTTTTCGAATGGGTTGGAATCCATAAGTAAAGGGGCAAAATCAGGTGCTATAGTGTTTTCAAAGATAGGTGACTTCAACCCTCCGGATGAACTCCACATACACGACATTCAATCGTCATGAGAAAAAAATTATAGGAATTTGTACCCAATAAAGCCATTAGCTTGCCTAGTAGAGTTCTCCAGGACTTCCATACACTTCAAATTACATTTACGTGTGCACCCGTAATGGTAATTTGCCTTATATGGTCACTCTAGTCACTCTTACTTCAGCTACCAAGTATGGTGGAGTACATATGAGGTATCCACGGAGTGGGTATCAAGAATGTGGTCATTAACCCAAAGTTATCTTGATCAGAATTCGTTAAGGAGACAAGTCTCAAGGACCGAATGTGTAACATTTTGAGTTTTCCGATTTGTCAGATCCGACCCGAATCCATGTAATCAATCCCGTGAACGATAATAAATGAAGAGTTATGATATCTATGGTGTTTTATACCTCACTTGATGTGATTTGATTTATTATTATGTTTATTGAGTTGATTTGTCTTTATTTCGGATTTTACGCGGACACGTCGCTAATTACATTTTAACCGGGAATTTGATCAATCTAAACATGTATAACCCTTGGGTGTGATACTAGTTAAGCACACAAGTGAATACAAATGAAGGATGGTGTGAATTCAAGGTCTAGAACGAAAACGGTGAAAGTTCGATAAATCCCGCGCGATTTCGATTTAAACCGTGAGATCACATTTTTGAGTTTGTATATCAATTTTATCATGTTTATGAGTCATGTGATCAAAAACCATATCACGAGTCATCACACACTTGATCGGATCGCAAAACGTTGGTGATTTGCTTAAAATCGATAAAACGACAAAACCAACCTAAAATGCATTTCATGTGTTATTTTATCATTCGTTAATCATTATGGGTCATATATTATATCAAATTGAGTGGATTAAATGTGGTTGTCATGATAGAGGGCTTAATTTAGTGAATTTGGGTGAAAACAGGGGTCAAATCGGGGTTATAACGAGAAATCTGGAAGCAAAACAGCGCGCGTGCTCACCCAGAAAAGCGCCGCATATCGCGACACTCCCTGGGTAGCACGGCGCGATACGCCCACCGACATGGGCCGAGAAAAAAACGGGCTTAGCCCTAAAATTCGAGTATTTAATATCCTAAACCTCCTCTAGCCCCCATATTTCACATCTCAACCACTTGTAAAACCCTAAAACGGCTAGAAGCAACCTAGAGCAAGAATCTTGAGATTTTGGGGGCTAAGTTTGAAGGTTTTGGGCATCAAAAAGTGTCGGTTTTTCAGTTTCGGTGCGTTTTCCCCATTCTAACTTCTACCTTCTTCTTTTCTCACTAAGATCTAGCCAAGATCCATCCTTTAACACCTTTTAAACCTAGATCTAGATCCTAGATCATAGATCGATCTAGTGATTTTACAAAAAAAAAATTGATTTTTACTAGTTTTTCAACAATTTTTCTAAACTTTTTGTGGTTTTCTTGACTAGATCTTGATTGGCCTACTTGGTTCTTGTTATGGTTAATTAAAAATCCCATTTTTATGCATGTTTTAACTTGAGGGATCATCATACTTGTTAGATCTATAATTTATAACATAAAGACTTGATTTTTATGATAAAAACTCACTTTTTCCTAATCTTTCTTCATAGATCTACATAGATCTTAGGTTTTCTTGACCATCTCTACTTGAATCTTGTTTAAAATATGAAATGCATGAACTTGAACATAGATCTAGGTTTAGATCTAGTAAAAATCATCATCTTACTTTTAGATCTAGGGTTTTGTTTGAAAAATATGCATTTTGATGAGTTTTCTTGAAAAATAAATGTATATGTGTTTAGATCTATAGCTCCATGTTTGTTTGGATGATGTGAAATACTTAGATCTAGGTTATAAGACCCTAGATTATCATGAATATTATGTTAAGGTAGGTATGCTTGCTAAAAGATGAACTTTAGTTGATTTATAATTTGAGATTGAATTAACTAGAAATTTTGATAATTAAAAATAATTCATTTTGGGTAAAATATTAGGTTAACGTTTGAATTAAGACTTGAAATTCTATATGGCACATCTATGTGTTTAGATCAGCCCATAATTAATTTTTGGGGCATAAATATGGTTTGAATGATTTTATAGAAAATAAGCAATATTTGAGACGTCGTAAAACTTTCAAGATAAATAGATAATTGTTTCCCAATTATTTGACCTGGATTTAGGTTTGGCCCATTTAATTTTTTAAACCTCCACATTATCACTCAAATAAATAACCATATTGCGAATCCGATCATGCCTATCGTGTCGCTTCGAGTCGCCCGTTTTATTAAATTATTTACTTATTTATTTATTTTTGTTTTGTTGGTGTACGTTCCACTACCACGTTCGATCGTTAAGGTCATCTCCAGGTTTGATTTCGCGCCGCTATCTCAGTTTCTCACTCGTTTGTTTCACCATCAGGTGAGTATTCATAGCCCCTCTTTCATTTTACTGCGAATAACATTCATACCATCATGTCGAGGAACCAGTTCCCAAGTCTTATTTTTAATAAGGGCATTAAACTCATCGGCCATAGCGTTTTTCCATTCCGGACTGGACAAGGCGGCTTTTGGGTTTTCTGGAAGGGGAGTAATGGTAGAGCTGTGAAGATTAAAAATTTGTTTCGGTTCATGGATACCCGACATGGATCGGGTGTGAATGGTGCGGGCAGCGGTCGGGGCGGTATCCGAGGCAGAAGCAGAGCCGGGCTAATGGCTAAGCGGGTCGGGTAGGGGAATGCCGGCGGTTTGGGTCGTGGACCCGGCAGGCTGGGGGGTTTCTCTAGGGTTCTTTCAGAGTAGATATGACAACTCTCTCTTCACTTTTCGGCATAGTCCTAATACGGTGTTTCTTCTTATTTATGTGGATGACATAATCATGGTCACTTCTTCAGATGCGCTCTGATCTCGGCTCATGGCTAGTCTTTCCGATGAATTTGCAATGAAAGATCTTGGTCCACTTAGTTATTTTTTGGGTATCTCGGTTACCCGGACCAACGACACACTGTTTATCTCTCAGACCTCGTATGCTCGAGACATCATTAGTCGTGCTTCCATGTCCATTTACAACCCCGTGGCTACACCCGTTGACACTAATGGCAAGCTTGATGCGGAGTCCGACCCCGTTTTTTATAACCCTACTCTCTACCGCAGCCTAGCAGGTGCGCCATAGTATCTAACTTTCACCAGACCGGACATCACTTATGTTGTACAACAAGTTTGTGTACACATGCATGCCCTACGGCTTGCTCATTGGAATGCGTTGAAACGGATTCTCATGTACTTACAGGGTACTGCTCACTATGGGTTGACTTTGGGACGCTCCTCTACTTCGGAGCTCCTTGCATACACCGATGCTGACTGGGCAGGTTGTCCCGACACCCGCCAATCGATGTCTGGGTATTGTGTCTACTTCGGCACCAATCTTATATCCTGGTCCTCCAAGCGACAGACGACTATATCCCGCTCCAGTGCTGAGGCCGAATATCAGGGGTGGCAAACGTGGTCGCGGAGCTTTCATGGGTTCGAAATCTGCTCTTGGAGGTTTATAAACCTTTGACACGTGCTTCTATAGTTTATTGTGTGATAATATTAGTGCCATCTATCTCTCGGGGAATCCTGTTCAGCATCAACGTACGAAACACAATGAACTGGATATCCATTTTGTTCGTGAACGTGTTCACAAGGGTTTAGTTCACATTCTTCATGTTCCTTCACGCTACCAGGTGGCGGATATATTCACTAAAGGGCTTCCTCGCGTTTTATTTGACGATTTCAAAGACAGTCTAAGCATTCGTCCTCCTCCCGCTTCGACTGCGGGGGTGTAATAGACTAGGTTATATTGTTGTATAACTAGTTGTCAATTGTATAGGGTTTAATGTGACACCCGGTCCAAAAATCAGGTCAAATCCTCTCTCCGTTGACTTTTGTTGACTTTCATTTCGTGATAATTATGTGAATTACTGTTTTAAAACGCATGATTAACTGTGTTTAGATGAATGATTAACTGATTTAGATATCGCGTTTGTATAACCGTGAATTACGAAAGTCTCATATTATTAAATGTGGAACTTTAATAATAAGAAATTGAATATAAAAATTAACTTTTTATATTTTATCTAAACTGATATAAACTGTTAAAACATTTTATGGATTTAAAATGTGATCAAAACATTGTATTGTCAAGACTTAACCAAACATATAACCTGTTTCAACCTTTTGGGCCCGGTAAGCCCATTAAGCCCAACGTAATCCGAACAAACCCGAAACTCGATCCGATGACTCAACCCGAGTGACCGATCGTTTGAGCAACCCGGAGACCCGACCCGCGGCCCAAATCACATTGGGCCGAAACCGGCCCAACCGGTTCGTTTCTCCTTCGCAACCCGCACCAAAACCCGGCCCAAACCCCTTTGTTTTTCCTCATGGGCTTCGGCCCGGTTCCATTCCAAACCCATATTGGGCTTCGGCCCGTTCCTCTTTCCAATTTTATTTGGGCTTCGGCCCAACTCCTCAAATCTTTTACTTTGAATTGTTTGTGGCCCATAAGTTTTATAAAGCCTAGCCATTAAATTTTTATAAACTCTTTGGCCCATCAAGTTTATAAAATTTACCACTCTTATAGATAAATTCTACTAGGAATTAATTTATAAAAGTTGTAATTATTAACCCTCACTAACCTACTCATATTTTATAAAAGTTTCACCCTCTTTATAAAACATAGGGCATTTTATAAACAATAAATCACCTACACATACTTGCTAGAAGCCACCATGTGTTGACACCTTATCTAACCTACACTCTAATTGACAACTAATCTTGTGCTAACGCCCAAGGTGTAAGACATGGGGACTTGAGGCTAGACTCTTAATCTTGTGGTCAATAACCACAAATGTATGTATAAGAGGAGACAAGCCCCACAAACCATCACACCACCTCAAACCAACACAACACCACTCTCTCCCCTACCTCTTGCTCCATTCGGCCGACCACCACCCTCCAGCAGCAGCCGCCGCCTGCTGCCACTATTCCGCCACCGCAGCAATGTCACACCCCCGAAAAATCCTACGCGCGATAACGCGCCGCATGGAGCGTGACAAACCAGGATCGCCGTCCATTAGCTACACCAAAGGACCAATAATTAATAAAAACGTTTCATCTTTCATTAAAATATGTAATTAGAGTTTTACAAATGCGGAAGCGTAAATACAACAAAAGTACTTATGTAAAATCTTTGTCACCCAAGGTGACGTGGTTTGTTCATAGACATTAAAAGTGTTTCAAGACTCATGCATGCGTACTCGTGATACTCGAACATCCGCAACCTGAGAAATAACATGCTAAAAAGTGTCAACACAAAGGTTGGTGAGTTCACAGGTTTATGAGTTGAAAAACAGTTCTAGTTCAGTGTAAAACAACTGCTCATCGACAGTTCAAGCTCAGTTTAAGATTGATTGTTCAACAACAATCAAGTTAAGTTTAAGATTGACTATTCAACAACAGTCAGTTGAGTTTAAGATTGACTATTCAACAACAGTCAAGTTGTAAGAGCATGATCACTAATATATATCAAATAGCTAGCTAGGCTATATACATGAAACTTCGCACGTTGATGGTCACCGAAGCTAACAGTTGTTTACAGTTTGTGCAGTTTGCCTTGTTGTGTTTAGGCGAATATAACACCCGTTCGATATCCAATCGAGTCAGCGCGACTGACCCGGGTGGGGTTTGTCAGACCCAGTAGTACTACAATATATCTCCCGCTATCGTCATTAATACTAACGGTACCATAAGAAGGACTTTGTTGTATCAATGTGCTACAAGTACTTCAAGTGATATATATAAAAGTCTAATTATCTCAGTTGTATAATTTATGCATGTTAATCTCCCCCAACAGGATTAAAAACAGTAAAATGGGGCCGTGAAACTCACCTTAGGTTGCACAGCAAAGTTCCAGATAACCAATTCAACAATTAGCAAGAACGGGTCTTGCGACAACAATCAATCACCTAACGAGCATACGAGTATAAGTGTGTGTTCAAACAAAACAACTAAGTCAACTAATTCTAAGGCAAACGATGAAAACGAGTTGTTATGAAGTCCAAAACAAGTCGAGGATGACACGTTTCATCGAACCCGAGCGATTACCGAAAGACGCGAAAAAATAGTATATATATCAATAATATATATTCTCTAAGTTCGAAAATCCAAAATAAATATATACATAATATATATATTTATATATGAACCAAATGCTCAAATGACGCTAATAACGGAGTTACAAAACAAGATGCATATATTTAAATGTTCGCGTAGAATATCTAATGATTTTAATAAATCAACGATATGTATTTATATATTAATCTATATGATATATATGTATCTGAATTATATTTTAATTCGAAATGATAGGTTTAACATGTTTGCAATTCAAAATAGGGTTTACGTGATTTAATAGCCCTAGCTATATTTTTGTTTTCGGGTTTAAACATTCCTAAGAAATCGTTTTAAACAAGTTTTAAATGACAAACACATGGAATTGCAAAAATGAAGAAAACAGGAAGGAAGTGAGGTCGCCAAGGTTCGAACCTGCGACCTCAGGGTTCTGATGTTGCGACCTAGCCATTGGGACAAGCCTCCTGATTGGTAATATGTTGATCAGGAATTCTTTTATGCAGCAGCGAGGCCAGTCCAGTTTATTAGAACCAAAAATAGGAAGAAAATGCAGAGGCCGGGACTCGAACCCGCGACCTCGAGGTAGAATCGCGCGACCCAGCCACTAGGACGCTTGACCCGGTTGTATTTCAATCCGACATTCTTAGTATATAACATAACACAGTCGCGTGTCATCTTCCTCCTCTAAAACTCCGGTGGCCGGAGTTTCATTCCGGTCACCGGAAAATCGCGAAAACTAAACCGAGTGCATGAAATGAAGCGCAATACATGAAAGAATTGTTACCTCAAGTTGGAGATGAATGTTTGCACGATTTCGCGACCGAAAACGAACCCGAACCACGAACGCAAACATCGAACACGGTCACGAAACTCGACTCTAGTTGCTCCTAGTTGCTCGGCTATGGATGGAGGTTGCAAACAGTAGTCTTACGGTGGTAGATGGTGGTGAAACAGTGGTGTTTGGTCGGAAATCTTGAGTTTTGCGGTGGTGATGGTTTCGGTTTTGAGAGAAACGAGAGAGGGAGATGGTTCCAATGAGTTTACGAAGATAAAATGATTGGATTTGAGGTCACTGGTTGTAGTTATGATGGATTGATGGTGAGTTAATTGGCATCCCGTAACCGGCGATTTGATGGCGGAACTTGAAACGGAAAAAGGAGCGGTGGAGGAAGTCGACGGCCAGGTTCCAGACAAATTTAATTGTCATTAAATCAACAATGAACAAATGACACTTCCAGTCCCTCCTAGCTAGCTAAATAAAAACAGGTTTCCATAATTTATAGAATTGGTCCCTCATAGTTTATAATTTCTAACGAGCTCTAACGGAACTAACGGAGATCATCCCGAACGATGAATAACTTAAAATAAGTCAAAATATATTTCACGTGCGTTTATAAAATGTAAACCTTAGATAACCACATAAAATCATAAATACTAATCCATAATTATTAATTTTAAGTTCACATAAAATCATAGATTTAACTCACATAAAATCATACGTTCAACTTCACATGAAATCATAGAACAATACGTATAATTTCATGGCATTTTGTAATATAATAATCATAGAATAATTCGTGTGAATATATATATACACATATCAATAAATCAGAACTTAACTCATCACACGAAATGACAGAACGTTCGCTTGAAATCACAACATATGATTTATAAAAAAAATCCTACAATATCAAACGTCTAGACTCAAGTGTATGCTCGTATACTGGTGATTACACGAAACCCTAATTGCTAAAGTCAACACAGTCAACACATAAATGTTCACACAACATTTAATACAATTTACGTTCAGTTAATGATAGGAAAGGACCTGAAAATGCGGATTGTCACAGTATCCCCTTGTTGAAGAATTTTCGTCCCGAAAATTGAATAATGTGGTTAACAAGCTAGACACAAAGAAAAAAAAGAGAGAGAAAAAAAAATGATAGTCGTCACATCATCCCCTTGTTGAAAGAATTTCGTCCCGAAATTTAAATTAATGGCAATTGTTTGAAGAGTCGAATTGATGGTAACGTATCGAAAGAATCCAGGTTTCCTACTCCAAAAGGAGTCAAGAATGTTATGATCAAGAATGTTTGCCCGATGTTGAGAAGAGTTGAATAACAGTATTATGGAGATCGTGTTGAGTGGCAAGGTCAAACAGAGTAACATGATACATAAGTATCCAAAATCAAAATTTCAATATGAAAAAGAACCATAACATGTCTGAGTAGCCTCCAGCTATTGTACCCAATGCTGGGAGTGAGATTTCCATTTCGTGTTTGCTTTCAGTTAAGGTGTTCGAAATTTACCAATAACCCGGGTGAATCGGAGAGAAGAGAATTTGAGTATACGAGGAAATTGTGTGTGCATCAAGTCAATCAGTGTCTAATAAACCCATTGTCTAACAAAAACGTAAACGTCTGATCTTACCTACTAGTTAGCAATTAGCATAGAATTACACAAGACTGATCAAGTTAACATGAGGACCCATTGATTGGTTTAGTACTTTTATGACCAATTAAATTTCACATGATTCATAATAACATTGAAATTCATATTTCATGCAATAACGGTTTAAATAGCATACGTGTCTCTACGAAGGTTTCTTTTAAAGGTTTATGCGGTCAAAGCGTACTAGCATGCAATTTATCATGAAGGTTTTAGCATACAACGCATACAATTGACCCAACACCTTATATACTACCATACTACCATACAACCCTAGCATGGCATATCTCTAGCATATAAGTTCATAAACTAACCAACACAAGCCATATGGTGCAAAGTTGACGGGGCAACTTCACACAGTCTTGTCATTTCCATCGAAGTAGGAGACTTAGGACCTTGTATGGTGTATGGTTTTCATACTCAATCAAGTCAATACATTCAGAACATGTCATTTTCTGGTTCCTAACACGTTTCATACACATACTAATCATGCAATTCTATGCAGTTTATGTTTAAACAACACTTCAATAAATTAATCAGTTTCTATTCCCTAAACATAGGATTAGATTCTCAAATTTAGCATGCATAAACACATATGTTTTGTAAACATTTCTCATGAGAAGGTCGTAAGCAAACAAACTATTTATCATGGTTAAAATGGTTCAACAGTTGCTCACATACTAAAATATAACTGGCAATATGCTGATTTTGTAAACAATAGGAATGAGGTTCAATGAGAAATCCAATCAAGAGCTCACAACCATTTAAAAGGTAACACGTAGCAGTTTGTTTTAGAAAAGAATTACTAAATTTTGTTAAGAACTATTCATGGAATAACATAGATAATTAGGTTCAAATTCAAGTTGGAGTTTAGTACAACATATCATTAAGCATATTACCTTGCTAAAGAATTCAAAAATAAGGGCGAAAGTTCAACAAAACAAAAGTGTAAACTATAACGTATCGAATATTGAAAGGTGATATGCAGGGTTACGTGTGGCATCAAGCATGAGAATAACAAATATAGGAAAAGCGTCAACGGCTTAGTTCATGAATTCGAGTAAGCGATGAGATAGCTAGCTTAATAGCCGAAGCTATACATTCCAAGAATGACACGTGAGTTTAAACTGGCACTGGTAAAGATACCAGTAGGGAGGATGCAAATAACGTAATGGATAGTATAAAATTCGGAGAGAGGTATATATGTGCTTGACAGGATTTGGCAAGGAATTTTGCATAAACAGATATCGAAAATTACCGTGTCAACGGTTATACAATCCATTAGATAACGTCTCGTTGGGGAAATCTTCATTGTTTAAGCTCACCAGTGTGTCCAATCTCCTTGGTGTTCCTGCGCTTCATGCGTCATGCTTCCTTTCTTGTCAAAACATCGGTTCAAATGGTCTTCAAAAGTAAGATGAAGCACGAATGTGTAATAAAAGGGTGTCTACAAAACACAAAACATCAGGGTGTTCAAAGGTGGGTTTGGCTTGGGTTGCATGTACATATGCGTCTTTGCTAGGGTTTAGTGCAGGTTTACCGCGGGTCAAAAGATCAAATCGGGTGTTCCATAGAAAAGGATCAGGCATATCACCTCAGTGAAAGTCAGAGAGTGTATAGAAACAAAGCAGTCGACCAAAAGTAGTGTCCCTTAAACAAAAGTCGATCTACTTCTTAACCCATGCTTCAAAAAGTTGGAGTTGTTCATTCGTTCATGCGGTTTTTCATTCATAGGAGGAAAATCTCTGGTTTTCAAAACGTTGATGTTTATCTAAGTCAGAAATCGCGTCTAAATCATTACAGGAAATTCGCTTTAGAAAAGTTTTCTT
>JBCNJP010000012.1:19306969-19336842 GCA_039602395.1 Deinandra increscens subsp. villosa | reverse complement strand
TTCTTGATATGACTATCATGAATCCTCCTGGTCCTTTCTTTGTACAAACCCGAACTTTCATATGCATGATCGCGCAACTCCTCTAACTCATGCAACTGAAAGAACCGTCCTCTAGTCGCCTCATCTAGATCTAGATTAACGGCCCTCATGGCCCAATATGCGCGATGCTCGACCTCAACTGGTAAATGACACGCCTTTCCATAAATCATCCTAAACGGTGTAGTACCCGTAGGTGTCTTGTAGGCTGTACGGAAGGCCCACAATGCATCATCCAGTTTCTCTGACCAATCCTTACGGTTTTTACCAACTGTTTTCTCCAAAATCCACTTAATCCCGCGATTCGTGACCTCAACCTGTCCACTCGTCTGGGGATGATATGGTGTAGCAAGTCTATGTGTAAACCCATAACGCTGCAGCGCCTTCTCCATCTGCGCGTTGCAAAAGTGGGTGCCACGATCGCTAATCAGTGCCTTTGGCACTCCAAACCCTGCGAAAAGTTTCGTCAAAAACCTCACAACAACTCTGGCATCATTAGTGGGGAGGGCTTATGCCTCGACCCACTTCGAAACATAATCAACCGCAACGAGAATATTTGTTCCCGCGAGATGACGGAAACGGACCCATAAAGTCGATACCCCAAATATCGAAAATCTCGCAAACCTGAATCTTAGATCGGGGCATCTCATCTCTCCGCGACAAATTACTTGCGCGCTGAAAATTGTCACATTTGCTGATCATCTCAAACGCATCCCTGAAAATAGTCGACAAGTAAAATCCCGACTCGAACACCTTCTTCGCGGTGAAGAGGGTTGCATAGTGTCCACCAGTTGGACCCTCGTGACAATGTCTCAAAATCTGGCGTGCCTCACGCCCATGCACACATCTCCTAATCACAGAATCAGCACCGATCCTATAAAGATAAGGATCCTCCCAAATGTAATGTTTCAAGTCAGAAAAGAACTTCTTCTTCTGCTGAAACCCGTATCCTTTCTTCATGATCCCACTCGACAAGTAGTTCGCAAAATCTGCAAACCATGGACTCTCATCGTCATCTCTCGCGCGTACATAATCGAGTAACTCATGGGGGAAATAGTCATTTATGGGCATCCCCTCGAGTTTCTCATCATTCGCGTTCTCCAAACGCGAGAGGTGATCGGCCGCCACATTCTCGGCTCCTTTCTTCTCACGGATCTCAATATCAAATTCCTGCAACAGCAGGATCCATCGAATGAGTCTCGGCTTAGCATCCTGTTTGCTGAACAAATACTTAATAGCCGAATGATCCGTATACACAATGGTCTTGGACAGGACAAGATATGATCGAAATTTGTCGAAGGCAAATACAACAGTAAGCAACTCTTTCTCGGTAGTAGTGTAATTCTCCTGTGCATCATTAAGAGTTCGACTCGCATAGTAAATCAGATGGAAGTGTTTGTCCCTCCTCTGTCCCAAGACTGCCCCCACTGCGAAATCACTCGCATCACACATCAACTCAAACGGTTGCGACCAATCGGGTGCAACCATAATCGGGGCGTTCACCAACTTGTCTTTAATCAAGTTGAACGTTGTCAAACACTCCTCAGAAAACACAAATGGGGCATCCTTCTCTAGGAGCTGTGTCATCGGCCTGGTGATTTTCGAAAAATCGCGTATGAATCGGCGGTAAAAACCCGCGTGGCCTAAGAAACTCCTAATCGCTCTAACTGAAGTGGGAGGTGGAAGTCTAGAAATAGTATCAACTTTGGCTTGATCAACCTCAAGCCCCGCATGTGAAATCTTGTGCCCAAGCACAATACCCTCACGAACCATGAAATGGCACTTCTCCCAATTAAGCACCAGGTTCGTCTCCTCACATCGAGCTAACATCCGCGATAAGCTCGTCAAACACTGATCAAAGGAACTCCTAAAAACAGAAAAATCGTCCATGAAAACCTCCATGGAGTCCTCGATCATATCATGAAAAATCGCGACCATACAGCGCTGAAATGTCGCTGGAGCGTTACATAATCCGAACGGCATGCGTCGGTACGCGAATGTGCCATAAGGACATGTAAATGTGGTTTTCTCCTGATCCTCCGGTGCGATGGGGATCTGGAAATAACCTGAAAAGCCGTCAAGGAAACAATAATAACTGTGACCGGCTAAACGCTCCAACATCTGATCAATGAACGGTAGGGGAAAATGATCTTTCCTCGTAGCATCGTTGAGTTTGCGATAATCTATGCAAACTCTCCACCCCGTAACCGTGCGCGTAGGAATCATCTCGTTCTTCTCATTCACAACAACTGTCATGCCCCCTTTCTTGGGCACAACCTGAACCGGACTGACCCAAGGTGAATCAGAGATAGGATAAATCAATCCAGCATCCAAAAGCTTCAAAACCTCTTTCTTCACCACGTCCTGCATGTTCGGGTTCAGTCGTCTTTGTCTCTGCACAACAGGCTTAAACTCATCCTCCATCAAAATCTTATGTGTGCAGAAAGAAGGGCTAATCCCCTTAATATCCATAATCTTCCACGCAATAGCCTGTTTGTGCTCTCTCAAAACATCTAACAATCTCGATTTCTCATCAACCGTCAGATCTGATGCAATGATCACAGGAAGTCTCGAATCCGTCTCAAGAAATGCATATTCTAAATGAGATGGTAACTCCTTAAGCTCTAATGTCGGCGGATACTCAACAGACGGTCTAGATTTGGCCCTCATGGTGTCAATGACCTCAAAAACCTCCGGGCTCAAATCTAAAGTACTAGTCTCCTCACTAGTCACCTCACACGCAGCAACAACATACACACCAAGCTGCGGGTCAACGCCACCCCAAAGTTGCGTGTCTGAAACACCTGAATCATAGATATCCTCAAACTGAGCACTCACGTGTGGCGTAATGGTGTCAACAAAGTAGAGTGTATCATCCTGACTCTGAGGGCGTCTCATCGAATCACGAATGTCAAAGGTCACCGTCTCATCCTCGACGCGTAAAGTAAGCGTACCGCTAAAAACATCAACCAAAGCACGTGCGGTAGCTAGAAACGGACGACCTAAGATAAGAGGCACATGCTCGTCCTCATCCATGTCAAGGATCACAAAATCGACCGGGGAAACAAATTTATCAACTTTAACCAACATGTTCTCCATAATACCCCTCGGATATTTAACCGAACGGTCAGCAAGCTGAATGCTCATGCGCGTGGGTGTCGGCTCACCTAGGTCTAGTCTCGCAAAAACAGAATATGGCATTAAGTTTATACTAGCACCTAGATCAGCAAGAGCAATGATGACGGACAAGCTACCAATCAAACACGGAATAGTAAAACTCCCGGGATCCTTCATCTTCTGCGACAGCTTGTTCTGAAGAACTGCTGAACACTCCTCATTCAGTGTAACGGTCGACAACTCCTCAAGTTTCTTTTTGTTACTTAACAAATCCTTAAGAAACCTGGCATACTTAGGCATTTGTGCTAATGCCTCGACAAACGGAAGATTTATGTGAAGCTGTTTGAATAGGGCAAGAAATTTGCTGTAATTCTCCTCAGCTCTATCCTGTCTCAAACGTGCGGGATATGGAACAGGAGGTGTGTAGACTCTCGCGGGCTCCTTGGGGCGTGCTGTACTTGCTGGGCGTAGCCTAGTAGGGTGCACCTGCCCAGGAACCTCAGTCTCAACCTCAACATCTCTCTCCTCAGTAACCGGCTCAGCAATGGCTGGCTGTACTGGATCCTGAGTGGTCTTGCCACTCCGAGTGGTAATCGCCTTAGCTATTTGGCGCGGATTTGTCTCGGTATTACCCGTCAAACCTCCCTGCTGGCGCTCTGACATGGACTTTGCAAGCTGACCCATCTGTCTCTCAAGATTCTGCATATGAGTGCACATGTTACTCATCTCCTGCTCATTTCTCGAAAAACGCAACTCATTCTGCTGAGCAACCTTCTTAGTGTCAAGGGCTACTTTATGATTCTGCTGAAGCAACTGAGAAACCATGTCGGTCAGGTTCTTCATACCTGAATCCTCTGTCTGAACTGGGATCTGTCTGTTGCCCCCTGGGTTGTAAACACCCTGTTGTCTCTGTGGTGGTCGTGGCTGGAACCTCGGTGGGTTCGAACTGCTCGGCTCCTGTCTCCATCCCGAATTCTGGTTTGGTCTCCAAGCCTGATTGTAGTTATACTGGTTGGGCGGTGGGTGGGCCTGGCTAGCCATGTAATCGACCTGCTCTAGTAACTCGGTGCTACCAACAATGGGACAACTGGTAATATCATGAGGACCAGCACATAACTGACAGAATTTCACATGCTGTTGAGTCTCTTGTGGCTGGCTCATCTGTTTCTGATTCGTCTGCATCCCTTTCATCATCTGCGATAGCGCGTCGACCTGCGCTGAGAGAGCTGTAACGGGATCTACCTGATGAACCCCTCTCGTCTGGGGATATCTACTCGTACGCGTGGTAGACCACTGGTAGCCGTTCAATGCAAGCTCCTTGAGTAAATCACGCGCCTCCTCTGGCGTTTTGCTGCTCAGAGATCCACCGGCGAAACTGTCAACAGTCGGGTGTGCGAGGGCGTTCAGACCGCCATAGAAAATCTGCACCTGCTGATGCAACTCGATGCCATGGGATGGGCATTTCCTCAACAACTCCTTAAACCTCTCCCATGCCTCATACAAACTCTCGGTGTCCTCCTGCACGAATGAATAAATCTTGTTTCGGAACATCACGGCTTTCGATGGAGGAAAGTACTTGGAAACGAATTTCTGAGTCAAAGAATCCCAAGTAGTAATAGAACCAGGCGGAAGGGACTGAAGCCACGCCTTCGCTGCGCCGTGAAGTGAAAATGGGAAAAGTCTCAACTTAACGGCCTCCGATGTGACTCCATTGAGTTTGAACGTGTCGCAAACCTCAAGGAAATTTGAAATATGAGCCATCAGTTCGTCGTTCGGAAATCCATCGAACTGAACAGAATTTAAGATCATGGAAATGGTCTGAGGCTGGATCTGGAAGTTGTTAGCTTCCACGGGTGGGCGTATGACACTGGGCTGCGCCCCCGCGATGTCGGGACGAGCGTAGTCGGCGAGCGTGCGTCTCGGTGGAAGTGCCATCGGAAATGGAACTGGTAATGCCTCCAAACGTCGAAGTCTATGAAAAAACCCTCTCAGGCTCGGACAACGGTGAAAAGTGACTCCTCCGACGACGAATGCGCATAAACCAACGAACAAAACGGAACAGAAAACAAAACCAGAACAGAAAGAAACTAGACTAAGCTAATAAACTAACTAACACGTAGGTAAACACAGAAATAAGCAGACATACTAGAAACATGCAAATAAACAAGTAACGAAAGCAAGTAAAATGGCTAAACTACTAGCTCCGAACTTTCTCGAAATCTGCGCGTCCCCGGCAACGGCGCCAAAAACTTGATGCGCGAGATGCGGTCTAAAAAAAACAAATCAAGTTTTAAAAAGGTAAATCCCAAGTGACCAACTACACGCTCTGAGCAAGTATACTCATCGTGTGCAGCATAGTATAGGTAAATATCGGATATCAATCCAAGGACGCGTAACAGGCTCTCGATACTGGAACTTTGCTAATATTTAGTCTAACATGATTTGATTTTCAACAACGGAAGGAAAATAGATAACAATGTAACTTGAATAGCTAAGAAACAAACCATGGGTACTAAGGTGAAATTCAAATGAGAGGAAGGGGTGCTACTTGGTAAGGAATCCTTTGGGCCGACGGTTGACTACTAGATTGACTACTTCATGTGAAACTATCCTCTAAAATCGATAACCTAGATAACTAAGACTATAGACACATCCAAGTAATCTAGGAAATCCTAACATGAAGTCCGGATAGTAAAATGATACTTAATGCTAAAAGGTCTAATCACTTCGGTCAAAGCAGATCAAACACATATGAAACAGAAAGCCACTCGAGAGGTCTCTCTATATGGAATCTATCACACACTAGAATACTAAAAATGGAATCTATAAAACCTAGGCAATGTCTAACACGTGCAACGGGTTAAAACCTTAAGTTCTCAAGTATTCCAATCAGTCGACAAAGTCAAACAACCACCTAGTATGCTAAACGAATCGGTCAATTCTATCCAACACATATATCATGCAATATCGGCCACAAGTTGCAATCACAAGATCATGTAGGAGGTCTCCGGATCATGCATTTAATTTAAACTAATAAAAGTTAAACCAAATAATAATTAAACCACTAATTAGGACAAAGTTCTTTGAACCTAAGTGATTTAATCACCTCGAGTAATCACAACAAAAGCCAAACATGCTAATATGACTATTTCATAGATCCAAATTAGATTCATAAGCAAAAAGATCACATCACATGAAGAAAATCAATCTAATAATCAAGTCGACCCAAATTCATCCAAAACCAAGCAACACACTAGATCTAGCCAAACATGATGTTTAATATTAATAAAAACACAATCTTTATCATCATCAAGAAATACAAATAAAAGATAAAAAAATAAAACCGAGATGAAGTGACCACTCGATTTAGCTCCAAATCTTGAACCTTCACTCCTTAAGCTTGATCTTTAATCCCCTATTTATTCCATGTATTTTTGATGGTGAAATGAAAAAAATAAAAATGGATAATTCCTGAAAATGGGTGACGGCCGCTGTTTAAAAGAAAAATGGAATCCTCCTTTAATTGTTGCGGCTGCTGCTCATTTATCTCTCTCAAATGTCGGTTCCCCTACCTAGAGGTGCAAAAATCGGTTTGAAACCCAAACCGGTTCGGTTCTCAAACCGGTTTGAAGCATGAAAACTGGAAACTGATGAAACCGGTTTCGGTTTCAAACCGAACCGGTTTGGGATCTCAAACCGGTTTGAACCGGTTTTGTTTTTTTTTTTTTTTTAAACTTTATAAAAACTAAAAAACATACTTTTTATTGAAAAAAAACATAAAAAATTACAAAAGAGAATAAGTTCACACCTAAACGATTGCAAAAGTACCTAATTTGAAAGAAAATACAAATTATTTTAACCGGTATTTAAACATGAGTGGTAATCTTTGTAAATTTAAGAGTTTTTTTAGAGATTGGGAAGTGGGGTAATGTTTATAACACATAAAGGGGGTATATATACCAATTTTTAGACTCAAATCGACTAGAAAACGGGCAAAAAAGTGTCTAAAAGTTATGTGAACAAACCGGTTTCAAACCGGTTTGGGCCAAACCGGTTTCAAACCGGTTTGGGCCAAACCGGTTTGAAAACCGGTTTGTTCACAAATCCTCCGAACCGATAGTAACCGAACCGGTTTGACCGGTTTGGGAACCGGGTTGGTCAAAACCGGTTTTGACCGGTTTGAAAACCGGTTTGAAAACCGGTTTGATAACCGGTTTGAAACCCAAACCGGTTTGAGATTTGCACCTCTACCCCTACCTCAAAATTAGGGTTCGAGAATTATTAAATCTGGTGGGTTGCGAATGATTAAAGGAAACTTGGGCTGCTGGATCACGCTGACTACTCTTGGGCTGCGCTACTCTTGATTAAATGGAACTGGGCTGGGTTTTGTCACGCGCCTGTGCTGCTTGCACATTAATTTCTATTTGGGCTGCTAATTCCAAAAATCATGGAGAAATTGGGAAGGTGGATTCCATTTTGGCGGCTCTGACTTCTTTACAAGTTACAACATTTGATTTTTTTTTCTGTTTTTTTATTTTTTATTTAAACATTTAAAATATTGTTAAAATCCTTTGAGCTTCAAAATCTGCATCGAGTGCTCGGGTTTCTCCTTCCAAAATCATCATAAACGATCAGCCACCTAAAATTTACAAATAAACACACCAATAAAAATCACATTCTAATAATCTCAATTGAAACCCAATTTAAATGTGAACTTTGAATATTTATCAAACAAAAACCAAAGTTCCACCAAATCATTTAAAATTCAAGTATAAACATTTAAGCACCAAAAGTTAATAATTCTTAATTAAAAACCAATTAAATGAAGGGATTTTATTTATTTATTTTATGTAAAAGATGCTACGCATCAGCCATCTTGGTATGTCCTCAATAAATTGGCGTTGCCATTCTCCCTCTTCACCAGCTTTATCTAAAGCGATGAATTCTGCTTTCATCGTGGATCTAGCAATAACCGTTTGTCTTGACGATTTCCACGATATGGCCGCACCTCCAAGTGTGAATACATATCTACTCGTTGCACTGGAATCCTTCGTATCAGATATCCAATTTGCATCACAATGTCCTTCAATCACTGCAGGATATATGTTGTAGTGAAACACGTAATCCCTTGTGTACCTTAGGTACCTAAGTAACCTAGTAACACATCTCCAATGAGTTGAACTTGGATTACTCGTGTACCTACTTAGCTTGCTTACAGCATATGCTAAGTCTGGTCTGGTACAACTCATCAAATACATCAAACTGTCAATAGTTCTTGAATACTCTAATTGGTTAACAGGCTCTCCTCTGTTCTTAGCTAGATGTTGACTTGTGTCAATGGGAGTTCTAGCTACATTAGAGTCATTTGCATTGAACTTTTCAATATAGTGGGTTTGTCCTGAAGCAAGTCCACTTTTGTGACAATACGGCCCTCCGGGTGGGACCTAAACCTCATAAACGGATAAAACCTGATAAACCGGTGAAACCGGAACGCGTGTATATAGGCTTAGTATGTCAATTAAGGTATTAGAAGAGTCTAGTAGCCTTAAAACACTTCACAAGTATCACACACAATTCGTAGTCTTGAAATATTGGTGATGGACTGAAAATCGGTGAATATCGTGAATTATGTGAAAACTGATATGTGAATTTAACTGCATGATTGTAAATTGTTATATGGCAAGTTAATACTTGATTATTTTGGATTTGATGTGATAAAAATGATGTTGAATTGAGAATGGGAGAAAACGTTAAAAACCATGACCAAAAATGCGAAAAACGGATGAAACGGGTTGCGGTCAACAAAAGTCAACAGGGCTGCCAGACGGGGAGCTCTAGGCGTATCGCCTAGAGCAACCCAAGGCCCTAGGCGATATGCCTACAACTCAGTTTTTAGCAAAACCCTAATTCTCCACTATTTAAGCACCATTAGTCTCCATTTCTTCATTCCATCACCACCAGATGTTATTCCATCCCCATTTACGTCTCATATCATCTCCATACTCATTCCTTATCAAGATCCAAGCTTTATTACAAGTTTCAAGCCCCGATTTCATCCCTTATCATCCTACGTCATTCGGTAAGTGTTTTATTATGTTCTTCTTGTGTTTAAGTTATCAAGATTCATTCTTTATGATAGATATAGGTCTGATCTATAATGGTTTGATGTGATTTAAGTAGAAAGGATTGCATCTTTTGATAAGAAAAAATATGGCTTTCATGCATGATGTTGTGATATGAGCTAGATCTAGGGTTTTTGATGGAAAATCATGCATGCATGTGAATAAAGGTTGATGATTTGTGCTAGATCTATGTTGTAATGTCTAGATAATGATAGATCTAGGGTTGATGATGCATAAAGTGATTGACTTTGCGTGAGATCTATGATGAAAACATGATTTCGGTTACCATGCATGCAATATCTTGAATAAAGACATATGATTGTTGTTAGATCTGCTATGTGAGCATGTAATCTAGGTTATTGGATGCATGATAGTGTATAAAGTTGTGAACTTGATGATCTAATGCATGCGGATAATTTTATATAAATTATTTACGTGAAAATATGGTGAAAATAGCCGATTAGGGCAAGTTAGCTTTCATGCATGTGGGTAGGAATCTATTATATAGTTTAATACATGCTAAATGATGATCTATGTGATTTGCATGGGAGAATGATGTTATGTGAACATGAGTTTAGCCTACATGTGATAAATATATATTTATCGGTAAATAAATAAATTGAAAAAAGGCATAATTATAAGCATGAAGTTACTTGGCTATGTGTTTGGATGTGATAAGTTAAATTGGTTATGAGTTATACGTGTATACAAGTCCTAAGTCTCCTACCTCGGTTGGAATGACAAGACTTTGTATGATTGTTTCGTCGATCGTACATCGTATACGCGGGTTCGTGTTAGGGTTTTCGGGTGATGTTTGAGTGAATTTGCGAGTTTTAAATGAAGATTTGGTCCGATATTTATGCCCATATGATGTTTCCTAGACCCCTAACACGTTTCATGGTGATTAGGCTTCGAAATCGACATGCTAAGGCCACCAATTTCAATCAAATGTGGTTTGCAAGGGTGTTGTTGTCCACCTTCTGTCCACAGACACGTCGCGGACCGCGGCTATATGGGGGTTCGTGGCTCGCGGTCCGCGAGCCACACTTTTTGGCCAGATTTTCATTATTTACATATTTGGTCCCTCAAACTATTATATACCCAAATCATATTAGGATATATTTCTAATAATTTCTAAGCTTCGGGTTACGCATAACAAGGAATATAAATACGTATACATGCGTATAAATCATGTATTTACTTATTTTCTTTCCCGTTAACTATCGCTTGTGTCATACCTATTTTAAATACGTGTACGCATGTTTTTACTAAATCATTATCAAACATATAGGCATTAATATTCTAACATAATGATGATTAAATACGTATATTTGTATTTTAAACATGTATCCATCCATTTACTAATGTTTAATCATGCTTCTCTTTTAAACACGTATTGATGACGTAATTATCCATTCAACAATCATAATATTTATTTTGCATGTATTCATGTTATTCATATATATATAAACACATATTAATTTTATTTCCTTGACGCTTTAAACATTCATTTATACATGTTCTATCACGTAGGTTATCAAACACATATTTTCAATACATGCAACATATATAATGTATATTCTTATCATAATTACCACTCATATTTACGTATCCGTAATATAAACACGTATTTACTATATTTGAAATTTTGGGATATTACAGTTAGAACATGGTATGCTTTAATAGTTTTCTAAAGTTATTATTAATGTTGTTGCATAGTCATTTTGTATTTATATTTTTTACGGTGTTTCTTTAGAATATTTTCTTTTTCTTTACATTTTGTTTAACTTTAATATTTTTTAACATTGATGTGCAGTCAATGTGTATATGCATTTTCTTAAGGATATTTTTAACATTGTAGTGCGATCATTTTGTATTTACGTTATGTTGCACTTTAGCAAGACAACTAATTGTATATCCGTATTATTCCCGTCGCAAATACACGAGGATAACGTCGTTCTTATTATGTTTTTTTCCATGGTCACACCTACACTTCTTGATCATTCTTCTCCACATTCACATTCACCTATTTGACTGACCCACGTGGCTCCGTTGGATGGATGGCATCTTTATATATAAACTAGATTTTACTACACACGCATGCCACGTGAATAACACGGGCACACAAAAAAATAAAGAGGCTATCCGTATTAATGGAGCCCCTCTCTTTGACGTTTTTGACACGTGTCGTCCTAGTCAGCGGGGAGCTCCATGACTAAAAGTGGTGTAGTCATAAAGCCTCATCCCAATTATATTATTTAAATTTTTACAAAAAAACAATTAACTAAATATGGCAGATCCAAAATTAAAGAAAAGAAAACCAATGAGAGAGTGTGGGGGGGGGGGGGGGGGAGGGAGGCGCCATGAAGTTAACGCCACAAGCAAATTTCTCCCCTTAACGCCTCCGAGGGCGGTGTTGGGGGCGCTATGGTGGCGTCAAAATCAGTGGCGGAACCAGGAATTATAATCTATGGTGTCGGTTTTTTTGTGTTTGAATTTGTAACGAGATGGAAGACAAAATATTCGGGTCAGGTCAAGTCGGTCGGGTCGGTAATATAATAAAACAAGATTCATCAACAAAAAGTACGTTGTCATTAGAAAATACATTGTCTTTTGAAATCATTTTTTTGAGATTCATCCCTAAAATTCAAACGGTTTTAACACATTTGATTACTTATTCAAATTCAAGGAACTCATTCACAAATCAAAGTACTAAATTTCCTATCGCAATTGTAAAGTATAAACAATCAAGAATGAATTTGATGTCACACAAAAATACTAACCTTAAATTGGCTTGAAGAATTCAAAATTTGAAATCGTGACGTGTTTTTTGTTTAATTGTTCAAGAATTTCATCCTTAAAGAATGAATTTCAGGTTAAGGTTTGGTTTCACGAATCACGTTCAAACAGATCAAATAATTTAATCAATACGAGTAAGACAACAAATCAGTAATCAAATAGATAACAAGAATTGTAGAATCAAACCCTAACCTTTTTTGTATTTCGATTTCTGTGGAGAAAGTTCGAATGGAGAGAGCCGATTTTGGAAATGAGAAGTTGTGCCTGTGGTTCAGTTATGTTAAGGTGAAGCGAAATTGTTGTTGGATTTCGCGAATGTGGATGAAAAGCCAAAAACTTTCATCGTTGGAACATAGTACAGAGAGTTGACTTAGGGTTTGCTGGGATGGGGGAGTACGAATGAATGTATATCCGTATATCAGGGTTTTTTTTAAAGGAAAAAAAAGTTGCTACATAACAGATTCAAACTCGGGACATTCAAAAAACATTAACAAGCTTGAAGCTTAAGCCCATGAACCACTCGGCCTATTGAGTATTTGTGAAATATATTGGTGTCATATATATAAAACCTTTGGTGTCAATGTAAAATCCGCTTAAATACGTTTCACTACGATTTCAAAATTTATTGGTGTCGTTTGACCCCCCCCCCCCCCTATACACATAGCTCCGCCTCTGGTCAAAATGCCCACTTCACGCCTACTACGGATGGTCTAAGGAAGACGAGAATACAAAAAGACGGAGGAACGCCATTAAAATTAGAAGCTAAACGCTTATTGTATAGAAAATTGGATTTTAAAGTTATGTTACATGACTCTACCAAAGCAACATTGTGAAACTAAAAATAAAACCAAGAAAACACTTTAAAAAATTATCTAAAAAGAATTAAAAAACAATTAACCACGATCTAAAAAATTGAAAAAAATATATTTAATCATGTTGTGACACTGAGAAACCATAAATGAAGTTAACATATTGATCAATTGATGTGGTACGTACAAAACATGATATCTTCTAAGAACTTGATTTTTGTTTATAGTATAACTATTTTTTATTATAGTATGTTACAAGGGTGTGATATATTATTAAAAAATTATAAATATAATCATAATCTATCGTAGTAAATTTTATTAAAATATGTAAATTAAACAATATTATAAGATTAAAATTATACGACAAATATGTATTTCTTTTAGGAAAATTGGATTTTAATAATATGAGTTTTAACTCACTGGCGGATAATAATACAAGTTTCAAAGTTGGCGTACAATAATACCAATTAACCACTTGGGTGTCTAGAATGATATACCGTTAGTTTGTCACTAACGGAGTTAGTCCCCTGCTGACGTGGCACTCAATGAGGGACTCTTTTTGTAATTATTAAAAATGAAGGGCTGGTTTTGAAATTTCTCTAAAATAATTAAAGAAAAAAAACAAAAAAAACAAACCTGTCCTTGCCGGCTTCCCATCGTCGTCTCCTCCACCTCCTCCGGCGACCACGTTTTCCGGCGACCACAAAACAATACTACTCAAACTATTTAATAAAAGAAACTAGAAAAGCATACCTGAATTTGCTAAGAAAAAGAAGAAGAAAATAAGTTGCAGATGATGGGAGATGATGGTGCGACGGCGGTGAACAGAGGGGAGGGAATCGGAGAGGGAGAGGCGGGTTTTGTGGTGGCTGTGTGGTTGTCGGGTGGTGGAGATGGAGGGGAAGATGAGGTAGGCGGCGGGGGTGTTGGGTGCACCGGCAGGAAGGGGTGTGGAAGAAGAGGCGGCAGCGACTGCGAAGAAGAATGGCGGCGAAGTTTCGTTGTGACTGGGAAGCTTCACTGATAAGCACCGGAGGAGAATGTCTTAATTCGGTTTTTTTTTTTAAACTTATATAAGGCCCTCAATTTTGAAGGTATTACAAAACCAGCCCTTCATTTTTAAGAATTACAAAAAGAGTCCCTCATTGAGTGCCACGTCAGCAGGGGACTAACCCCGTTAGTGACAATCTAACGGTGTATCATTCTAGACACCCAAGTGGTTAATTGGTATTATTGTACGCCAACTTTGAAACTTGTATTATTATCCGCCAATGAGTTAAAACTCATATTATTAAAATCCAATTTTCCTTTCTTTTATTATATAAAAATATGTATTTCTATAATTATATAATTATAAGGATTTATTTATTGTATTGAAATACTTGGTAAATTTAAATTCAGTAAAATTAAATAGAATAAAATATTTTATTATAAAATATGATATCTATTTAGTATATAAACAAATACAGTTTATTTAATGATTAGTTTTAAGATATGTGTTAGTCAAAAACAAAATAAACCTTACTACAAAAATTTAGTATTTGAATAATTACTTATTAAAAGTTTAAACAAAATAAACTTTAATATGAAAATTTAGTATTTGGATAATTATTAACATTAATATAAAAACTTTGTATTTGGATAATTACTTATTAATAGTTTAAAGAAAATAAACATTAATATGAAAATTGAGTAATTAGATAATTACTTATTAGGTATTTGACTTAATATAAAATTTTGTAATGATAACAAGTATAAACTTTTTGTTTATTATATACTAGTTTTTTTATCCCCGTGTGTTACGCGTGTTAATTCAAAATTTTGTGGTGATGTCAAGTGTATTTTTTTATTAATTAAACTATGACCAAATTTTTTGTTTATTATATAGTATAGATATAGATATAGATAGAAATAGATAGATGTATATATTATATTAAGTAATTAAATAATTAGTTATTATATAATGTAGAAGACAATAAATAAATAGTGGATATATATATCCAAAATTAGAAAATACGCTGATAGAAATAGATAGATGTATATATTATATTAAGTAACTAAATAAGTGGTTATTAAATAATTTAAAAGACAATAAATAAATAGTGGATATATATCCAAAATTAAAAGATTCGTTTGTGAATGTCTATTGACGGGAAAAATTGTTAAGAATGAATGTGGTGGCGTCACATGGCAAATTGTGGCAAATTGTGGTGTTAAAAACTTTTCTTTTATTATATATATATATATTAATATTAATATAGATATAGATTATAGAAGATATAGATATAGATATAATTTTAACGGGAGTTATAACGTAATAAGTATAGCCGTGTAACATAATCTTTATATTGTAAGTCTGATTACATTTAATTTTTAATTTTAACATCTTTACGTAATGTAATCTGATATGATATTATATGTTTTCAAGGAGATATCGTAGAACCCTCTTGATAATACCAAAGTAAGTTGCATAAAAGAGAAATCGTCTTGAACTGAATCTGGAGCACTCGACAGTTTTGTAGGCGAGTTGATATGTCGTCTTGGGACGAATGGGTAGAGCAGGCGCTTTCACGACTAGAGTCGATGAAAATCTTGCGCTCTCTAAGACCCATTCACTACCCAAATCATCCATTCGAAACCCAACCCAAAACTGACAATGCCTTCCAGGTGTTCGACGAAATTCGCCAATGGGACAGAGCTTCTGTTGAAATAGAGATTGCAGAATCTACTTTCCAAAGATGGGCTCAAGATGTTCCCAGTTCTGGTATCATTTTATCACCCTTAAACCTCTAGCATTCCCATCATATGTGATACCTGTAATCTGCTTCTTTTTTTTCATGAAGATATGAATCTCAGCAAATTTTATTTGGCTGCGTAATTTGTGTTTTTTCACAATCGATGAATATGAATTTGCAAAGAAAGCAAACAATTGGATACGTTTCGTTTCTCTTCAAGTTTGTATGAAATGAATGATTAAATGCTGATGTCCAACTAAGTTTTATGCTTTAATATGATTGCAGAATGTCATATATTACATGGGAGATACTCATCTTAAGTTTTTGGTGTCTGTTTAGTGATTTGGGTGAACCCAGTTCAGTGGAGTCTTCATGCATAGTTTGGAGATAGTTTCTCCAATAATTGAATTGACAATTGAGTTTAGAAACCCTAGTGAATTCTAGTTTTTTTTTTTTTTTTTTTTTCTATTGTGCTTACAAGATGTTTTACGATAAATATCTACGTGAAACATAGTTGTTGAAGGTGCAAAGGGAGAGCCTTGAGCCTAGGCGTAAGGTGCAAAGGGCTTTTTTAAGCGAGGTGCATAGCATAAAAATATCATTGTTGGTGGTTTTAAACATGTTTCAGGCTTGTTTTGTGTTAGCTTAGGTAGATTCCAGGCTTGTTTAGGTCTAGTCTAATTGTTTGGATGATTTTTGGGGCTTTTGAAGCGGGGCGACAAGGCTGTGCCTGAGCGCCTAGGCCCGTGCCTTGTGGGCTTTTGACAACAGAGACAGGAACCCACTTTGTGGTGATTATTGGTGCTACTTATTAACAAAAATAAGTGGACAATTCATGCTTGTGTAGAAGCATTTTCGGTAGATCATTTAAACAAATAAAACAACCTATGCCTAATTTCTCCTGATTCTCATCACATATGGTAATTGTGGGGACCTCAACATCTTGGCCGATCATTTTTTTAGAATGTGCCAAGCACATAAGTACTTTATCAAGTATTATAATTTTGTATTTTTCGTAGGTGATGACCTTACGTGTGACAATGAAGATTCTGAATGCGAATTAGGGTTGCGCCCTAAGCTGTTCAGAAAACTACTTCTGTTTTCAGGGAATGACTACTTGGGGCTAAGTTCACATCCGACAGTTGCCAAAGTTGCCGCAAAGGTGGATGCCTGATGTTAGCTCAATTTATCATTCCTCATATACTTATTTTTGTATAGTTTTTTTCTAATTCATGATAACATTTAGTACTTTCTGTCTATTAATAGGCGGTTCAAGAACATGGGATGGGCCCAAGAGGTTCTGCTCTAATATGTGGTTATACCACTTATCACAGACTACTGGAGTCCTGTTTGGCAGAGTCAAAAAATAAAGAGGTTTTAGCTTGTTCTTTTTAATGGCATAATGTTGATTGTTTGATGGTCAATCTTGAATAATGTTCACATTATTCGGTAAAGTATCAGTTTATCATCTATAAAGATACCACTATATGAGAAATATGAAGTATGCACAACTTGGTATATGATCTTCTTTTGGTGGCACTATATGAGAAATATGAAGTTTGCTTATGGAGAATTGGTCAATATTGACCTGGGTTGTGTTTTATCGCATGTAGTCAAATCAGAAACTTTAGCCTAAATTGGAATGTGTCAAATTGTCAAACAGGGAGAAAGTCACCCAAAGTCTATTCTTAGTGCGTACAACCTCCTAAATTGTTTTACTATCATTGTAATAATACTGTTTCATAACCATAACCATCACTATCTTATGATACTTACAAAATAAGGGACAAAAAGGGTTTTCTGGTGGCCTGTTTTAGCCATGCTAATGACCTGTTTCAACCCCATTGTCCGTCCTGCTCATGTTGCTACCTCTAAATTCCATAATTACTGACTGGAAGCTGAAACTCTGTTATATACTTTACTCCAGGATTGCCTTTTATGCCCCACAGGATTCTCTGCCAATATGGCCTTCATGACAGTGGTGGGATATGTTGGCTCACTTTCAGCAGTAAAAGAAACAGATTGTCAAGATGGTGTTGCAATATTTTCTGACGCCCTAAATCATGCATCAATAATAGACGGTATTCGGCTTGCAGAGCGACAACGATACGTACAGGTCTTTATTTATAGGCATTGTGACATGGCCCACCTTAATGAATTACTGTAGGTGTCCTATTTCTTCTGTACAAGTTGCTATGTTTGTTTTCCACCTAAAATGAGATATTCTCTCCCAAGATGTGTAATGGTTAGAATATTTTATTTGGCAGATTAAATTGTACGAAGAAGAAAAAAGTAGTCGTGACAGACAGGTAAGGTGCTCATATTTGCTGCATGTTAAGATAATTACTTTAAGATTAAAATGTCCAACTTGTCATAATTTTTTCAAGGGTGCTTAGATTACCTACCAATACAAGTACAAAAAAAATCTCTTTCTGTTAGTTTAAAATAGTAACTATAGACTTGGATCTGTGTATATGATAGGTCTATCATGTATTTTTGTGACTTTTATCAGCTTGTTTAGTATGGATGGAGACTTTGCACCTATGATCCAGCTTTCCAAGCTTCGCAAGAAGCATGATTTTTTATTGGTGGTCGATGATGTAAGTTTCAGTTTACCATTGAGATCACTAAAAGTATAAAAGCTATCAATTTTATTTGAGGTGGCAATTTCGACCTACTTTTTACGAATAGTTGATTTGGGTTATGTTCTTATTTTAAATGGGCGAAATGGGTCAAATCGAGAAGTTCAAATACAAGAGGGAATGGGTTAAATCAGTCGAAAATCGTCCAGTGTATTTTTTGCTTACAACCTTGTAAATAGCCTTATTAAAAACTTTAGTTATTATTTTAATATATATTATTTGCAATCATATTTAAGGTATTATTTTCTGTACAGAAAAGTCCAAAATAGGAGAAAGGGTCAACCTGACCCCACCCAAACCTAAATCACCTGTGACAACCTGTACCAAACCTGCCCATCTTGCCATCTCTAGTTGATGTTTGATTGTATAATTGCAGCTGAATATTCTTTAATTCCAATTTTTCTCTTGTTCCATTACTGACTCACAGTATCTTGATCCCTAGGCTCATGGAACACTTGTTTATGGTAAAAATGGTGGTGGTGTACCCGAGGAGTTTGGTTGTGCAAATGATGTTGATATATGCATTGGTACTCTTAGTAAAGCTGTAGGTTGCCATGGTGGTTTCATTTCATGCAGGTTCTTTAATCTCCTTTTTCTTGTGGCAAAGATTAGTGCATACCAATGCTAAAGGTGACAAGATGGACGGGATGGGTCACGGGCCAAAACGGGGTTGAAATGATACCTATCATTTTTTTTTTGTACGGGTCAGAACAAACCGGGTTGAGTTTTTTTTATACCTAAACACTTCTTTTGAAACTTATTACACTCTTATAAATTATATGTAATTAGTGTGTCAAATATGAGGGTAAAGTTCATGTAAGAACCATTATCTATTGTAAGAACCAACTTAAATGAGGGATAATTAAGTAATTTTGTCCTTTCTTTTTAATTCCTCCACTACATTTATAGTAAAGATATATTGTTTTCTATTGTACAAACTTGTAAGAACCAATGGAAAATTATTTCAAATAAAGTTTTTTTTGGGTAATTTGATTTTTTTTTTATTTAATTTCACGTATATCCACCCATATCCACCCGATGACTTAAAAAAAAGTTTTTTTTTGTTTTTTTTTTTTGCCTGTCCGACTATGTTGCATATATGCAACATATGAAACATACAATGTTGCATATATGCAACATGATAGGAAAATGTTTCATATGTTTTATATACAACATACCATGTTGCATATATGCAACATTATATGTTTCATATGTGCAACATGGTATGTTTCATATGTTTTATATGGAACATACCATGTTGCATATATGTTGCATATATGTTGCATATATGCAACATTATATGTTTCATATGTTGCATATATGCAACATTATATGTTTCATATGTTGCATATGTGCACTATTATATATTTTCATATGTTGCATATATGCAACATAGTCGGATTTAAAAAAAAAAACGATTTTTGTTTAGTTTTTTGTTTTTTAGGTCGTTAAGTTGCCATCATGTGTATAGGCATGAAGGAAAAAAGAAGAAGAAGCATAAAAATTATGTAAATAACCTTCATTTAATTGAAATTTAATGGTTCTTACATTAGTTCTTAAGTTCTTACAATAATATTGGTTTGTACTAGAACTTTACCCTCAAATATGATTACAAAAGTTTTACTATCTCATTAAAATCTGATTTTTGAATAAAAATGATTAGGAGGTGTTATGTACTAGAAAATTTCTAGTAGAAATAGACTTTGGTGACCTTAGACCTGTTTTTTGGCTAGTTAAAAAAAATTTGACCTATTCATCTAATTGCCACTTCTAACATTACATTTACATTTACTAATTGTAGATTTCCCAATATTGCGTCTTTGAAATTTTTACCTCCCTTGCGTTTTTCTAGCCAATATCCCAGCCCCTAAAGTCAACAAACACGCACACAGACACACCCATATATATACATATATTCAAATTAGTTCATCTTATGAGCATAGTCTTGTAGTTTGTGAGTGGTACTGACATTTATATCTAATTACTAATCAAACAGCAAAAGGTGGAAGCAACTCATACAATCACAGGGACGTGCTTTTATATTTTCAACTTCTGCACCTGTACCCATCATTGCTGCTGCACATGGTAATTTTTTTTTAAAATTTAGACGACTTACACTATTTCAATATGATGTGTAGGATGAAAGTATAGTTTGGGTAAACATTGACCAATTTTCCCTAATAAAAAGTTAATTGTAGGAGATGATGGATTATGCTGATCTGTTTGGGCTGTTGTGCATTAACATTTTAGTTACATTCAGTTTCAAAGTCCTTGAAAGACTTCATAATGCGATTTAGAGTAAATTACACATTTTCTCCTTATGATTATTTGAAGGTTAGAGAATGCATTCTTAAACATTGTTTAAGAAGTTGAAAACACGTCCTGCATTAAGAGCAGCTGTGCGTATGGATCTTAGAAAATGTGTGGATCAAGGAACAGTAAAAAAGGGTGATTTTTATACGGTTTGGTCTAACCAATACTTTGGGTCTAGATTTTTATTTTTAATAAAGACTTGGTTCATCAAATATAATCACAAAAATTATATACTAGTTTATTAACTTCATCAAATATAATCACAAATATTATATACTATTTTATTAACAATATAACTTTTTGAATCAGATAAATTGGGAGGTTTTATGCATAAAAAATACAACTTTTTGTGACTTTCCACCAATTCAATCGATTATCTTTGTAGTGACTTTCTTCTTTTCATCAGTGTGAGATTAAACACAACCCAAGTCGGTCCATTTATAAGTGAACAGTTTGAATTTGACACCCCTATCTGTTTGACCCATCTGCGAATCATGTTTAATGTATTTAAGCTGCTTTGGTGGTGGCAAAGAAGGAGACATGGCGTAGAAAGGCTATTTGGAACCGGGTGCAAGAATTTCGCACTATGACAGGAATTCCAATCACAAGTCACATCATTTCCCTTGTAGTAGGCAGTGAAGAGCAAGCCCTAAAAGCAAGCAGGTCTTTTTCTTTCTTTCCTTTTTGTACTATATGATGCTTTTCTAAGAACGGTGAACTCTATATCTACACTCTATATCTACACCATTTTGTCCACGATGGGAATTGAACCCTCACCACTTGGGAGGGACTTTTGACACAGATGTGCATGAGGCACCGCCTCAAGGCCCCAAGGCGCTTTCTTGTCCGCCTTGTGCACCTTGCACCTCACAAGTGCTTTCTTAAACCAAGGATAAAACACAACCCAAGGCATCCCAAGTGTAGTGGTCAAAGTTGCCAATTGATACATGTTTCTATATTTCTTCAAAGTTCTTTTGTTGGAGGCATCTAACTCTCCAGCTGTTTTTGATGGTGTTTTATTATGATTATTCAGGCATATGCTAAAATGTGGCTTTCATATAACAGCAATCAGGCCCCCGACGGTCCCACCTAACTTATGCAGGTGTGTTGCTTTAAGTCAATGATTTACTTTTGCAATAAATTCATTTATCAAATATTCCAGTCATATCCTCAGCTTCAAAGAAACAGTTAATTGGTTTATAGAATAGAGATCTTGGTACTAGGATGATGGTATCATCATATATATTGATGCAATGTGGCTAAATCCCAGTATTCAGAAACACACAAAAAAAATGCTTTTTAACTTATTTTTTTTAAACTTGCAGGCTGCGGATCACTCTTAGTGCAGCACACACCAAAAATGATATTAGGAAACTTACATTTGCATTATCCCAATGCATAAGTTTAAGAGAAAGTGGATATTTCTACACAAATGGCATAGCCAAACTCTAGAATCGGGTCGGGTGCACTCTTTTGCATCAATCACAAATACTGCATCAGTATTAAATTGGGTCGGGGTGCGCTCTTTTGCATCTCAAGGGGTGTTTTGAACTTTTGACCCAGAATCCATTATATGCTACCCAAGATTTGTTATGGCTTTAACATCTATTTCTTTTGCTGTTACTATGTTAACTGTCATGATAGTTTTATAGGTGGGAACTGCGATACTCATTATCCGTTAGGAAAGGTATTTGTCTTTTTAAAGAGTTGTAGGGGTAATTGCTAAGAAATGCAGCAAATTTCTGCAAGATTTTTGAACTAAATGTTCATATAAATTGCTTTGTTAGTAACTGAGCCAAAACATGAGATAGAGGAGTGAAGTAATTAGAGGGGTTCAAAAAATCATTGAAACGAGTTATATCTGCTATTTGGTCACTTTAAGAGAATGTGGTTCGGTTTACGGGTTAAATCTGCTGTTTTGGTCACTTTAGGAGAATACGGTTGAAAATTATGGTTTAGAACCGGTCGAAATATTAAAAAAATAAACAATCTTTTCTTAATATATAAATTTCATAGAAATGAAACAATTTTTTACGTATAGAAATCTAACATATATAATACGTATATTTATTGTTTATTATAATACTAGTTTTTTATCCCCGTGTAACACACAGGTTAATTCAAAATTTTGTGGTGACGTCAATGTTTTTTTTATTAATTAAACTATGACCAAACCTTTTGTTTATTATATAGTATAGAGTATAGATAGATATAGATAGATCTAACTTAATAAACTATATTATATATTAAATTAAGTAATTAAATAATTAGTTATTAAATAATTTAGAAGACAATAAATAAATAGTGGATATATTATCCAAAATTAGAAGATCCGCTATAATAAATATATAGTGGATGGATATATATATCCAAAATTAGAAGATCCGCTTGTGAATGTTTATTGGCGGGAAAATTGTTGAGAGTGAATGTGGTGGTGCCACATGGAAAATTGTAGTGCCAAAAACTTTTCTTTTATTATATATATATAGATATAGATATAGATAGATAGATAGATAGATATAGATAGATATATAACTTTTTAATCTAACCGATTTTGTGCTCTTAAGTTTTTGTTCGTAACCTTTGATACTTAAAAAAGAAATATTTGGTCTCTTTTTTAAACTTACTATTTAGAACTTTTTTACCATCTAATGAAACAGATTCGTGTTTTTAAAAATAATAATACCGAATTGTTTTGGCCAGTCTAACCAACCCAACCAATGGGTGCAGTCCGGCTTTAAAAACTGTAGTTATTTGTTTACTTAGAAACTTCGTCAAAACGGCTGAACACGCGTTAAACATCCCTAGCAAATAGATCCCGTGGTATAGGTATGCATCGTAAGGTGGTTTGTCCTAGAAACTCCGTCAAAACCAACTAAACACACCTTAAACATCCCTAGCAAAAAGATCCCGTGGTATGCATAGTCAGGTGGTTTATCCTAGAAACTCTGTCAAAACTGGCCGAACATGCTTTAAACAACCCTAACAAATAGATCCCGTGGTATGCATAGTAAGGTAGACTTAGGGATGTTTGGTATTGATATAAATGTTTTAACACATTTAAAACAGTTTTAATTTCTAAAATTAAGTATTTACAAACCAAAAACTTGGCCCTAAAAACTAAAACACATGCTACGCACTCTTTATCATATCATATGATAGTATAAGGGTAATTGTAATGGTGTGGGAGAGGGGGGGTGTCCCGAGCTCGGGATCGTGGGAGAGCTCGGGAACACCAGGAAAGTTCGCTCGGGAACGGGACTCGGGAGAGTACCGTGGGACTGGGCTACCGAGGGGGGGAGGTGTGGGAAGATGACCGTTGGTGTGCCCCCCCCCCCCCACCCAACGGTCCTTTTGACCTTTTTAAAAAAAAAAAAATTTTTTTTACCCCTTTTACTTATTTAAACCCCCCTATTTACTATTTTTCCATACATTTCACCCATACCAACTCCAAATTTCTTTTCTCCATCTTCACCATCACCATGTCTCATAACGAACCACCGACACCGACCTCTCAACGTAACGTTTTTGGAGAACCCGGTTATCTACCGGTTTTTGACGAACATTTTGAATCGTTCAACGAAATCCAAATGGAAAAGCTCAAACTTGCACGAGAAGCCCGAGAGGATAGAAAGAAACATATCGAGATTTTGGAGCGCGAACAAATGGTACGTGAGCTTGAAGCGGTTCAAAACTTGTCGGACGACGAAAACGACAAGAAATCCTTGATTAAAAAGATCAAAGCACGCTTATTCGAAAAGTATAAGTGATGTAATTTTTTATTTTTAAATTTTTAGGATTCTTAAATTTTTAGGTTTTTTTTTTTAGGAATTGGTAATTTTTTTTTATTAGGAATTGGTAATCTTTATTTTTTAGGAATTTGTAATTTTTATTTTTTTAATAAAAGTTGTTATTTTTAATTTAAAATTTTATTAAAAAAAAGTGCTTGGGATCATGGGGTCTTGGGAGAGGTATTACAACCAAATAAAGCTTGGGATCATGGGAGTGGAAAAAGATGAGATGACACCAAATTTGGCTTGGGATCATGGGGTCTTGGGAGACCCATTACAATTACCCTAATGGTGACAAAAACTGAGATTGTGAAGCTCGAGAGTCCACCATCTTACTTTCATTGCTAACTAATAAGACTATTTGTTTGGTTGAAGTAGCTTCTATCAGTGGATAGTTGTGTGTTTTTTATGGTGTTTAGACAGCCCATTACGAGGATCTTTTACTTGGATTGGTGGCTTAAAAAATAAGAAAAAATAAGAAAAAAGAATTTAAATTGGACGAATGAATGGTGGAACAATCTACTCCACAATCCACTATCCACTTTCATGTCCCATTTTGTTTCCCACGCGGCCTCCCCTCGTACTAGGTCCGTATTTACTTTTTTTTCTTTTTCTTCATATCAATTCATTTTATATATAATTTTTATTTATCTTAAGTAACTTGTAATATTTAACTTTAAAAAAATATCTAAATACACATTCTTGTTTAGTTTGTTTTATTTAACACACTGGTATCAAGTTCATTAAAAAGGAGATGTTTTAAAAAAAACATGTTTTAATATAAAATAAATATAGAAAAAATTATCGTTTATCTTATCTGCCACATGTCACTATACTATAAGTTTGTTAATTTTTTTATATAAAAATCATCCAAAATATTTTTTATTTTTATTTTATTTTCATATTTCAGAGAACTAATTTATTTATTTTGAAATAAAATAATTACTTAATATATTAAAAGTAATCATAAATCATATTTATATAATAAAAAAGTTGGGTTGGATTGGATTATGATTGTGTGAAAAAATGAATGATGTCACTCAATAGAACGTCATAACAAAATAAGATTATAGAGAAAATCAAAAGGAGAAGATAAAGACACACACTAAGATAATCCATATTGGTTTTGTTCAGTTAAGATGGTAAACTTGAAAGGTGTTGTCACGTATGTAGTTATGTAAACAATCCAGTGATAACCATAAAAGTGTGTAATGATATGGTTGGTGGAAAAAAATCATTTGCAACACCATCGTGATCACCATCACGTTTTGCCCCACCACACCTCCATCACGTCTAAATGGATGATGTTTCAGAACGTGATCACCATCACACACTCCTATAAGATCACGCTATAATAGAAGACAACTTCATCACTTCTACTTCTGAAACTAACATAATTTTCCTCAAAGTAGACCAGATTAAGAAAGAATGCACAAAAAATGCTATTAATTTGAATTATATAATTTCAACAAGAATCAGACATGTATCAGACTTTACACCTTTGTTGTGTATGTATTGAGCTTTATACAACTACAAGAGTCGGACTTTTTTTTTTAACAGCAAAAGAAATTCATTAAAAAACCACCACTAGCAAGATGCTAGTGGAGAAAAACATTACATAGTACACCTAACAAAAATAAATTACAGCCAGTGCAATGGATCACGCTTCCATTCGTTCCAATCTAAATCTAAAAATTTTGCACGATAAGTTAACCAAAGGAAGGTTTCGAATTTGATTTCCTCGAAAATTCTTCCCGGATGTGTATTTCGGCCTTCAAATTCTTTTCCGTTTCTGGCTTTCCAAAGTTCCCAAACTGTTCCGACGATGATTGCTTTGAGGGTTTTGCCGAGTTTGGTGTCGGGGCCTAGAATGGAGGATACGAGATATATGGTGTTTGGTCCAGGAGGATACGAGATTCCAGGTTTTTGAGGCAGTGATGCATTCGAATAGGAGGTGAGATGATGATTCGTTGGTGGCAGAGCACCGGGTGCAAGAGGAGTACTGAAGAATGATACCTCGTTTTTGAAGTTCCATTTTGACTGGTATTTGGTTTAGAGCCGCTTTCCAAACGAAGATATCGACTTTTCTAGGAATCCAGCCAGACCATTTATGTTTGAAAGAGAAGTCTCCTCAAGAGTGTTCTAGTCTTCTGCGGATGTTTCCTGTGGAGAACTGAAGGCTGTTGCATCCAAGCCAGACCCATCTATCGTTGCCGAGAGAGAAACAGAAGGGCTGTAGAATGGAGGAGAGTTGTGACAGTGAGTGTAGTTGGGAGGGGGAAGAGGGTTGAGATTTCCAGTTCCATCTCAAATAAGTCGTGCCGGTGTCGGTGAGTAGATTATGTCGTTTACAAGACATGATTTGGATTTCTCGAGAAGATACAGATTTGGGAACATCGATTTGAGGTTAGTGTGTGTTAGCCAATTGTCATGCCAGAACGTAACAGATGTTTCAATTCCCGGTGTTGCTTTGGTGTCGTCAAAGATAGTTTCAACAACTAAAAGAAAGATCAATAAGAATCATATCAATTCCCGGTGTTGCTTTGGTGTCGTCAAAGATAGTTTCAACAACTAAAAGAAAGATCAATAAGAATCATATCAATTTCTGAAATGTCTTTCTGGATATTTCTCAATGACCCGGTTTGTCATGGAACGGGAGAAGTAGATATTTAATCATATGTTTCAGGAAGGAATAAAAGAAGTTCTTAAGAAGGAACATAGAGAGAACCAAACTGATTCCTAAAATGCCTTTTCGATATCCCTCAATGTCTTGGTTATTCGTTTAATATAAGATGCACATGATTAACCATATGCCTCATGAAGAAATCAAAGAATTTCTTGAGAGTCCTACAAAAGCCACTCATTATTTTTTCTTCAAAAGATGGTCAGAACCTCATCTGGGTTCGAATCTTATAAAGAGGTCCCACTATAGATAGATACAATAAACATATTTTGTACCATAAGGATATTATAACAAGTGCAAGTTTAATAATAACAATTTGAAAGCATATGATTCACAAGATACATAAATGGTTATATTCAATTCAAGTACTCACAATTGTGATGGGAAGAATTGTTCCAATAATCAAGATATGAAATACATGGGGTTTGAAAGCTTGAATGATCTCATAGATACATGTGAACCTATTAAGTCACTCCACTGATCACCCGAGTTTCCAATGATCCGAAAACCCTCCTCCATGATCTCTTTTCTTTTGTCCGATTTAAATGCTACCGCGGTTTTTCCATGGTCTGCCTCACCTCTGTAAAAAAAAGTTAGTTTAAAGCTCATGAAAGAAAAGAAAAAAAGAACTTGTTTAGGTTTTGAATATTCACCTCAAAATGAGCCGGTCCCAGTTCTCAAATCCGGCTATCATCAAATTATTTGTAGTGATACTCCTTTTGTTCTCTGTGCGCCCTGTTAACAAAAAGATCTTAAACCCTAACCTTTGAACCTCTTTATAAAGCTTCAAACTAGGTTTAATTGCTTGAGCCACTCCTTCAAGGACCCATGTGTCAAATTGAATATTGTCGAAAATCTCAGACCTGTGACATGAATAAAAGATTATAACTACATAATATAAATGGCATGGACAATTTTTGTGAAGATCCTAGTTCATGATGGATGGCTAGAAATGATAATAACAACAAAAAAAAGGGCAACAAAGATTCAAGTATAATTGGTGTCTCGTTTCACCGTCATTCAAGATGGGCAGAATGAGATATGCAATTTGATCATATGACTCATTTGTAGGTAAACAGATCAAGTTGGGTGATAAAATGTTTAACGGGTCAAATGGGTAAAATAAAAAGGAAAGCCAATAATAGAAGTGGGTCAAACGGGTCAAAAGTGTACTAAAATGTACAAGATACTTTGAACCAATTTGCTGAAAACAGATTTTAATTGTAATAATCATGCTTTTCTAATTATATTTAACATCTAATCATTTATAGAATTCTAAAAAAGAACAAAAGAGTGTTTGTGGGTTGATACAGCTAGACTCATTTTGACTTGTACTAGAAACTACCCATGTTGAGCCAAACCTGTTTCAATATGTTACCTCCCACTATTATACAGAATCCAGAATCCATGTATTCTAGTTTCTTATGAATGTGTAATGTAGACCAATTTTTGTACAATTCTTAAAACTTCATAAACAGACTCTAGTGTAGTTGGCACCTCATTTCGCTTGGGCGTATTTAAGAGATTAATTATACAACTGAAATGTTATGAAACAGTATAGTGCATATCTATACTTTTTACATTGATGTGTCCTAATTTGGTCAGAAATCTTACTAAATTTTTTTCCATTTTGGTAATTTCTTATATCACAAAATACCAACATACTTTCTCAAATGTTCCAAATCTCTCATTGGTAAATGACAAAAATGAAACACTTCTATTACATTTAATGTCAAGATTGGGACTTATCAAACTACATTACTACAATCACCACCCGATTCCATATTAGTGTACACACAGAATCAATATATATACAATTCCTAAACTATTGTACAAAACTTGAGTAGTGAGTGCCTCGTTTCTGTCACTTATAGATTTGCCACACTCATAAAACATAAATTCACAAAATTTAGGTCTAATTCAGCGAGAAGAAAATATGTCGCACTATCAAGGGGTTAATACGACACATTTTCTTCTCCTCTCTTTGTCCTTGTTGTATGCATTACTATAGTTTACTCACCACTTGCAAAGGTTTATTAATATCATTACTTGTACTATTGTATGGTTGTTACCCTTATTCTATTATACACATTTCATGTTATATGGATTACTATATTGTATATTATACACTCTAAATCATATTGTATATTGTGCATATCAAAAAAAGTTTTTGGCGCGTTGGAGCAGCCGATCTATCCCTACTACGAGTGAGATATTACGCAATATATTTGTTTGTTTTAGTGTTATGTAAAACATATGAATTAAAAACAAAAAAACCTAATATTCATACCAAATAAAACTAGAACCCAAAACTCTAATTCACAAAGGCAATTTCATAATCACAAATTCACAATCACCATTGACTTTAAAATTGACTCAAAATCTATTTGGAATTGCTTTTAAAATCTGCTTATTGACTTATTAGCTTTTTAAAAAGCAATAAGCAGCTTTGAGTGTTTGGCAAGTCAATAAGCACTTTCGCTTTTGGCTTTTCAAAAAGCTAATAAGTCATTTTTTAATAAGCCAAGTTTTTGTGGCTTTTCAAAACTACTTATAGCTTTTTGAATGGTGAATTACCATACTACCCTTATTTTAACTTATATTCACATAACCTTATTATACTCACTCAACCATTTTTAGTCATTTTACATATAAAAACACTTAATAAGCACTTTTGACAAAAAAACATTTTCAATTTAAATAAGAAATCCCAAACAAGCCCTAAGAGAATGAAGTGAAATTATACCCATATCCATGTTGAGCATAATAGGGAAGATTCGAAAGCAAAGTTTCATCGATATCGAAAATCCAAGCATCCATTCCATC
>JBCNJP010000012.1:19228676-19306469 GCA_039602395.1 Deinandra increscens subsp. villosa | reverse complement strand
AGGAGTATGTTAGCAAACACAAACCTACCTCAATTTTTATGGACCGAGGCACTAAAGTACGGCAGTCCATATACACAATAGGGTCCCGTCCAAACCCGTTCCTAAGACACCATTTGAAATTTGGACGGGCAGGAAGCTTCAGTATGCAAGATATGATACGAACGCGGGCTGCCACTGCCGAAGCTAAGCACTATAACCCTCAACAGAGAAAGCTTGACATGAAAACCGTCAGATGTCTCTTCATAGGGTATCCTGAACGATCAAAGGGATTTAGGTTTTATTTCCCTTCTCACTGTACTCGCATAGTTGAAACTCGTCATGCTAAGTTCCTAGAAAACTCTAATGTTAGTGGGAGCAATGTACATCAAGATTTTATTTTACAAGAAGTACAAGAAGAGGAGAAAACTGTACACTTTCCTTCTATTTCACCTCTTGTACATGACATTGCCCCACCTAGTGCTCTCTCGAGGATGATATCACTCCTAATATGCCATCAAATGAAGGCACATCAAATTCTCAAGAACAAAATCCTGACATCGTCACTTCGACCCCAAGACCTGATGCTCCATTAAGGAGATAGTCAAGGTGTAAGATCTACAAGACCTGTTAATTTTGATGATTACGTAACCTATCTTAATGAAGCAGACCTCGGGACATAGGAAAGTATAACGATCCGACCTCCTATAGTGAAGCCATTAGATAGTGACCAATCGTCTAAGTGGAATGAAGCTATGATTGATGAGCTTGATTCCATGAGTAAAAATGACGTTTGGGAACTGGTTGAACTACCTAAGGATGGGTGAAGCCCATAGGATGCAAAGTGGGTTTATAAAACCAAGTTGGATCCAAATGGAAACATCGAACGATATAAAGCACGTTTGGTTGCAAAAGGTTATAACCAAAAGGAAGGAATTGATTACCAGGAGACCTTTTCTCCTGTATCACGAAAAGAGTCCTTAAGGATCGTTATAGCCTTAGTAGCTCATTTTGATTTGGAGCTACATCAAATGGATGTCAAAACAGCTTTCCTTAATGGTGATTTACATGAAGATGTGTTCATGACCCAACCAGAAGGTTTCAAGTCTGAAGGTCAAGAACACCTTAGTATGTAAGTTGAAAAAGTCCATATACGGTCTAAAACAAGCATCACGACAATGGTATTTGAAATTTGATGAAGTTATGAAAAGGAATGATTTCAATAAAAATCAAGTGGACCAATGTACCTACCTTAAAATGAGTGGGAGCAATTTTGTTATACTTGTCCTTTATGTAGATGACATTCTTTTGGCAAGTAACAATTTGGATTTGTTGCATGAGTCAAAGCGATTACTTTCGCGTCATTTTGACATGAAAGATCTCGGTGAAGCCTCTTATGTGATCGGTATTGAAATTCAACGAGATCGAGCAAATGGGACATTAGGCTTGTCTCAAAATGCTTATATTGATCGTGTGCTTACACGTTATAACATGCAACATTGCTCCCCCTCAGTTGCTCCTGTAGTTAAAGGAGATGTTTTTCGGTTCTTTTCAATGCCCGAAAACCGAGGTAGAAAAGGAACAAATGAGAATGATACCTTATGCTTCTGTAGTAGGAAGCCTAATGTATGCTCAAGTTTGTACCCGTCCTGATATTGCTTATATTGCTGGAATGCTAGGCCGTTATCAATCCAATCCTGGCCTAGATCACTGGAAAGCAGCAAAGAAAGTGTTGCGATATCTTCAAGGAACCAAGGATTACAAACTAACTTATAAAAGAATAGATAACTTAGAAGTGATTGGCTATTCTGATTCCGACTTTGCCAAATGCAAAGATGACAAAAAATCAACTTCGGGGTATATCTTTATGTTAGCAGGTGGGCCTATCTCGTGGAGAAGTCATAAACAACAATTAACGACAACTTCAACAATGATGGCAGAGTATGTTGCCGTTTATAATGCAACTTGCCATGGAATGTTGTTGAGGAACCTAATTAGTGGACTTAAAGTTGTAAACTCCATATCAAGACCATTGAAGATTTACTGTGACAATTCTGCTGCTGTCAGCTTTTCGAACAGTAACAGTTCGAGCGGGGCAGGATTATATCTTGATACAAAGTTTTTGTTCGTACGAGAACGAGTAGAGGAAAATAACCTTTGTATCGAGTACATTAGCACTCACAATATGCTTGCGGACCCGATGATGAAAGGTCTACCACCCAAAGTCTTTCAAGAGCTTGTAACAAAGATGGGTTTTACTAAAGATCTTGTATGATATCATAATATTCTAATGAATTATTTGCTAAAATTTCCTCGAATGTATAATCTCATTGTCTATAATAATGTATGCATGCACTTATTTATACATAGACACACCTATACAATTAGATGTTGTATATATTGGTCATTTTGGTTTTTAAAGTATACTAATTGTTTTATGTTGAGAATTTAGTATGATTGATGGGGGTCCTCGTGTTGAAAAAACTCGAATGACTGTATCTTTTTGCTGAGATCTTAACATGAAACTTTATGAGTATTATCTTGGCCAAACTTACTAATACTCATCATTAATGGTCACTGGGCCAAGTGGGAGAATGTTGGAAATTATCCACATAATTGTGGCCTTAGGACCATTACATAATTATTAATTAACTATACCAATATGACGTTAATGGTCCCCAACATTTATTTGATGGAAGTAAATGTAAATATTAATAAGTTAAGGGGCAATTAAGATTTCCTTTTAGATTCCTATTATTAAGGAAGAAATACAGGGATTTTTGATATGCGATTATTACATTTCACGATCAAGGAAACTGATTATCAAAAATCCCCTCTCAAGAACACCACTAAGGATTCTTCCTAATCATCCATCGATTCAAGGTATCATAACGGGAATCAACCAATGACTTCTTCATCATCAAATATTGTGTGCCCTACTACAAGTAAGTTTTATGATTCATGTTGTATTTTGATGATTACTTGATTGAATTGGTGATTAGGGTTCTGGGAAATTGATTCATAATCAAGAATTAATTAACACAAACAACTAGGGGTGAGCAAAAAACCGAAAAAACCGAACCGAAACCCGAAAAACCGAAAAAACCGAACCAAAAAAACCGAAACCGAACAAAAAACCGGAGAAACCGAACCGGAAAAACCGAAACCGAAATATATGGTTCGGTTTCGGTTTTTTGTTTTCCAAAAACCAAAAAAACCGAACCGAACCGAATTTATATATAATTATATATAATATTAGTTTCAAAACTATTATAAGAGTATTCTAACTGAGAATATAAACAAAAGCCTCCTTGTCACGATTGGTAGCATCATTTTCTTTGGACCAAGAGGTCCCGATTTCAACCCTCCTCCGCGTTAAAATTTATTTTTAGCTTACTAGTTTGCTTTCCTCTTCTTCCTTCAAAACTTCATTTTCTTTAACATTTAGTTTGTTCCTATCCCACATCGATTTTCATACATGATTTGAAGCTCATCCCTTTCTATAAAACAAAGAAGACATTCTTCCAAACATCAAACTTTGTAAACAAGTTTGATCTGTATGATCTTATCGATTTGAGCATGGATTGTCTAAGCTTCAAAACATCATTCTTTTAATAGATTAAAATTAAAATAGAATGTTCTTATTTCAATTTTAACACCAATAGATGACTAAATTTGTTTCGTGTTTCATTGGTTTGTTTTGTTCGTGTCTCTGCGTTTTATTCATTTCATGTGGTACTGGGAGGCTCCCTAGGTCATGGTTTGAATCCAGAAATGAACTGATTGGTTGATCCTTTTTTTATCGAATACTATTATAATCGTTCATGACATTTCAATCACAAAGACGATGTGCTTATGTCAAGGAAATATTCAAGGTGGAGTTCTGGTTGCAAAATTTTGGGTGTAATGACAATGTTTTAATTGCACCAGTAGGAAATTCATTCACCCCTCTGTTGTCGTTGCTACGATTAATCAGTTTTAAGCTCATGTTAAGGATGGAGGTTCAAATTCATAGATGGTTGAAAGGAATGGAAACATTTGCTACCTTTTGTCAACTAGTGATAGGCGTTTGATATACAAATCCTCGGAGGAAATTGGGAGGTTATGACAAGGTGGTTTTAGCTTGCTGGCTCTCTGCTTATTATTATCCTTTTGTCCTTGTTTTGGTTTTTGTCTTGGTTATGGTTTTGAAAAAAGTATATAAGCAACAATCCCACATGGTAGCTTTAACAAAAATTTAGATGGAAATTCCACAATAAAAGCTATCCCACATTGCTTATTTGAAAAAAGTAACTTGGGTTCATGCCTTATTAAAAGGAGGCTCATGTGATTGATCATATAATATGATATGCTTGAGTTGGTTTAACTTAGCTACTAGTCTTGTTTAGATTAGATTATTAGCCCATTGGCTTATAAGTCTAGCTGAACGAGTTAAAGAGTTAATAGCTTCAAACTTTTTGTTTGTTTTTTCTAGCTTTTAGTTTTTCGGTTTTTGATAACTTTTAATTTTCGGTTTTAAACCGAAAACCGAACCGAACCGAGATTAAAAACCGAAAAACCGAAACCGATAAAAACCGAAACCGTTTGGTTTTTAAAATGAAAAACCGAAAATTTCGGTTTCGGTTTCGGTTGGGGTCAAAAACCGAACCGAACCGAACCGTGCACACCCCTACAAACAACCATCTGAGAAAGTAAGATTGCCCAGGAAGAACGATAAACAATAGTGTTAACTCAATATAATATGACACAGAGTTAAACATGTCTGGTTTTGAGTTAAACAAGTTTCGTGACACGTTTATGACACGATTAAATCAAGTCTAAACATGTTTTATCTTATCTAACATGTTTATGACACGATTAACCATGTTTATAATGTAAAATAATTAAATGTATATTAACTTATTGTTAGTTAAGTTAATATGTTATGGTTTATAATATTTGGTAACATTTAAATTGGATGCACTCATCATGTTAAATGAGGCATGTACTCGTGTCGTCTCCTGATACTTAACATGCAATAATAATCGTGTCAAAATAGGTCGTGTGGTTATCACGGTTATAAACAAGTTCGTGTTTGAAGAAAATGACACGATTAGTTAATCGTGTCGTATATGAAGTATGCGTAAAAGTTGAATCGATTTTTCATTAAACAGTGGAGGTGTACATATACAACGGGAAAATAAAAATAAACTAAAAAGTAGGAGTAAAGTAAGGGTTAGACTAAGGAAACTACAACATCTATAATATTTGAAATTCAAAAGGCTGGGGCCACTATTGTTTTATGACACGATTAACCATGTTTATAATGTAATATAATTAAATGTATATTAACTTATTGTTAGTTAAGTTAATATGTTATGGTTTATAATATTTGATAACATTTAAATTGGATGCACTCATCATGTTAAATGAGGCATGTACTCGTGTCGTCTCCTGATACTTAACATGCAATAATAATCGTGTCAAAATAGGTCGTGTGGTTATCACGGTTATAAACAAGTTCGTGTTTGAAGAAAATGACACGATTAGTTAATCGTGTCGTATATGAAGTATGCGTAAAAGTTGAATCGATTTTCATTAAACAGTGGAGGTGTACATATACAACGGGAAAATAACAATAAACTAAAAAGTAGGAGTAAAGTAAGGGTTAGACTAAGGAAACTACAACATCTATTGTTTTATTATTTTGAAATATTTTCATCTTTAACATTCCCCCGCAAGATGAACTGTCGTGGAGTGAGTCCAATCTTGGATATTAGAAGTTGAAATCTAGGACGAAGGAGAGGTTTAGTGAGAGCATCGACAAGCTGATCATCACCTGCAATATGATCATCACCTGCAATATGTGTTACCTGTAGTGATCCGTCTTGGACTTTATCTCGGACAAAAAGGAAGTCTAATGCTAAGTGTTTCATTTCGCGGGTGAAATAGTGGGTTTGTTGAGTAGTGGGTAGCACTTAAGTTATCACAATAAATCGTGGGTGTGATTTGGGACTTGAATCCCAATTCTAATAATAAAGAGATATTCCGTTGTACTTCAGTGGTAGCTGACGCGACGGCTCGGAACTCAGCTTCAGTGGTGGAACGAGCAACTGTAGATAGTCTTTTAGAGCTCCATGAGATAGGGTTGGAACCGAGATATGCGATGTAGCCCGTTATTGATACGGATCTAACCCTCGATGGAGACCCGAACCGTACGCCATTCGGACCAAGTAAACCGATTGTCAACCAAAGTGGCTAGGAGGCTGGCCCAGCAGAAGCAAACCCATTCGACCCATTATGGAGTATTTTTAAATTTCATGTATCTTTATCTTCAAGTTTGTTTAAGATTGTGTTTATCTTTTTTTGGTCGTTATCTCTTCGTTGATTCCTTATTTAAAACATTGTAGGCTCCTTGGTTGAATGGTTGAATTATTTTGAAAGTTTCTTAAACGTGTTATCGTTTATGCTTCCGGTTGGCCGGAATTATCACCAGCAACGATCGTTAAAATCGTAGTATTGTTGAAGTTGTACCACATCAGCGATGTCCGGTCGAAGACTGCCCAGGAACCGTGTGATAATGTGTTCCTCATCTTCCTCAGTGCCACAACGCATTCGCATGAGTTCGAACTCCCCAATAAATTCCTCCATAGAGAAAGTGTTTTGTTTTAGATTATGATACTCCAAGTAGGTGTCTTGTTTATACGTAATTGGTAGATACTTCGTCTGTAACAAGCGCTTCATCTTGTCTCATCTACCTTGTGTTTACCCTCCCGATAACGTTTTTCCAGCAGATGATCCCACCACAACGATGTATGTTTTTTTAATTTAATTGCAACAAGTTTTACCTTTAGGTGGTCGGGAATATCCCGAAGATCAAAGATCCACTCCACAGTCTGAAGCCAGTCAAGGAAATCATCCGGTTGTAGCCTGCCTTCGAACTCGGGAATCTCGGTGCATAAACCCAAGGACCGAAGATGGTCGGTCGGTTGTTGGTGCGTTGCTGGTGGTGTGCGTGACCTGCGAGGAGGCGGTGTGCGGTGTCGAGGAGGCGTTTGATCTCTCTGGCGGCGGGGGGCAAAAAAAATTTCTGAACCCGTCATCGTATTCTTCATACGCATCTCCAAAAGAATTATTTGCTCTACTTCCTTCTCTTCCATCATACCTAAGAAAAGGATTAACTTCAAGTTCATGAACCCGTTGACGAAGACGTTCTATCTCAGCATCACGAGGATCACGTCCCTCGTGACCGTTGCCTCCGGCGGCGACTCGACGGTACGGCGGTTGGTGATCTCTTCCCGACATTCTGAGAAATTCCTGAGCTCTGAATACCACTTGATACGGATTCGTATAAGCGGGTAGTAACGAACCTAGGCGAACCCTAGCAGCAACGAGCTTGGCCAACCAAGAACTCGTTGATGGTGATAATTCCGACCAACCGGAAGAATAAACGATAACACGTTTAAGAAACTTTCAAAATAATTCAACCATTCAACCAAGGAGCCTACAATGTTTTGAATAAGGAACCAACGAAGAGATAACGACAAAAAAAAGAAGATAAACACAATCTTAAACAAACTTGAAGATAAAGATACTTGAAATTTAAAAATACTCCATAATGGGTCAAATGGGTTTGCTTCTGCTGGGCCAGCCTCCTAGCCACTTTGGTTGACAATCGGTTTACTTGGTCCGACTTGCGTACGGTTCGGGTCTCCATCGAGGGTCGGATCCGTATCAGTTATGCTACGCCAAGTCTCTTTATCACCCGCCCAATCTGCATCGGTGAAAACATGAAGATGAAGTGGAGATTGGCGATGAAGTAATATTCCATGATGAAGAGAGCCATGTAAATAACGTAACACACGTTTTAATGCAGTCCAATGTATGGTAGAAGGTGCATGCATAAACTGTGAAATTATGTTTACTGTAAAGGCAACATCGGATCTAGTGACAGATAAATATTGTAGAGCACCAACGATAGATCGGTAATCTGACGGGGAGGATAAGGGTGTGTGATGTATGCTAAACACATCTGGTTTTCCCTGGTATTTTGTATAGTACTTGAGTCGAGTTTGAGTCATTTTTATTTGGTATTTTATCTATTTTAGTATTTGAGTCTTAATGTGCTATCGAGTCATTTTTGTATATTTTGGTGTGAGTTTAGATAATTTTTTGAGTCGTGAATTTAATTATGTCAATGTGCTCAAAATTGTTTAATTATGTTAGGTTGTAGGTTGACGTATGAGTCGAAGGGAATGGTATGATATTACATCTAAGATGGAGGACTGGTGTAGATTTATATCTAAGATCAAGGGCCTAAGTGTAACTATGTGAAAGTCTAGCATGATTTTAAATGTGATTTGGAGAACCATACGTAAGGGTATTTCAACACAATTTGAAAAAAGGGATAATTAAAAGGAAAAAAGACCCTACGTATACAATAAGAAATAAAGGAGTGGCACTTTGACGGAAATTAGAGGAGAAATAAAGAATCCAACATTAATATTAATTTGAGATTTGAGGTGGTGACTTGTGAAGGAATATATAAAGAAATAATTTCATATCCTAATCCTAATAAAGCAATAAAATTAGTGCCACATGTCTCATTTATAAATGGTCCACATCACCACCGCCACATGTCAAGCTCACATTGAATTACCAATTTAGTAAATCATCAATTAGGATTAATTAGCAATTTTGTCAAAACTAAATTTTTATTTTTAAAAGTTTGATAAAATTAATATAGATTTGATTAATATACTTAATATTTTTAGTCTTCTGTGAAAAATAATCAACAACTTCTTAAACATAATAAGTTTTTTAAATGTATTAAATTATTATTTAATATATTATAAGAATTTTATATCAATCATAATTTTCAAATTTATTAATCATTTATGTATCTAATATTATAAATCCATATTCAGCCCGTGTAGTACACGGGTTACTAACCTAGTATATCATATATCACTATAAATATATAAATATAGTAAATTTCATATGTATGCTAATCAAATTCTAAATATCATATATATCCTTTACTAATAAAATTTTATTAAATGCCAGCTTTACCCTTTTCAAATATACATGTTTATATTTCTTTTTATTTTATTGGGTCTCACTAATCATTTAAGGTTTCAATTGTATTCTTCTTCACTCCTATTCTTCTTCACTCCTGCTAGTGTGTTCTAAATTGTTATCATTTTTGTTGTATCTGTATTCCAATGAATCAACTAATAATATACATTTTAAATGGAAAATTGAAATTAAATAATCCAAGTTATTGGGTAACGACGGATAATAATCCGAATTCTAATATTGGCCTACAATAATCCCAATTATATTGGTCTTGGAATTCATTGGGTCGCCGTTAATTTTTCACTAACTCCGTTAGTTGTATGTTGACGTGGCACATGCCACGTCAGCAAGTATGAAGCCACATCACCTGCCACATCAGCAAAAATGATGCCACATCACCTGCCACGTTAGCAAGTACTAGCGGAGTTAGTGAAAAATTAACGACGGCCCAATAAATTCCAAGACCCAAATAATTGGGATTATTGTAGGCCAATATTAGAACTTGGATTATTATCCGCCAATACTCAATAACTTGGATTATTTAATTCCAATTTTCGATTTTAAGTAATTAAATTTTGTATGCTTCTTTCGTTCTTTAGTTTTAACATATTAGTTCAACAAATTATTCCTTGCTTCACATTTGTCAAATTTAGTTTCTGTATGTTGCTTCCGTTATATGTATGAATCCGTGGTGATGTATGTCCAAGCAAATTATTTCTTTTTCTTTTTTCAATTGATTCAACAAATTGTTTATTTTTAATTTTCTTTTGTTTGTTGTATGATGCATGTTTTTGTATTTAATCAAAAAAATATTGAAGATGTTGGAAATTGGAATCGATGAAAACCTACAAAATGAAAAGGAAACATAGAAAGGGGAAAATATAGGTTAAAATCAGTAAAGAAGGAATGTTAGTGTTTTAAGAAAATAAAGGGTAAAAAAGTCATTGTATAAAATTCTTTTTATTAAAGGAAAATTGGACATAAATAATCCGAACTATCAAATATTGGCCGAGAATAATCCCAACTATACATTTGGTCACTGACAGTCTCAACTATTCATCTTTTTTTTTAATAATAATCCTTCCGTTAAAAACCTTAACGCCCGTTAAGTTGAAGCTGATGTGTCATCCACGTGCACATTTTTTAATGACGTGGAGATGCTTACATGGATTTTCGTATTTAAAAAAAAAAAAACCCTCCTACATACGTACGTACGTAGGTAGATTTGAAGCCCTAATCACCCAACCTCAGAATGTAGGAGGGTTGCAAACGATTATGAGTTTGGGTGATTAGGGCTTCAAATCTACCTACGTACGTACGTATGTAGGAGGGTTTTTATTTATTTTTCTTTTTTTTTAAATACGAAAATCCATGTAAGCATCTCCACGTCATTAAAAAATGTCCACGTGGATGACACATCAGCTTCAACTTAACGGGCGTTAAGGTTTATAACGGAAGGATTATTATTAAAAAATGGATGAATAGTTGGGACTGCCAGTGACCAAATGTATAATTGGGATTATTCTCGGCCAATAGTTGATAGTTCGGATTATTTATGTCCAATTTTCCTTTATTAAATGTATTAAAATGGATATATTTGATATTTTGATTATTTTAGAGGGATATATATGATATTTAGAGTTTAGTTTGAATATATATGATATTTATAAAGTTTATAGGGATATATATGAAATTAACCCATATATAAAAATAGAACCCTACGGACGAAAAAGGGATTCCGCACATGAATTTCAATTCAGCGGACATTAGGGAATTTGAAAAATACAATTTTTCAGCCGACGCAAAGAGAGTTCGAGGGGACGTATTTTGAAGCCAAGAAAGAGTGGGGATCAAGAAGGAAAATCATGGTTCAATCATTCGACAACGGTTAATCATCCGGGTTCTTTTCATATTGTATTTTACTGATCAATTGTTAGACTAAAACTATGTTTGTGACTAAATTGATAATTTTTATTATTGTTTTCGGTTCAAACATGGTGGTAGGCTAGACTTTCGCTGCCACCTAGATCGGTATGATCTTGCTCGGTTTATGATAATTTCTATTGGTGGATGATGCTCTATTAAATTCCTTTAATTGATTCCAATTGGTGTATATGCATATTATTATTATTAGGGTTTTATTTATTAGTTAATGCTTGAATTGTCTTCGAATGTCTTTCGGGTTGGGTAATCCAATTATAGTCGCTAGCTTTAGGGTTAGTAACCGAAGAGTGGTTTAGGAGACGTCCCGAGCCATAGTTGTTAATTAATATTTATTACTTTGACTGTAATGTTCTTCCTATCTAGAGACCCAAAAGAATATATTTTGATTGAAAGAGAATAATACCTTGAGGATGAGGAATAACTTCAACTCCAAGAAAGTAAGATAAAGAGCCTATGTCTTTGAGGGAAAATTTATGGGCTAGAAAGTCGATGAAAGATTGGATGTGAGAAGCCGAAGGGCCGGTGACAATGATATCATCTACGTAAAAAAGGACGAATATGGGGCAGTGAGAGGAAGTGTGGATAAAGAGGGAGGGGTCAGATATAGTTGGTTTGAATTGTTAAGAGAGAAGGAATTGTTTTGAGTTCCGTGTACCATGCACGTGATGCTTAACGGAGGCCATAAACTGCCTTGTTGAGCTTGCACACATGAGATGGGTAGGATGGGTCAAAAAAACCAACGGGTTGAGCCATGTAAACATCTTCATGAAGAGTTGAGGTGTAAAATAAGTTTAATACACTCACCACCGTTGTCTGAATAAAGTTGTTTGATAGTTGTTTGAAATTGGTTTTCAACTAGTTTTTGAAAACGTATGAAGGTGGACAAAGAATCTGATTTGTTTTTAAGTGGATATAACCAAATATATATGGTAAAGTGGTCCACAAATATGATATAGTATTTGTATCAATCTATGGAATATATTGGTGAGGACCATACATCAGTGAAAATTATATATAAGGGAGATGTAGAAGTAATTGTTGATAAAGAAAAAGGTAGCTTGTGTGCTTTATTAATTTTGCAGGAATTACAATAATATCAAAAGATAAATTTCGACTAGAACTCAAAAAGAAGATAGAAGATTCAAAATTTTATTTTATGGATGGCAAAGTCTATGATGCCAATTTATTTGTTGAGTCTTCTGTGAGGAAAGTACGATGGGTCGGACTGAAGAATGCAACTTGGATCCAAGCTCATATAAACCCTTGCGAGCTATCACTTGTAGAAGAATCTGACTCTTTTTTAGATCCTTGATGAGAAACATGTAGAAAAGAAAGCAATTAGGAATTGATAATTACGACATAAACTTGGTATTTAAATAAAATTGCGTGCAATATGTGGAACACACAGAACATGATTGAGGACTAAAGGTGCATGAGAAGTGGAGATGAGAGTTGAACCAACATGACTGATAGTTAAGCATGTACCATTTCCTATGACAACCTCATCACTTCCATCGTAAGGGGCATGCATGGATAGATTTTGTAGGTCATTTATGACGTGATGCGAAGCCCCACTATCAAAAATCCAATCTGTTGCAGGAAGTGTAGTTTGAGTGTCCAATGTATGAAACTACGAGAGTTTGCATGTATGTTTCTAGTATGTGAAGGTATACTTACATTGGGATGATCTTTCTTAAAGACACTGCAATTGCCAAGGGAATGACCACGAGTATGACAATATTGGCACTTTCAAGTTATGGACGGGAACACGTGTGGCTGCTGCTCGGGACGATTGGTGTCGGTTGAAGACCAGAAGCTTGATTAGTGGGTTTGTTATTGTACTTTCAGGTCCACTGTCGTGCAGGTTGGCGATGAGCAACAAAGGCGATGGCTTGTTGATGAACTGTGGTAGCAGGGGTAATTTGAGCTAAAGCAAGCTCATGATTAATTAGTTTTTTTGTAAAGTTCATTTAATGAAATGGTTGTGTCATGAGCACAAACGACATCAAGAATAGGTTTGTACAGGACTTGATCCAAACTTGCTAAAACACTATCGGTAACATCTTCATCATCTGTTTTCTTACCTAAGATGGCCAACTCATCGATAATGGTTTTGATTTCCTACATGTAGTCGGTGATGTTTTGGTTTTGTTTCTTTGAGCATTGCTTCAAACTATGTTGTAGTTGCTTGATGTGGCCTCTATAGGGAGATGCATAAGTGCTAGAAAGTGTTTTCTAAGCCTCAAGAGATGACTTTGCATTGGTAACAAGTGGTATTAGGGATGTTGAAAGTGTACCGATGATGGCTCCAAAAAGGAGTCGATCTTGACGAAACCAAGCGACAAAGTCTTTGTGGGGTGTGGATGTTCCGTTGGCATCAACAATAGGTTGGGGTGATGGGAATGTTCCATCTATGAATTTATAAAGATCAAGATCATGTAAAAAAGCTTCAATTTTAGTTTTCCAACCCAAATAGTTGGTGGATGTGAGTTTGAGATTAGTGGGGAAGGTACCAAATGTGAGATTTCCTGCAATATAGTTGACAGAAAGGTTGTTTGGTTGAATGTTTGTTTGAGTAATAATACAATCCGCCATTGTTGGGGAATGAGGGGAAGATATGTTGCTTTTTGTTGGATGCGATAGAGAGAGAACAATGGTTCAGAGGGCTCTGATACCATATAAAGTAGACATAAAAGTTGAATTGACTTTCATTGAACACTGGAGGTGTGCATATACAACAGGAAAATAAAAATAAACTACAAAGTAGGAGTAAAGTAAGGGCTAGACTAGAGAAACTACAATAACTATAATATTTGAAATTCAAGCTTCTGCACGTGAGTTAAAGGCCATCGCCACTATTGTTTTATTATTTGAAATATTTGTATCTGTAACATCGTAGTCGTGTTTCGTACTTGTGTTAATCGTGTCGTGTCGTATATGACATGTTTAACACATTTAGACTTGGATTGCAAGCCCTAAGTTTACTAACCTCTACCAAGTTAGCTAAATTGGTAAGATGACTCGTGATAAAAAGATTGATTATCCTTAATTTGTTTGTTTTGTTATTGTAATAAAAGGATTTTAACCAACTAGCATTTGGTTTGATGGTAAGATGTTAAGGAGAGCTACATCCTTAGATACTGAAGAGTAGAAAATCTTATCTTATCTTATATTATAAATTATAAATTATAATTATAATAACCAAATATGTAGATTTAGTGCTAAAATTAAGTGCGTAAAAGTTTGGTTGTAGAAAAAGTAATAACCATTTTATATGTCATAGATTCTTGTTAATTGGGGATTTAGAAATCATGTCACAGATTTGAAATCTTTCGAGATGCAAGTTTTTTTTTTAATCATACTTAAAGTAAATTTAATGTTCTATATCTACTATTTAATATATTCTTTTTAATGGTAAATATATCATATTCGAAACTTGTGGGCTCAAAAAACTCTATTCACTTAGGATTGATAATTTTTATCATAGATATGTTAACACGGGACGACATAAAGTTAAACATGTCTAGTTTTAAGTTGAACATGTTTCGTGTCATAAACAGACTGACACGTTTATGACACGATTAAATAAAGTCTGAACAATTTTCACTGTTATAATATTCCAGAAGTAATTCCTACAATCAATGGGTTCAATCACAATGTATAATGTTTTTCATTATTAGATATGAACTTGTGTATAAATCAAGGAAAGCTAATTTGTTATTCATTGTTGTATTATCCTCGATTTAATTATATATCGTTTGAATTTATGAAATGGGTTGATTAAGAATATCGCAACATTAAATTAGTGGCGTGTACATCTGGACAATAATCACGCCCTGACATATTCCACCGTCGGTTGAGGTGTGACAAATATCATACCCATTAATTTGGCAAAACATGCAAAAGAGTAAGGATCTATTTCGATTTCTCCTATTTTTGTTTCTGGGCCATGATTGGCGAGAATTGGTATTCGACCTATGAGGCTGTCAAGAATCGGAAGAGTGGTTGGGCCAATTGTAGTTTGGATTGGGGGGGTTGGTTTCTAGTTTGGTAGGATTGTATCGGACGGGAGTTTAGAGCAGTGGTGTAGTTGGCGGTTCAGATGGTAGTGAGGATAGGTTCCACATTTTTTAGTGTTCACTCATAGTCTACAAGCTTATCAAAGAGTTCGAAGAAGGTGACGGAGTGTCAAACATCTTAATTGCAGCCACGACAGTGTAGTAATCATCGCTAGTTGGTTGAGAATGTCGATCATGAGATCCTTGAGAATGTCGATCATGAGATCCTCATCATCAACGGGGCTCTGGCCAATGCAAGATCGTTGGCAATGGTTCTCATATCTTGCAGGAATTCGGTGATGGAGCAAGAGCCTTTTGGATTGGCGGTGAGTTTGGATTTGAGGGAGATGATGTGAGATCGAGATGCGTTGGCGTAGCTTGTGGTAAGACGTTTCCAAGCGTCATTGGAGCTGTTTGCAGAGGAGATGAGGAGTTGGATATGATCGGTGTAACCGCCTAGGAGAGCACTAATCAAAATTTGGTCTTGTCGGCACCATTAGGCATACTCAGTGCTCGTTTTTGTGGGTGGTTTGGAGGAGCCATCAATGAAGTGACGGAGATCAAGACCGATAAGGGTTGAGACGACTTGTTTGCGCCAAACGGAAAAGTTAGAGGGGTGAGTTAATGGGAAAATGGCTTGCGGCAATGAGTTGGAACACGTGGTCAGTGACGAAGCTTAAAAGAAATCCCCGAGGGGACGGAGTTCAAAAATTCTACTGGAGGGGTGATCCCAATACATCTGAGGGGGCGATACTCAATACATATAATTTTTTTTACATAAAATCATAAAAATATGTACTTCTAGACAAAAAAAAATAACCGAGAATAGCCCCCCTCTCCGTCCCAATGAAGCTTCGTTAATGCACATGGTATAGGACTACGCACGTCAAAACCTAACAAATGAAAGAGTACGATCCTTCTCATAACCCCAACTTATGAAACGTTTTATGGAATGTTAAGATATATAATATTTATTTATTACGGAATATATACGAATTTAAAACTCTAATTTTGGCACCTTATTTTTCATTTCTCATGCCTTCATGTTAACGATTAAAATTCACTACGGCTATATTTCGAAACTTACTAGCCGTTCCATCGTCACCGCATAAACCCCAAATCCCATTAAAATCCCTAATTTTTCATTCACGTAAATAAACCCCAAAAATCCTCAATCAAATCCTATCACATAATCGCTCTTGCCCTCTCTCAATCGCCAACGATCTGATTACGCTCTCCACTTGTTCTTTCTTTCTCTCATTACTGTTTTGTTAATCTGATTTCTGTTCATATCTTGACAATTAATCTCTTTGTTTGCAGGATTTTTGCGATCTTTTTAGTTTTTATACAGTTTGTTACTACTAACACCATGGATGCAGGTTCTGAACGTTCTTCAGCCACCAAGTCACAATCACGTCCTCCTCTTCAGGAGCAATTCCTTCGCAGAAAAACTTCTCGTGAAAACGTAAATTCTCTTCGTACAGTTTCGTGATTTTGTTTTCGTTTGATGAATCTGATAATAAATTAGGGTTTTGTTTCCTGTTTCATCGATTTACTTGTAGTTGGATCGATTCATACCGAACAGATCAGCTATGGATTTTGATTACGCGCATTACATGCTAACCGCAGCCAAAAAAGGAAAGGAAAATCTGACTGCGATCTCACCGTCTAGGGAAGCGTTCAGGAAACGGTTGGCGGAGAGCCTCGATATGAACAGAACCAGGATTCTTGCGTTCCGGAACAAGCCTACTACACCAAAGGATCCGATTTCAAGCGATAGTTCTTTGTTCCAACAGTCTGAACCAGTAAAACCCCGTAGATACATCCCTCAGGTGATCGATCGTCTAAATTATCAATTCGTAACTAGATTTGTGCTATTGTTTGAAGCCTTATGTTGCGTTTTTTTTGTTAGCGAAAAGTTGGCTTACTTGTTAAGTTTAATTATTGTAATGCCTTGTCTAGCAAGTTAGGTTAGGCTTGAAGACCGAGTTTTGGTTTAGTTTTTGAGATAGTTTTCTGAAGCAATTCGTATCGTAACTAGATTTAGATTTGTGTTATTGTTTGAAGCCTTAGGATGTGGTTGGTTGTTGTTAGCTAAAATTTGGCTTATTTCTTAAGTGTAATTATTATAATACCTTGTCTAGCAAGTTAGATTAGGCTTAAATACCGAGTTATGGTTTAGTTTTTGAGATAGTTTTCTGAACCATTACGATTAAGCGTGAGTTATTCACTGTTTATCGTGTTTGTGTTTATACTGATTCTGGACTTGATTTGTTTGATTTCAGACTTCTGAGAGGACATTGGATGCACCGGATCTTAAAGATGATTTCTACTTGAATCTGCTAGATTGGGGAACCAGCAATGTTATTGCGATTGCCCTAGAAAATACGGTGTATCTATGGGAAGCTGAAAATGGTAACACCTCAGAACTCGTTACAGTAGATAACAGTATTGGTCCGGTGACGAGTGTTAAATGGGCACCTGACGGCCGCCACATTTCCGTCGGTCTGAATAGTTCGGATGTCCAACTCTGGGATGCCACCTCCAATAAGTTGGTACTAATCTGGTCTTTGATCAGCTAATTTCATGATTTAGATCTTCATGTGTTTTTCACCTTTTTTAATGTTCTTTGAATTCATCTTTTGTTTTCTTAAACAGTTGAGAACACTGAGAGGATGCCATCAGTCTAGAGTTGGGTCATTGGATTGGAACAACCACATTCTCACAACGGGAGGAATGGATGGCGGGATCGTAAACAACGATGTTAGAATAAGATCACATATAGTCCAAGCATACTCCGGCCACCACCAAGAAGTTTGCGGGTTAAAATGGTCGGATTCTGGTCGACAGTTAGCCAGCGGTGGCAATGACAATCTTCTCCATGTTTGGGACAGAGCAATGTCGTCATCTGTTAATTCACGGAATCAATGGCTGCACCGGCTGGAGGATCACACAGCGGCGGTGAAAGCACTGGCTTGGTGTCCGTTTCAGGGCAATCTTCTTGCTTCCGGTGGCGGGGGTGGTGACAAGTGTATAAAGTTTTGGAACACACACAGTGGTGCTTGCTTGAACTCGGTGGACACTGGATCCCAGGTGTGTGCGCTTTTATGGAACAAAAACCAGCGTGAGTTGCTGAGCTCACATGGGTTTTCACAGAACCAGTTGACTTTATGGAGGTATCCATCGATGGTTAAAATGGCGGAGCTTACTGGCCACAGATCAAGAGTTCTTTTCATGGCACAGGTATAGTCAAAATCAAGGAGAAAGTGGTGGATTTTCTTGTAGTTTTGAAAGTCTAACTTTATTTCAATTTGTTTGCAGAGCCCAGATGGTTGCACAGTTGCATCTGCCGCTGGAGATGAGACATTGAGACTTTGGAATGTGTTTGGGAACCCTGAAGCGGCTGCTACCCGAAAGGCCGTCCCTGAGCCATTTCCTCATGTGAATCGTATTCGTTAATTCGTAGTTTTTACACTAAACAGTTGCAGATTGGTATAGTCAAAACCAGTTGACTTTTTGGTACAGTCAAAATCCATATTGTACAGTCAAACACTATTTTACTCCCAACAATAGTAACCATCATATCATAGTTAGACACCTAATTTACCACAGTGAGAAAGTGACAACTAACAGAACCATATGTATCTAGATGAATCTGATCAATCGTTGTTATGGACATAGTCTCTTTCTTTACAATATTACAGTGAATTGAATTTACTTATTAATGGGTCGGTTTAATAGGAGTGCAAATGATCCGAGCAGCTCGTTAGCTACTTAAGATTGTCTCGTTAAAATCTTAATCTATCAAGCTTAAACGGCCCAGCTTGAGTCTAAAGCTAAGCAGTCCATTCTTAATTTATTTAATATTTAAGTATGTATTTTTCTACATTTTTTTAAGACAATGCGATTCTTAATATACCCGCATATTACATTTGTCTAGGTTTGACCTTCATATCGTGCTCTTAAAGGCAAAACGTCTACTTTTTTTTTTTAATTTGTTTAGGCTTTGAGGCATTGTCTCTTTATATACATCTTTAATTTTAAAGAAACTCGATTATTTATAGAAAAACCTCTCTAACCTAGGGAACATCTTGCTCACATGGAGGTTTTGAATCTAAGATGTTAAGGCCTCAAAGTTCCTCAAATAGTCATTGAGCAATAAACTGATGGTCGATCACCAACTTAAATTATATATTTGTTTACATGATAATTTTATACAAAATTGACCAAACTGATTTTATTGGCATACCCATCATCCCGCAAGGCACCAATAATTGACCAAAAGCTCATTGTAACCTCCTCCCACATTGGATTCATCACCCAACTCAAGTTGTCACACAATATATTTTTCACACACGTATGTATATAATAAAAAAAATGTAAACTAGTTAATTAATAATACACCAACTAGTCATTGAGCAATAAACTGATGGTCGATCACCAACTTAAATTATATATTTGTTTACATGATAATGTATTGTTATCCATGTATTGTTATCTAAAAAAAAACATGCTATAATCGTCTATTTAGTTTATATGAGGGCAAATGTAATTGTACATAATTTTAAGATTTAATTGCAACTTTTAAAACATATCATAAAAATCTTTAAATATAAATGGGTGATCAATAATCTTATAAATGTAAATTATTATTGTAATATCAACAATGCACATAAGTGAATTGAATATTAATTTTATATAATTTTTAGTTTGTTTATGTTATTAAAATCTTTTTTTTAATTATTTAAATCTGTTTGGAACATTTCTTTTTTCCTTTTTAATATTTTAAAGCATTATTATCTTTTTGTTTTACAACATTTTAAATATTAACACTTATCCTAAAACCTAATAGATCGTGATCATTTTTTTTATTTTTAAATTTAATTTCTTGTTCTTTTAACGCTTATTTTTACAAGGAGCTAGCTTTTAACATAATTTTCTTTCACAAAACATACGCTCGCGGCATGGTTTTTTATACAAAATCCACTGCTACGAAGTGTGTGTAATAATCCTCAACTAAAGTATTATAGGTAGTGTTCAGTTTTTTATATTAAATCTAGAAAAAAAAACATATCAAATTATAAAAATTGTATTCATCTTTGAATCCCTTGATAATTTTTTAATAGAATAGAAAAATAATAAACTAATCTTTTAAATTTTCAAAAAATTAAGATTTTTTCGTCCATATTTTATTAGATTCTTTTTCCCGGAAAATCATTTCATTCGGAAAGTCAAAATTAAAAAAAGAAAAAGAAATTAAAATTAAGAAATTAAATTAAAAAAATAAGCAATAAACAAGTTGTGTTTTGTAGAAGAAAACGAGGCCAGAAGTTGATACATCACTGCAATCAGGTTATCATCACCTCTCTCTCTCTCTCTCGCAGGCAACCAGGAGCTCATCACCGGAGGTAATCTCGAAATCAACTTCCGTTCTCGTTTTCCGGCAATCTGTTTTCTGATAATGTAGTTCTGTGATGAATCACAGCACGTTGATTCATTCATTATTCGATCCTTGATCTATCGTTTTGCGATTTCAATCCACAATGCACTGTTTGTATGCGTGATCGTTTTTTAGGCTTTTGTTTCGTAGATTGCAATACTTGAAATCAAACACAACAATGAGTCAATGATGATTCTGTACATGAAATCGTTTCTGTGATTCGTTATTTCGATTCCATAACATTGTTAAATGTATGTTGATGAACGTATTTGAACATCGCGAAGGTTTGTGATGTGATTATGCTTACAGTTGATAAGTTTGAAACAGAGGATGATTTAATGGCGTAGAATTTGAATTCGATTGATTGTAATTTACAATTGAAACTGAGATTAGATGATGAATTCCTTTATGCACAGATATTGAGAACAAACTAATAAGATATTGCGTGTTTTTATTGGAGAAACAAACTGGGGATTATGAACGAACATTTGGACAGTAGTTGAATTTGAGCAACAATTTGGGGATCATCCAGTTCATAGTTAAAATTTTGGTTCCAAACCAGGGGATTTGAATGCCCTAATATTTTGTTTCCGTTTCATCATTGTATTAAAGCCTCAAATTTAGAAGTGTGAATTTTTACATGATAACTGCGGTGCGAGTTTGAGTTTAGCATAAACCAGTCCGGGTCCAGGTTAGTTTGGGTCAACCCGACGAATTTGCATGTTGCCCCTTTTTTTTTAGTTTAGAAAAATGTGTTTTATGACAAATATGAACTTGGTTGGTGTTTTGTGCTTGAAAGTTAAAAGAAATTGACATAATATTTTATTATTTTATAATTTAAACGTAACTATTTTATATTTATCTGTATTTTTTGTTGTAAATTTGCTATTTAAAATTTTAACACGCAAAAGAATTCAGGTTAAACGGGTTGTTTTGTGTAAACCCGTTAATATTGTGTCTTGTTCATGTTCAAGTGTGTGACACGATTTTCGAGATAGTGCCGAGGGTTCTGATTTGTGTCAAATTTTCATGTTCGTGTAAAATTGGACCCTCTGGCACAGGAAGATCACCTGTTTTGTACCTTTAATCACAAACCATGTTCTTAGGTATTTTCAAGGGTAACTTTGATCATGGCCATAATATAGTCTATTTTAAATTTTAACCATCTTCTATTTTGTTGTTGTCAGACATTTTAAGCAACTGATCTCCAGATTCCAGTAACCTGAAGTCTTGTTCAGCGAGTCTGTTTTGTTAAAGAGGAAGTGTGTCATGTTATCTATAAGACAACATTCTCATGGTATGTGATGCTATTTCTTGCAATTGGAATATAGCAAAACATATGATGTCCACAACTACAATTGGACTAAGGACAGGAAATAGGCTGTTGGGTTCTTCCTACTTTTACTCTGATCCAACAGAAAAGCTGTCCAGCAGGAGTGACACTGGGTTCACGTTTGTCTTTACCAAATATGTGATCACAGCAAAGAAATCATCCAACTACAACCCGGGTCATATATCCATCCGAGATACTCAAGCACCAAATGCTCTAAAGGATCATGCAGCTACTGGTTCAAATCCTTCAAGCTGCACAGATCAATGGGTTCAAATATTTGACCATTTTGAAACTGAAGGCTCCAAATGTGAGCTTTCAGATGAAATTTTCCTGTTTTTACAAAAATCATTGCTCGAGAAACAATGGAATAGTTCAACTGCAAGGAATATAAGCACAGCTATTCCCAGAGAAAAAAACAATAAAAAGGTGCATGTCACTGGTTCGCACATATCGGCCCGAAGGAGGAGGATAGATGCTAGGGAGAAATCTAAAAATAGTTGTTTTGATAAGAAAGATGTTTCACTTGAGCATTTAAAATCTACATTTGGTACAGCCCTCCTTCAAAATAAATTTAAAGGTGTGAAAAATGAAGTGCTGCTAACTCACTCAGAGGTGACCGTTCTAATGAAGAAAATTAAAATTGGTTTACTTGTGGAACAACAGAAATCAAGGTAACTCGTGTTTCCATCTATTAAACAGTTGACATTTTCTCCAAGAGCCAGATATATCATATTATCACCAGCACATAAGTAAATTTGAATGAATATATATGATTGAGACATGTATCCTAAACTTGCTGAAGATGAAATTTGCAGGCTGAAGAAAAAATTGGGATATGAACCTTCAGAAGGGCAACTTGCAACTTCCATGATGATTTCCCGAACTGACTTAAGAACGAGACAGACTGAATGCAGTTTGGCAAGACAGAAACTCACCATGAGCAATGCTCGTTTAGTAATGTCGATTGCACAAAAATATGATAACATGGGAGCTCAAATGGCTGACCTTATTCAGGTAGCCGACTCTATTTTAATGCTATCTTTAATATGCATTTATCGTTAAAACTTAAAAGAATGCCATCTCACCCTCCCAAGACACTACTATTTGAATGGGATTTTCGCAGGTATGTTTGTTTGTTTGCTAATATCTATACCTGCAGAATTTTCATTAATAAATCGCATTATTTATTCATGTAGGGAGGTGATGAGATTCGTGAATGGGAATCTCAGAAATAGAACTCGAAATCAAATTAGTAACAGAAGTGAACTTGATATTAAACCAAAAGGATAATGATCCAAAAGGATCTACAACTGATAATTCATCACCAATGGTGACCCAGGGTTAAACCCTTCTCAATGCCAAGCAAAGAGCCAATACTTAACCTAATTTCTTTCTTACCTCACTAAAGAACTATGCACCATATATATAGAAATAGAACTTACATATTAAACCCTCCTAGAATAGACTAATGACACTTAATACTATAAACTCGATCATGATATCTATCACTACTTCCCCCTTCAAAACAGTCTTGTCCTCAAGACTGAACAACTAACAGATTCCCAATCGAGGAGGCTATCTTCACGAATGCGTCTTCTGGAGGTCGACATTGCCCGTGCACCACCCATGACTGTCTTGAGGGAATATGGAATGAGCCGGAAATGAATACGACATGACTAGCATGAGGCATGGACGGATCAGGTGGGAGCGGGTCACGAGCCAAAACAAACAACTTGGGAAAGAAATCGGCTAATCGACCGTCGAACTCATGAAATCCAATAGCAATCTGCTGGAGAACAACATGAAGAGACTTGTGACGAGGCTGCAATACCGAATCAAAGGAGGAAAATGTAGTCGGTGAGACGTGAACCCAAGCAAGCCTCGATTCATCACCTTTAGCAACGGTGACCAAGGGCAAGGAGGAAGACTGAAATGGGGCTGCTGGAGCCCTGTCTTCCCCTCGCAAGCTCAGGTCAGGAGAAACACATTCCACCACTGCTTGTTGCTCCACCCTGATGCCCACAACCGGATTGGAAACAGAACGCGCTTCGGATCTGGAAACAATATCTTCCAATTGAGCAATCAGAAATGCTGAAGTAGAAACTGGAGCTTGCGGTCTCGAATCCGGACTCGGGTCCTTATTTTGCATCCAATCAAGCACGAACTTCCGGAATTGAATCTCTTCCTCACGATCCTTTTCCCATGATTTAAGAACAGATTTGATTTTCGCCATGTCGGACTGTAATTGTTGAATCTGGAGGTCATGAACATTCAATCGCAATTCCAGAACATATTCCATTAATGAAGTAAATAGAATTAACAGTGGAGAGATTGGAAACCAGATCGGGATCGAGGAACGGAGAAGGACGGGACGAGCAATCTGAATTTGAATCAGAAAGTCACTTGTGAGAGATTAGAAAGCAGATCCGGATCGATGAACGATGTAGATCTGGAAACGGAAGCTAAAATTGGAAGCGATTTATTTCTGCAATAGAAGAACGAACGAGAAATTGGAAAACGAGAATGAATCGGCAAGTGAAATAGATCGTAAAGTGTTATAAATTGACGCAAGGATAGAGATCGGAAATCGGAGATAGAACTTGCGGACCAAGGACGGAAGTCGGAAATTGAATCTGAACTGAGATTGAAATCGGCAAGTGAAATTGAAATCAGAAATTGATTTAGAATTAGAGTCGGCTCACGTGAAGCGATGGATAATTATGAAGATTTGAATTGAAATTGGAACTAACAGGAAACGAGCAGTGGCATGAAATCGTAAATGGAGTCTGAAATTGGATCTGCAAAAAAATGACTCGTATGAACAGAAAGCGATCTGAAATTGGAGGCTGAAGGTGGAAGTCCGATGGGGAAATCCGAAATTGATGATCGATCTGATATGGATGAAGGAGGAAGGTCGCTCTGAAAGTGATTACTCGATGGAGATATCGGAAATTGATGATCGATGTGAAATCAATGGATGATCCGAATTAAAATTGAATCGTAAATGGAAACTAGAGCAGAAAATGGATTCTAGATCGGAATTAAATATCTGACTAAATCAGTGAAATTAAAACCAGATCTGGATGAGATTGGAGCGTAAATGGAAACTGGATGATTGAAAGGAAATTGTTTCCGAAATGGAAACTAAATTGAAATTGAAAATAGAAAATGATGATCGATCAGAATGTGGATGTGCGATCGGAAATCAATGATGAAGACGCAATGGATGGAGAGAGCAGAGGGAACGGCAGGTCGGACCAATGATGAGATTCGTGAATGGGAATCTCAGAAATAGAACTCGAAATCAAATTAGTAACAGAAGTGAACTTGATATTAAACCAAAAGGATAATGATCCAAAAGGATCTACAACTGATAATTCATCACCAATGGTGACCCAGGGTTAAACCCTTCTCAATGCCAAGCAAAGAGCCAATACTTAACCTAATTTCTTTCTTACCTCACTAAAGAACTATGCACCATATATATAGAAATAGAACTTACATATTAAACCCTCCTAGAATAGATTAATGACACTTAATACTATAAACTCGATCATGATATCTATCAGGAGGTCTAATTGGACTACTTCGTGGTATAGAAAAATATGATTCATCTAGGGGTTATAAGTTTTCTACCTACGTGTATTGGTGGATACGACAGGTGAATGATGTAAAATGCAGAAAGCTTTACTGTTGAATTCAGGGTTCTGATTCTTACAGAAACATACTTTATAATGCCAGGGTGTTTCTAGAGCATTAATGGAGAACTCTAAAGTTCTAAGATTACCTACTCATTTGCATGGAAGACAGAGCGCAATCCGTAATGCCAAGATCAAATTAGAGGAACAAGGAATAAGCCCCTCAATAGATGTAAGATGGTAAAACAATTGTTCTTTCTTTCCTTTTCTTATATTTGATTCCTATATTTTGCATTTGATGCCACAGAGAATTGCAGAAAGCCTGAACATATCTAGAAAGAAAGTTACAAACGCAACAAAGGTAATAAGGGGAATAGGGGATTTCAAATGTGTATTTTTGCATTTTTTTTTTCTTTTCATTTTTCGTGTTGTTACATATGAATTTCCACTCTATGTAGGCAATCACTAAAGTTTTCTCACTTGATAGGGGAGCTTTCGCTTCCATAAATGGCCATCCCGGTCAAACAGTTGATAATGTAAGTCCCATATCAGCTCCTATTTGAGTAACCGTTATCAATTAGAGCAGTCAAACACTTTAAACAGCCAAAACACATTCTATTTTTTACTGATGTTATATAAACTGCCACAGGACATTGCAGACAATTGTATGGAAAACGACCCGTGGCATGGAGTAGGTGAAAAAGCTCTTAAGGTATTTTACATGTTTGTAGAATTCGTCCAAGTAGAATTTTATCCATCTTTTTTTCACAAAGGAAACGTGTCAAACATGTTGAAAACCATGTGAAGTGTGTTAAAAAAAAATTAACACGTAGAAACTTCATATATCTATCAAACGTTATTTTTCTAATCACATTAAATATTAGTAGAATTCCAATAACTTGATAAAAAGACAGGTGTTTTCAGGTCAGGTCGGCCTGTTTTGATCTGAATCGGTTATTCAAAAATGGTTCACAATAACTAACTTGCTCCTTGATCCTGATATTTTAGGATGAAGTAAACAAGCTTATTACCATGACTCTAGGGGAACGCGAGAGGTGTATCATACGCCTTTACTACGGTCTTGACAATGAATGCCTTACTTGGGAGGATATTGGCAAAAGGTACAACACTTAATACTGCATTTTATAAACTTCTTAAAAAGATTAAACAAATATGTTATAGTTAAAGATGGTAGTTTCGACCCATTTACTTATAAATTGGTTGATTCAAGCTATGTTTAGTTTCTGAAAGTCAAACAAAAATATTATTTGAAAAAGAAACAGCTGTAAATGTGTAATTGGTCGAACGGGTCAGAAGTCGACCAAAAGCTTATTTTATTGCTTAGACCTCAAAAATCATCTTATTTACAAAAAGTTGCTTATTACTTATATAAAATTAAAATTTGAACTTTTTTTTTAAATGTGAAAGGTTTCTGCTCTAACCTCACCTTCATGTCACCAACTGAACTTCATATCTCATCTAATCTTTTAGAATCGGGTTGTCGAGGGAAGGCGTTAGGCAGATTGGACTTGTTGCACTAGAGAAACTAAAGCATGCCGCAAGAAATACCAGACTTGAGGCAATGCTGGTAAAATATTGAATTTTGTTATGGTTATTGTGCTAGATAAAAACCGCGTATATTCCCTAGTTAAACTTGGGGAGATTATATATCGCACGGGTGAAGGGTTATGCTTTCATGATAAGAGTTAAGCTCACTGTATAAAAGAACATAATGCAGCAAAAATCTGCACATATATTTTTTGTATAAGAGAGTATATAATTACACGAGTTTTTCACCATTGGAGGAGACAGATTCATAATGTGTATAAATGATTGATCTTGGATACATGGAGTTTGGATTTAACAGCCTCAAGTTTTGGGTTAAATAAAACAGAAGAAAATGCATAGCAGAAAGTTTTGATCTTAATCATTAGTTGAATAAAAATGGGTACTGAATACCGTACCTACTCTATCAGTCCGGTACCAATTTTTCGATACTTTACCGCTTTGTTGTTTTCCTTTCTTGCTAAAAAATTGAAATGTCGCTAAAATCATATTAAAATCTTTAGTAATCATGAAATCATAATATCAAAACATACAAAATGTCCTAAAAATCATATAATTTCATTCTATTGATATGCTAATATTTTATTAAGGTAAATTGAAATTAATAATCCAAACTATGATCTATTGGCCGATAAAAACTAACTTCCGGTTTTCATTTTTGTCATTAAGAACAATCTCAATGACATAATAATCATACATTTATACTTGATTTCCGTATGTTTTTGTTTTATCGTCCATCACTTCATTAGGTGTTACTAGTCTTATTGATCAAACTGATAGTATAAATTATTTATTGGTCAATGGGTAATAGTTCAGATTATCTAAATCCAATTTGTCTATTTTAATTAAATAAAAAATGTCAGTTACAAAGTTTAATTTGCTAAAAAAAATTCATTCATCTTGAATTATGTAAGCTATGCATTTTATGTTATATTTCTTTAATAAAAAAGTGGCCTCTAGGCCTCGATGCAGTGGTGGATCTTGATTTTTTTTATGGGTGACCGAAAATTAGTGGTGACCGAATCAATATATAATTTTTTTTTAGTGGTGACCGAGACGATATATATAAAAATTTTCTTCGTAAAACACGTATATATAAAAATTTTCTTCGTAAAACACGTATATTCGGTACCTCTGGATAAAAACCAACAATGACCTAGGTCATTGCTGGTACACTAAAAGATTCGCCCTTGCCTCGATGCTTCCAACAATCATTTGGTATTGCATAATGGTGATGGAATTTTCGTTATTGCATAGATGGAAATATGTATGTATATAAGTTTTTGTTAGTCAAATGTCTTTTATGAAATAATACAAGTACACTTGGTTTAATAGATATTTTTCTTAAAAAGAAGCTATTTAAATTTGGGAAAATTACTACAGAGGCCCTGACCCAAATTTAATTAACAAAATGGCCTTTGACCAACAAGTTTACCATTTTCTCTAACTAGTAGGAAGTTACCTCGTCATTTTTTTAATGTGTATTCTCCAGGCCTATTCTCTATTTCATAAAGTTATTCTCCAAATCATATAACTATTCTCTAATTTTGATGTATTCTCCGCTGGTATTCGCTGTAAAGTAAAAATAAATTAGAATTTTGACGATGGCGAATAAGTAAAGCGAATAATTACAAAACGGGGCGAATGTTAAAATTCAATTATTTATAATATTTTAATTTTAACATTTTTTAATTAATTAAGCACCTTAATATGTGTTTTGTTAATAATTTATGTTTAATAACATTTTAAAAAATATAAATATACAGTAGATCATAATTTTTTTTTCTGAACATTTTGACCTAAGTTTTATTAAAAACGGAGTTGTTTTTAAGAAATAATTAACTCTCGTAAACAATTTTCTATAACTTCTTAGAAAAATAACAAGAGTTGGAGAACAAAATATTATTATAAAAAGACGAGTTCAAATAAATAGTCTTGTAGGTGGAGGAAAAATATAAGGAATTATATAGAAATTTTGAAGAGTGTGAGTTCAAAAAAATATTGTATTAAAATTTCTAAAAAGTATTATGTTTTAAAATTTTTTCATTGGATCTACTTTTAACAAATCTCCTCTTTTATTTCAAAAAACTTTATGGCTTACTCCATAACTATTTTTTATAACTAGTACATGTTAACAAATTAATACTATTTACCACAGTCTATACTTTTTTATTAAGATTTTTATTTACGTATAGTTTTTAACATATAATCTTATGTGTTTTTTATAATTTTTTTTATAATATTTAAAATTCATCATACTCTTTATTTCTAATATTTAAAGACTCATATTGAATTTTATTTAGAAAATGAATCTTTTTTTATAAATTTTACAAGCTTAAAATTCTTTTTTAACTCGAACTCTTTAAAAATTTTATATAATTACTTACACCGTCTCTCCAATTAGAAAAGTTTATTTATCTGAACTCGTCTTTTTACTATATTTTTAACGAGTCACTTTACTATTATCCAGTGACGAAGCTTGAGAAAATTTTTAGTGGTGATCGAAAGTCATGTGACCCAAAAATAATTCTATCGCTATGTTTTGAGGTATATGTTCAGATCGGATTTTACGGTTCGAGTCGGGTCAAACCAGAGACTCTGACGCCAGATTTTTTCCCTATGGGTTCACTTTTTTCATTGGTTAAAATTTTAACAACCAAATATAAATATATTTTCGGTTTAGTGGGTCGGGTTAGATGCCCAACCATCTAGAAATCTAACCAAGAAACCACAAAATGTTGAGTGAAAGAAAAGAGGAATGATCTAATGAGTGAGAATTAAACTTTTACTCTTGCAAAGGACTAAAAATTCAACGCTAACAACTCACCTAAATTATTTTTTTTAGGTCATGTTGTTAATATTATCTAAAAAAAGATGGGAGTAAGAAAAATAGAAAAGAAAAAAAATATATAGTACTTCAAAATTAAGAAAGTGATTAGGAAGAAATTAAAAGAAAAAAAAATAGTACTTCAAAAATCTGGAAATAGTTGAGGGGTATTAGGTATATGAAACAGAAGTAGAAAACTTCAAGAGTATTAAAAGAATGAATAGGGGAAAAAAAATAAAGGAACAGATAGGAACGAGAATCGAACCCATTCCTCTTGTAACTAAAGAAGTGTATCAATTGGGCCAAGTAAACTTTTGTTTCTTAAAATTCACTCATAATTATTTATTTGAAGTCACTTCTACCCTTTTTTATATATTTATACTAAATTACGCGTATCATCGGAACTTATAGGCGAAAAAACGGTAGTGACCGGGGTCGCCACTAGCTCACAATAAGATTCTCCCCTGCTATTTTCTTCAACTTTTTTTTTATTTTTTAATAGTTATAGAAAGTATGTTACAAGACTTGATTGTTTTTTCAAAATATAACTCCGTTATTAATAAATTTAGGTTAAAATGTTAAGAAAAAAGTTTTATAAGGTATTGTGTATTTAGATTTTTTAAAAAGATTATCTAATATAAATTATTAAGTAAAAACACATTAAGAAGCTTAATTAATTTAAAGGTTAAAAACTAAAATATTAAAAGTATTTTACATTCTCCAAATTCATGTTTCATTCGCCGGACTCACTTTCTATTTTTGAAGTCAAAAGGCCATTTTGATAAATTAGTAAATCAAAAGCTGTTTTGTTAATATAATATGGGTCAGTGGTTGTTTTTGATAATTTCCCTTCAAATTTTTGGTATTTGGTATAAAGCAGTTTATTTTACTTTTTATCCGTACCAATACAGTCTGATTTCGAAATCAAAATAAAAAAAAGATCAAATCATGATAAGACACTGCTTTTGTTGGTAAGGTACCGATACGATATTAGTACGTAATACGGAACGCTCATCTTACCAAACGAGTCTATTGTATAAACTTGTAGCCAACTTTTATAACTTAAACTTTTGGTTTGTTTGTCTTCAACTAGATTTTACTATTCGTGTGTTCTCGTGGGAATAACTAGGTATATTTAGAGTTTAACTTTTAGGGTTTAGCTTATGGTTTAGGCTTTAGGGTTAATAAAAGCAGTTTGGTCATGTGGTGGTGAGAAAACTCCAGGACTGGACGGTTTTAACTTTGTGATTTGTTTGAAGATGATTGTTTTGACATTCTCAATCATTTTAATGAGTTTGGGGCTATTAGTAAGGGATGCAGGTCGTCGTTCATCCATCTTATTCCTAAGATTCGGGACCCCAATCGTGCAATGCCTACAGGCCGATTAGTTTGGTGGGGTGTATTTCGAAGGTGATCTCGAAGGTCCTTGCTCTTAGGATCAAAGGGTGATTCACAAGGTCGTGCCAGAGAATCAAATGGCGTTTGTCTCCAATAGGAATATCATTGATGGGCCTCTTATTGTTAACGAGTTGGTGAATTGGGCAAAAAGAAGTAGAATTCAATTGATGTTGTTTAAGGTTAATTTCAAAAAGGCTTATGATTCCATGGAATGGGACTTTGTGGGTTCTATGCTTATTCAATGAGGTTCCGAGATAAATGGAGGTTATGGGTTCAAGGATATATTGAAGTCTTCTCGTGCTTCACTCCTCGTCAATGGTTCCCCTACATTGGAGTTTCAATGCTCATAGGGCCTCCGACAAGGTGACCCACTATCACCTTTTTCTTTTTGTCATTGCCATGGAGGAGTTCTCTTGGATGATGGGTAAGGCGGGTGAAGTTGGGATTTTTAGTGGGGTTCAAATCCCTTCGGGTGGTCCGTTGTTGTCTAATTTTCTTTTCGCGAATGATGCAATTGTGAGGGGTATGTGGTCAGATGCTAATGTTGCCAATTTTATCCGCTTGTTAAAAAAAATTTCCTTGTCTCTGGCCTCAAAGTGAATTTGAGGAAGTGTTGCTTGTATCGATTGAACGTGGGATTAAGTGAGGTTTAAGTCAAAGCCTCATTAATCGGTTGCAATGGTAACACCCTTCTGTTTAGACATTTGGGTATGATTGTGGGAAACCATGAATAGAGTGAAGAGTTGGAAGCCGATCCTTGATATGTTTGAGGCTTGGCTTTCAGGGTGGAAAACTTCTAGGTTGTCTGTCACACCCCGGTCAACGGTTTCGGGTGTGAACGAGAATTGAATCATAGTCGAGGATACATAGAACAACATCTAATATATTTAAAACTTCATAAAACATTACGTCATTGTATTGCAGCGGAAAGTGATAGTGGACAATGATAGTGTCTTACATTTGAAAATAAGTCTTAAATTAATAATAAAAACATTAACGGTTTATTAGGATAGTCGGGACTATGACTCCAAAAGCAGGTCCGATAGCATTGATAAGCCCCATTTGCATGTCTTCACGAAGTTGCATCAATTACCTAAGAAATCATGAATTTAAAACGGGTCAACATAAAGTTGGTGAGGTCACAGGTTTGTGATTTATCAGTTAAACAGTTGTAAAACAGTTTTCAGTATACTTAAATATTACAAGGGTTTATCGTTGTGGATGTATGAGCTCACCTGAACCTTGATTTCAAATACTAACGGTTTACCCACCCAACATCTCTTGCCCAGAGATGTTACACAGAGCAGAATAACTGACGTGTACCCCCAGACAATCCGGAGTCAGAACTGGAGCTACCAGTTAGGGTAGGGTTGTCAACCCAAATAGATCTATTCACTAGCTATCGTTTCGTACAGAACTAATTGAAATCAATTAATGGTGGGATTACGGTTGTACAAACGTTTATAACGATAATGTACCAAGTTGGGTAATCAGTAAGAGAACAAGTAGTCATACGGCTAACAGATAAACCATAATATTAAGTAAAAAGCATTTAACAGTTTTAATGATTTCTCCCCCAAAGTATAAAACAGTTAAAGGAAAAGGGGCCGTGAAACTCACTGATTCAGTAGATAAGCAGAAATTTAGCAGGATAGGAACGGTAGCACGTAACGTCCTAAATAATTAAATAAACATGTGCATAAGGTCTATGATCATTTAAGTAACATAAGTCACCCAAGTGATACCGGTCAAGTCTTGACGTTTTAATCCGTTTGCATCTTTGAAAACCCGGTAGCTTGTACTTATTAAACAAACACGTTTGGTGATGATTTATATTTATGTTAAGTAAATATAACCAAAGAATAATCATTTTTAATAAGTCAACCAAGTCTTGAATATTGAGTTTAAAATAATAATGTTTATTATTATTTTCATAAGTTTGTATAATTATTTTTAATTAAATAATTACATATTTGATTTGTTAATCTTGCAAGTTATAATTATATTAAATAATCATGATTAACAATACTTTGGTGAATAAAACATGGTTTATATCTTTTGCAAATAATTATTTGTCAAGAATAATTATTAAACGTTTGCTTTATTTTTAAAACATGAATCTTAAAGAAAACATTCAAAGTTTCTAGCATTCAATCATTTATATTTCGAAAGCGTTTAATATTTCATTTGTATGAAATATATATTTCTTTCTTAAATATTTTTAAAATATCGTAACGACGCTTGGATTTATATAAAGTCGTCTTTATAAAGACTTGATTTTATTTAAAATCTCCAACGAACGTAAGTCCATTTTTGGTTACTTTGATTTCATCAAAGTAACATTAAAATCCATATAAGTATTTAAAGTCAATGACTTGCCTTTGATTTATTTTTATAAAAATCCTTTTATAAAAATGTTTCTCTTCACATGTGACTTTTTATAGAAAAATTGTCCATTTATATAAAAGCCTTAGAAAGGTTAAAACTTGTAATAAATCCAAGTATTTATGTCAAACCAATCATTTGACATAAATATTATTCTTACCATTTTTAGAAACAAAATCTATAAAAATTATTTTTGTCTTGAACTTTTTATAACACATTTAATGTGTCACAAGTAACATTCTCTTTTGTCTCTTTATTTATTTTAACCATTTGTGTCATAAGTTACATATGTAACTTTGTTTAATCATTTCATTTAGTTTAGGAGATTTATTTGATTAACATTGTTTTCAACATGTAACATAATATGATTTGTAATTAATCAACTAACACATTGTGTTAGGACATATAACATAACAATCAACTAGCACTTTGGTGTTAGGACTTACAATTAAATAAATAATCAACTAACACATTGGTGTTAGGACTTTTAAATGTAAATAACAATCAACCAACATTCTCATGTTAGGACATCAAATAATAAACTATCAACTAACATTTTCATGTTAGGACATAAAATATAAACATGTATAGATTATGAGTTAGCATTTAAGTTTCATTTTATATGAAGAGGCTTGGAGGTTTGTTTAAACAACTAACTATGAAATCAAGATTTCATAAATACAAGAATCTTGGTGCACACTTGCTACTTTCTTTTGATTTTGCAAATGTGTTTCACCACACTTGTTGGCTATCTTTAAGCATTTAAAATGCACCATCAAAGTGTTTGATCTTGGAAGAAAGGAGATTAAGAAGAGAGTTTTTGTTAGTTGATTAAACAAACACAAGCATTATTGGTCATTTGGTTTATTTGTCAAGACTTGAGGGTTCCATTGGATGGTTAAGCATGTAAGAAATATAGGAGAAAAGGGGTTAAATGTACTCACAAAGTGTGAAAAATTCAAAACCGAGAGAAGGGAGGAGGAGCGACGGTCCGGCACGGTGGGGGACGGCGGCGACGGTGGCCGGTCAGTGGTCCGGCGGTGGGGCTGGGGGTTCTCGGCCGAAAGAGGGGAGGAGGGGAAGGAGAGTGGAGAGTTGGTGTGTTGGGTGCAAGGGAACAAGGTGGGGAGGGGGGGGGGGGGGGTTGTCTCCCTTTTATACTCAAGATTAAGGCTAATACCCATTGGGTAATTATGTGTTGTCAATCCCACATAATCTCTAGCTTTTGTTAATTAGTTGATAAGTTTTATAAAAGTTTTGGAAATTTTATAAAATGTGAAGGTGTTATGAGTTAAATAAAATCATAACTTTTTAACATTTAAAACCCAAGTTCATTTTATCACATAAGATGGTGGTTTTTATTTTTATAAAAGTTGAGGGTCCAAAATTTATAAAAATATTAGCGGTTTACATTTTATAAAACTTGTTGGGCTAAAATCTATAAAACATAATGGGTAGTTTTTATAAAATACTTTGGGCCACAACAAAACTTTAAAAGGTTTGGGATTGGGCCGAAGCCCAATCGGGTTTGGAAAGGAGACCGGGCCGAAGCCCATTGGAAATCGGGTTGGGCCGGTTTCGGCCCAAGGTGATACGGGTCGCGGGTCGGGTATCCGGGTTGGGAGATTTACTCGATGCGTCGAGGCAAACCTTCGGTTAAGTTTTCGTGTTGATCCGGACACGTTTGGGTTTATTGGGCTTACCGGGCCCAATAGGCTAAACGGTTGGGAAAATCCGCTAAGTCTTGACAACGTTACGTTTCTCATTACATTTTAAGTTCGTAAATCGTTTTAACAGTTTATATCAGTTTGATAATATATAAAATATCAAATTTTATATTTAATTTCTTATTATTAAAGTTCCATTAACAATAGTATGAAACGTTCATATTTCACGGTTGTTTTGCGCGATCAGTTAATCATTTAATTAACACAGTTAATCATGCGGTTTAAAACGGTAAATCACATAATTATAATGTAATAAAAGTCAACAAAAGTCAACTTTGACCTGATTTTGGGACCGGGTGTCACACTGTCTTTGTCCGGTAGGCTTGTCTTGGTCGAATCGGTGCTCGATACCCCCCCCCCCTTTATTTCTTTTCCATGTATAAATCTTCTTTAAAGGTGCTTCAAATTCTTGAAAGGATTCGTTTTGATTTTCTTTGGGGTAAGGTGGGTGACAAAAAGGTGCATTGTACTTCTTTTCACATACGTAAATATGAAATTCAGATTGGGTTAGTAGAGAAGTCATTTGCTGGCCAAAGATGGATGGGGGGGGGGGGGGTTGGTTTCCTTGGAAGACATGAATCTTTGCTTGCTTTCCAAATGGCTTTGGAGGTTCCAGATTGAACATGATAAACTTTGGAGAAGAGTTGTGGCGGGGTTTGCATGGTGCATGCAGTGTTGTAAAACTCGCCCTAGGTGCTCCTCGGACTCTTACCAAGGCGACTTTTGGCAACTCGGCTGAGCTAGGCGTAGGCGGTCAAAACTGGAGCAACTCGCCCTGGGCGACGCCTAGGCCGAGTTGCTCCGATGTTCACCGAGGTTGACCACCTACGACTTTCTCGGCCGAGTTGCCTCAGGCTCTCATTGAGACAACTTTAGTCAACTCGGGTGATTAAATCGTAGGTGGTCAACATCAGAGCAACTCTGGTAACTCGGCTAGGCGGTCAACCTCGGCTCAAGATTGGTGCAGTCGTGCAGGTAATGGTTGTGGCCTTGTCCCGTGTAAAAAAGGCATGATGCGAACTTGGAATAACATTTTCAAAGTTGAGGAGGGGCTGCTAAAGAAAGAATTAAGGCTGGATAAACAGATGGTGTATGAAGGAAATCGGTGGATGTGGAAAGGGGACAACTAGGGTGTTTCTCGGTTAGCTCGATGGGGAATTGTTTGGCAATCATGAACCAACCTTCAGATACCATGAAGATGACATGGTGCTCCCTCGTTCCGGCCAAAGTAAACCTTCTGATGTGGAGATCCAGGCTTGGGAGGTTGGCTACGTTGAATGGCCTGATTAAACGGGGAATATCAGTCTCTTCCCCGATGTGTCCAACCTATGGGGAGTCTGAGGAAACTATCGATCACCTCTTCACCGGGTGCGAGCTAACGGAGAGGGTTTGGAGTTCGTTGATGTAAAATACCTCTGTTCTATGCCTATTCTACTTGCGACCTTCTCCTTTATTCTTTCTCTGGTCCAACAAGGAAACGAAGGAATGTGTTGCTGGATGTTGTGTTTAGAACAATGTGTTAGGTATCGTGGAATAGCAGAAACGGTGTGGTGTTTAATAGGAGGAGGAAGCAAAGTGTATCATTATGGAGATCAAGACTTTAAGTTTTTTTTTTTTTTTTTTTGTTGTTGTTGTTGTTGTTAATGCTAGAGCCAAATGATGGAATGTAGATTGGGGGGAATGATGTAATTTCTCTTTTCCTATGTGATGTATTGCTTTTCGCGGCCTCTCTAGTATCTTGCAAGAGAGGTGCTTTGTTTTTTAAATCGTCGTTCAAAAAAAAAACTTATGGTTTATTAGGGTTAAACTTTAGGGGTTTATCTTTTAGTGTTTAGCTTTTAGGATTCAACAAGTGGTTCCAACACCACTGAAATCAGAGAAATTATAGTTTGTTTGATCTCGGTTCTTGCGATCCTTACAAACCAAGGCATCTCTCAGTTGAACCCTACTCATACCTATTTATAATTTAAGATCTCTAAACCTTTAAATACATACAACAAATCATCTCTTGAGTAGTATACTCGAAAACTCCTTCGTTCACTCAAAACAAGTTACCTATTCAATATCTACCTACTCTAATAAACAATTACAATATTTGACACATGTCACTCCCACAATCAACCTCAGTTTTGTTTTCCCGCTATTGCATATTAGCACGCGGATCCTAAGATCCGATAATCTGACCCGAGAGTACTTTTTGCTTCAAACCCTAAATTTTCTTTCTACCTTTCACACACGTCTTCTAACTCTTTGCATCATTCGTTCTTCATCCGATCGGTTAATTTAGAAAATATCTTTCTAAATTTTCTTTCTACTTTTGTAATAGGGGGTTCTGAGCGTGTGAGATTTCTGTTAAGTGTGTGTTTCTGAGTGTGTTTCTCTGAGTTTGTTTCTAAGTGTTTACTGATTGTAATTGTTCTTCGTTGATCAATAAAACAATCGGTTAATTACGTTTCGATGTCCGATTAGCTAGATCGAGTAGACGATCCGATGCTCACGCATTTTCACACACACGTCTTCTATCTCTTTGGATCATTCGTTCTTCATCCGATCTCGGTTACAACACCACAAGTTGCATCGTTGTTCTTCATCCTCTAAATGGCACACAAGATCAAGGTTAGCCTTTCATTTTCATCTTTTCAAGGTTCAAATATTGATAGACCCACCATCTATTTACTCCCATAAAAAAGCTCCCTTCTTCGAGTACCAATGATTTACTCTACATGTTTGTAAAATGTAATGTTGATGGTGCGTTTCTCTGTTTCCTCTCTGATTAATGATACATGGACACCACTCCATCCAATTAGGGTTTGAAGCAAGTTCAGTTTTGTTGTTATTTTTAGGAGAACAGTTTGTTATCATATATGTGCTCTTGGACATCATTCACACATTCATTGCAATTGATAAATCTTTGGTTGTTTATTATGTTTGCAAGAGTCCTTATTACTTACTCGGCTAAACTTATCCCCATTTTCTCAATTCTTTCCATTGGATGAGCGATTTAGGGTTATGGTTCTCGTAGATTGATAAATTAGTCACTTTCGTTTCGTTCTTATTTGTAGTAATCTCTTATATGATTGTTGGCATCACTTTTTAGTTTAAACATACTTCTTAATATGTGCATATCTTTTTTTAACAACTTTTGTTTATGAATTGATATTTTGGTATATGGCTTTTATAAATTGTAGTTGCATTTATTCAAAAGTATACATGAATTACACTAGAAACAATTACAATATAACAACTAAAGAGGAGAATAGGAATAATCAAGTAATTGTTGTAGATGCTGGTAATCCTCGTGTAATTTCATGAGGAATACATAAGAGAACGAAATCACATGTAACTATTCTGCCATTAGTTCAAATGGAGAAGGAGATATAAGTGAAAACGAAATCACATGAAGTGATGATGTTTTGAAAGGATTAGTGGAGTGGCTTTGTATTCAAGTATGTTCTATAGGATAGAAATTGGAAAAATAAGTTACTCTTATTAGTTATTACCCTCATATCGTGATTCTGAAAGAAAAATCATTTAGCACTATCTACATATATTTTTTTCTTTTTCAGATGGTAAAAAAGTGCTTCACTTTCTGAGAGTTTGATGAATTATAGAATATCTTAAAGTCGATTAACTATATTGCTACCACTTCGAACATCTCATGATATATCAACTAATATTTAACTATATTACTTAATTTCACATAAAGGAATTTTATATAATATCTTAAAGTAGACCAGCTATATTGCAACAAAGTGTCAGCATCAACATGCTCATCTTCAACTGTCAATACTTCACATTAAGTGCATTGTAATGCCTCAACCGATGCCACAGATAGATAAAGAGGTCTGCATTTTTTATCTCAGAATATGAAATGTTATGAAATCGTTTACTCTTTCATTAATAAAATGCACTGTTCTCTTTTGGCACTCAATCATTTGAGACCAAACACAAGAGTGAATTATAAATTATTTTTTCTTCTTAAAAGCAACTTACATATCATGAATATGAGTAATGAATCTAATTGTACATGATGGTTCTGTTATCACTATTATTTCAAGCGTGGTTAAAGAACCAAAGGAAAACCTCACGTTTAAGTAAGAGTGTAAGACAAATCGGCAATTATTCATGTCTTACTTGGAAAGGTAATAAATACTCTTTCAGATTCATGTTGATGACATGTGATTCATAAACTAACATTTACATATTATTATTTGAAACATGTCAGTTTCATAGAAGAGGCTTTATGTGAAAACTTTGGTGCCTTTGTTAATGCTCTTATGCTTTCTAAACCTAGGACTAAAGAAAAGTAAATAGCGTTCTTTGTCGGAGTTAATTCTTGATTCATGTGCCAATTTGTATAAACTACACCAACTCTTAAGTATAATGGTCTGATTTCTATATAATATATTTTTTTTTGTGTAGGTACTAAGTATACCGGGTATCCATCCACCTTCCATATGTGCAGCAAGGTAATCTCCTTGCTACCTTTATTATAGTAACATATCTAACCCTGCCGCTTTCTTCTCAATCCATTATGTTGTTCATCAATGATTTTTTGATGATCTGAACTACAATTGCAGGTTTAAATCAACGAATGTGATGTTTAATTGATTTTATTTTTTTTAATGTGTTTATGTATGGGTAGCTTCTCTATGTAACATCTTATATTGAATGATAAAGTTTACAACTTCATTTAGGAAATTCATCAACATATCTATGAATTGGGTTTGATGCAAGTAATTGCACTTCTACATATTAGTGATTTCAAGGTACACCAATATTATTGTGGTCATCTTGTGTTTAGTTATTTTGTTTTGATCTTGTGTATGCGAATTTCAAGTCGCTTTGGTTTACTGAATTAAACCCGTGCAAAGATTTGATTTAGCCACATGGTAAAACATGTGTTACATGATTGACACATCTTTTTGGTACTTTCTCAGTTAAGTTTTTTTTTTCATCTTATGATGTTTCATATATATCCTCAAAGTTTTTCTGTAAAGTTTTTCTGTTAATGCTCTAAAATTTAATGTTCTATTAGCATAGTCATGATGTACAAAGTTACTAATCATCTACCATATAAATCCCATCTCATTTAGGTATATTTACCAGTTTATCAAAGACGTTTAATTGAGTCAACAAAAATCTCTTTAAACGATCTAAATTTACGCAATTCATTAAATTAGATGGTTTGAAATCTTAACTCATCAGGTAACGTTCCATTAATAAAATATTTTATTGAATCATGAGTTATATTGGTTAACGATTAAGCCCATGTAACACACGAGTTCTAACCTAGTGATATAATATAATTTAGCATCTCAATCGATGTAAAGTCTTCTGTTAACGCTTCAAATATGATGATATATATTTATCATACACAAATCTTTTATCAGCGTTGGGCCCTTTAGAATGGTGTTGAGTGTAATAAGTAACATGTGTCTCCTAAATCACTTATCGAATATGTCCGCAATATGAACCGAATGATATTCCTGTCGTTCTACAAAATAAAATGAATTGACTATCAAGATCGTAAATGGAATGTTGAAAAATCATATATATAGATACTTGAGTTTTAGTACAAAGTTACATTTAAAAACTATAGGAAATCATAATAGCATGACATGTACACTTTTATTAAAACTAAAAGAAAGGACATTAAAGTAATATAGCATTTTCATTTTTTGAATTTAAGATTAGTTACGGTTTCCTTTTGCTTTTTTAAATAGAAATGAAAATTTTAAATATAAAAAACCAAAAAGTATTTAAAATAAAAGTACATCAAATATAAATAACATTTCTATATTAAACAAATTTAAGGTTGTTTTCAGGGGCGGACCTAAAGTAGGCTCAGGGGGTTCCCGTGGACCCCCTCAACATCGTACGTAAAGTGAAAATTATGTGAACAGTTTTTTTAAAAAATTGTGAAGATGAGCTAATAAATACTTAGTTTGTGAAAATAAAACAAAGCAAGTAACTAGCCTAGTGGTAAGATCTGATTTTAAAGGGTTTCAAGTTCAAATCTTGTACTCTCCTCAAATGAGGGTATTTTATTTTCCACCTCTTTTTTATTTACTTTCATTATACACCCCTTCTTTTCAAATATATTTATCCTAGACCCTTTTTATATTGAAATATTACAATATATAAAAATATAGATTTTTTTAATAGGTAAATATTTTGTCATATTATTTTTTCTCATGTGTTACCTTTTATTTTCTCTTTATTTTTAGCAAAAATTACTATTTTTTTGCTATTATATCGTTGTCAATGTTACGGTACATGTTTTTTATCAAATCATGTAGAGTTTTTTAATCGTTTATTTTTCTTTACTCGTAATGTCGTGCCGTAACGCGCGTCTGTAACCAACCATCTAAAACTAGTGACTTCATAAAAAAAATTGTGGACCCCCTCAAAAACATTTCTAGTTCCGCCCCTGGTTGTTTTGAACACTAAATTGAGTACCAATTAAGTTGTGCCACGTGGCAACTCCGGTTGACGTCACATAGCATGTATAATTTTTTTTGTTCTTATCCTTTGTTTTTTATTTCAGTGTAAAAAACTTAATACATGATTTGGTGATGTAATATGCATGGTCGTTTCCGTTTAGTAGTTGATGTTGAGTTGGTGGTGTGATAGGCATAATCGTGTAGCATATATATATATTTTTTTCTTTTCTACGTACAATCTCAACGAATTTAGTAAGGGAGTTGGTGGTATAATTGGTACCGTCGTGTAACATAGTTTTTAGATCGTAGGTGATCCTTTAAGTGTCTGGGTCTTTACGATTTCTTTAACCAGCTTTTTTTACATGTCGTTTTAGCAATATAACTACCTTTTATGATCGCGTTATCTCCACAGCTGAGATGTAAAATCTAATTAAGTACATAGTTAGATATTACCCTAACGAGCGAAAAACTACCACACAATAATGAAATGATGTATCACATGAATTGAAGTCAATAATAACATAACTATCCGGAACTAAAAGTAGTTGTGGAGGGCATGTTTAGGTAGGATTCCAACACGGGTTGCACTGAGTCGGCGAGGCATAAGAATAGAAGATGACCAGGGCTCGCTCTGTCATAACAACATGGAAAGCTTTGATTACGTGTTGATTTACTGTGCTTTGGTTGCCGATATTTGGTCTAAGATTGCGGAATGGATCAAACCACTTTCAATTTATTGCTTTTACGGTGTTTGATCTCCAAACTTTACACCATTAATATCAAGGCTCGAAGAGGAAGAAAAAAGTGGTTCAAGCTATAATAGTCATCACATGTTGGTCATTTGGAGGGTCAGGAGAGATGTGATTCATAATCACAAAAATCTGAATGTGGAGTACATTACAGGTGAAATCAAGTCATTGTCGTATCTTTGGATTACTAACAGGGCTTGGAGGTATGTGATTTCTTGGGAGGACCGGTGCATGTTTACAATTAATTCGTGATATTTTTTTTTGGAGGTGTTGGGTCTTTCTTTCCCTGTTTTGTTCGTTTGTTCTATGGTGTTGGTTGTTTTTTTGGGGCCTAGCGTCTTGCTAGTCCCGTGGATAAAAATATCGTTAAAAAAAGACTAAAAATAGATACACAGAGTCACAAACTCTATACACAAAATGTTAAAAAGTTGTCATTTGTAATGCCTTTAACATAACTTTTATGTCGACAAGCTTGACGTGAAATCTATCACATATAGTCATTGAGGCTACTTTTACGTTTTGCCACCTAGTTAAACATGAATATATGTATCTAGGCAGTCTATACTATTTTATAATACATTTTGACGGAGACGAAATCTTTTTTAATGGATGAAATTATCTTTTATGAATTTAAGTATTTTAATTATCTTTAAATATAAAAAATAGTAATTGAATAATATAAATTATAAGTCCCTTTTATTATCTAGACTACAACTTTAATTTTATAGGTATTTAAATTAATAACAAAATTCCTCAACAAATTAAATTGTTTTAATAATTAATATACTCTTCAACTAAATTCTCAAGATCGTTTTATTTTTTATGATTTCAATTTTATTTTATAAAATTTTAGGGTTATTGGCTTGAATTAATCCCAACTACCACTTATTGGCCGGGATCACTCCTAACTAAAGAAATCACCACCGCCACCCCCAACTATGAACCTAATTTCTGACAACACTCCCTCCGTTAAAAAATCGTGTCATAAAATGTGCATAGCGTGTCATAAAATGTGCATGAGGGAGTGTTGTCAGAAATTAGGTTCATAGTTGGGGGTGGCGGTGGTGATTTCTTTAGTTGGGAGTGATCTCGGTCAATAAGTGATAGTTGAGATTAATTCAAGCGAATAACCCAAAATTTTATAAACTTATAAATCTACTGTGATATTTTATAAATTAATTATTTAATCACTTTATCAGTTTCTATTTTAATGTTTTATGTTCTTCACCTATCACGTAAGCACATTGTATATATATACATTAGGCAACGGAACCATAACCTTTTTTTTTCATTAAGAAAATTATATCATATATATATACGTTTTTTGGAAAGAAATTCGCTTCATCTTTTGCCTCAGCCGGTAGGTCTTCTAAAACATTTCCGAGTGGTCTCGGTTTCAAATCACGAATTCACCCTTTTTTTCATGATTGAATTTTTTGCACCGTGGATAATACACATTCGCCGCCACCTGACACCGTTTCCTCGCCGGAAACCCATCGCCTGTTTCTTCTCCGTAGTTCACATCCTCTATCCTTCTCCTCCTCTTCTTTCCCTGATTAATTTCAACAAAATACACATACAATTGTATATTATTCACACAGTCACTCACGTTTTTGGTTAGTAGAAATCGGTTGATTATCAATCAATCAATCTATCAATCGATCGATCTGTATAAGATGGGCGACTCCGCCGCCGCGGACGGCGGTGATAATAGCTTGTCGGGGAGAAACGTTGTCGAGGAAGTTTCTAGGCTTGTGGAACAAGGTAAAGAGTTGCAGGAATCAGCATCGGCTTTAATTTCTAGAAATTCGCAGGAGGATGCGTCGCTACGACAACGAGCCCTAGCGCTCGATTCGAATATTAGAAATCTACGATCGTTCATTGATTCTTCTGTAAAGAAAGGCAATTTAGATTCCAAACATGCAGAAAAAGTAAGGCTACTGAGATTTGATTCACATGCGCAAAATTATTGTGTGGATTTAGGGCAGAGTTTGTATAATGATGAAAATTAACTCATTATTGATCTGAATTTGATTTGCATGTGTTTACAGCTGTCTGAAGAGCTAAGTAGAGCAAGTTATACATTGAGTGTAAGAGATGCAGCTACCTTCCTTCCCTGCAAATCACATGGTATCAACCTTTGATATTTTGCTTCTGAAATCTAGCATTTTGCATTACCAATATGTAGTTTTATGAACTCAATTGTCAACTTATGTCTATTTAAGTTTTAGCCAGAATTCTAGAGGGTTTGTGTGTAGTTAATTTTGGAATTCATATTCATTTGAATCCAGATTGTAAGAAGTTCTTCCTCCAAAGTCAAGGGGACTAAGTTTGGTTTCATGAATGATATTATACTTAACATTGACACCGTAAGGGTCAATGACAGTTTTTTTACGGTTTTTCCCACGTTTTTCTGATCTCAGCCGTAGAGAGGAGCCAACTTTTAATCTCAGCCATGTTTAGTCGACAGTTTTAAAACCATAATATGGTTATTTTGGCCTTGTGACGTCAGAAATTGCATCATCAAAAACTGCTATTGACTTTTAATCTCATCCATTTAAAAAATGGTAATAGTGGAGCAGTTTTAAATAACTTGATTTCAACGTGTGTTTAGCAAAAAACTACCCACGTTATTACACTACCAAAAAACTGTCAAACGTGTTTTACAAATAGTAAAATCATCGGAAATTTGGTTCATTTATTTGACGATAACTTTGTATAGTTTAGCAAAAGAGAGTGAAATGATTTAAGATTCCGTAGAAGAAAAAGAAGGTAACCACTTTAGCATTCTTTGCATGTTGTGACATGTTCCTTCACTGTGATGTTACTTACCTGGTCCTTCACAGTAAGTCGATCTTCAACTGTTGCGATATCATATCACATGCACTGCAAACAGAGAAGGTAATAACGTAATTCCATGTACTGCTTATGAATATCCCATTTATACTCTCGAAACTGGTATTGTTTTGTTTACTTTTGTAGAAGAAAAGGAGTAACTGTGGAGGTATTTGAAGAACAAGGTAGACATTATGGGTAGAGGAGTAATTCTGGACAGACTCTTTAAAATGGGATGAGCAAGGTGAAAGGTGTTGGTTTAACTATTTGACAGACTCTTATACAAAATGACCTGTCATTTTCTTCTTTTCACGAAACTCAAAATCTCTTTTAATACTAATTTGAGTTCCCAATAAGTTAAGTTTCTCGAGACACACAAAGTCAGATTAATTTTTTCAGAATAAGAGCCTTTTTTTTCTTTTTCAAAATGACTGAATTATCAAATCTTTTTCTAAAGACAGAAATTTTGACAGCTTATTATTTTATTATAATAACAAATATTTAAAATATAATATTATTTTTATTTATTTATTACATTAAAAAAATAAGTTTATAGCTAAGTTTCAATTTCTTATAAAATCGGTATTTTAAAATAATCCAAAATATCTGTATCCTTTTTTTTTTTTGAAGTTCATGATTGATAATTGTAATTGCTAAGCTTAGTATTTTATAATATTCTAAAGAAATCTATATCTTCTTTTACGGTGAATTTTAAATCTATATGTTAGTATTTTTTAAAGTTTATAAAATCAGAATTTTAGAATATTCTAAAGAAGTCTATATCTTATTTTTTAGAGCTAAGCTTTATGATTTTCTATTAATTAAAACATCTTATTAATATACTTACATATATTTATTTACTCAAATGAAATTATATTTTGCAATACTATGTAGGTAGGTTGATGAAATTAGTATATACAAGAAATTTATATGAGTAATGTCTACTTTAGATATAGGTTAGTTTCAATTTTAACATTTTGTCTCCATTTATATGATAGAATTTAAAAAAGAAATAAAACAGAAGACCAAAATAGGTTTTCATTTTTTAATTTTCTTTTTATGTTGTTTGCCCCAAAAATTAAACTTTTTGCCATCATTTTCCGTAATACTCTAATGCTAAATAACAAAGGTATACAAACGGCTTGTATGTTACCATGATTTATTTTTAGCGTAGGTCTTTAAGTTCCTTTTCTTTTTAACGGGTAATTTTAGATTTTTAAGAGACCTCAAGAGTGATTACCAAAATTTATTTATTTAAAAAATCTAAAACATTTTTCTCAACAGTATAAAATTTGTAAGTTGAACAATGTTAGTAATTTTTTATAGTAATAATTTCTTCAATATAATATAATTTTAATCAAACAAGTACTCAAATGAAAGGTAAGAAGTTGGCATGAGAGTACTCCAAATTTGTGTTTCCTATCCTCGAAACTCCAAATATGTGTTACCTTTTCTTTTTCTTGAGACGCAAAATGTCAGACTCCCCTTCTTATTGGGACTTAAAATCTGACTTCCACGGTTTTCAAAAGACAGCTATTAATTATGATTAAATTATATTATTATGTATGTTAAATAATATTTTCCCAGTTATTTAATACGTTCATTTTCTTTTTTCGGTTTTAGTTTACTTCTACACTTCTATTGTTAATTATTATTTTATCTTCTGTTTTGAGAATTTTTATTTTTCAAGCTAATAATAAGTAAATTTAATAAAAAGTAAGCAAATTTAATAATTAGTTTGATCTCAGGTTTCAGGACTGTTATAATAAAAACAAACTTTAAATTTAATTAAATATACATATGTATACATGTATATGAATATATATGTGTGTGTATATATATATGCATAAATTAAAATAAAATAAAATAAAATAAATTTCAATATTAGATGTTTTATATTTTTAATATATGCTTTGCATTTTGAAGATGATAATATTTTAACTTTATCTTAGTTTATTAAGATTGTACTCACTACTTTATTTTTCATTTGAAGTTGCATTTTTATTAAATTGGTATTTTTTAAAATACTTCAACGATAAATAAATAAAGATTAACTAAAATAATTTATTTTTAATCCATAATAAAAGCAAGTAAAGTTTTATGTTTCGTTTATAAAGTTGATATTTTATGATATTATTAATGAACCTAAAGAAGAATATGTATATATTGTTTACCTTATTCCCTTAAATAATCAAAGTATTTTATTAAAACTTCATACAACTTAAAATACGAACCAACAAATATTTTAAATTCCTTTACTTTAATCAATTTGATCTCCCTTTTTAAAATCTCTATAATTTTATTTAATGATTTTATTATTTTGGGGCCTCAACTATAAATAAAATAAGAATTAAATATTTTTAAATGAACTCATTTTAGGTCTGAAGTGTTTTGGTAGAGTTGATATTATGTAATATTTTAATGAAATTAAAGAGAAATATAAAAGAAATATAATATTCTTTAAAATAATGTATTAAAACGGGTGCCTACCATCAGCTCTAGCTAGCAAAAGTTGTGTTTTGTTGATAGTTGTGGATCACAAATGGATAGGTATGCTTTCTTTCGTACCTGCAATGCAAAACACAAACTTTTGATTATTTACAAACTAGCTATCATATATCATTTTGTGTTCTAAGTTGTTGCTCATTTCTATGAAGTGTTTTTATGTTTGTTTCTATTGTAGGGAATATGAAGACCCCAGACATACAAGTGACTATTGCACTATTTTTTTCAGGTATAGATGGTTTCTTTTAGTTTGGTTGTGTTATGCTAGGTGTACAAACCTTAAATGAATGCTTGAAAATGATATTTGAAGGTCCATTATTAATTTAGTATTACCACATGCTTAGCAAAAAAAAATTAAAATCTTGGGTATGCGAGGATAGAAATATACTGAACAGATCTGATCAACACATTATATTATGAAGCAAATATGAAAAGACATGCATAGCTAAATCAAACAAAATATTAGAACATGAAACCCTTAACAGATTTAGTAAAAGCATGATAGAATCAAACACAACGATTAAAGAAATTCATAACAAAGGCAAAATCTACAAAGATGCACTTATGTATCTATACTTGATGATCGGGTACTAAGTTAACATGTTCCAATTACAATGCCAACTAGCACAATAACACACAACATATGACCATAGGATAACATCTAATTGTTAAGAGGCATGCATAGCTAAATCAAACGTTAGCGAGTCAGAGAACGTGCATAGTGTAACCCTTAAAGATTATAAAATCAATAACTCAAAAAGCCAATTTCTTATTGAAACTCAACATACCTTAAGGGATTAATTAAGAGTGAAGGAGCTAAGCATCTATGTAGTAAAAATGACATGATACTTTTGTAAATAGTCATTCTATGTCATATATATTAGTGAAAGTCCTCTAATTCTAGGTCATGTATGTTAAAGGAAGTCCTCTAACTCGCGCGTTATCTAACCCGCAGCAACGTGCGGACAATTTATGTATCAATAAACACAAATTCTAATTTCCTTAACACTCTGAAAAGAAATTAAAATATTAGCTAATTAACCAAGCAATTTAATAAATATAATAGAACATGATAGGATGGATTAGAAGTCAGAATTACAGCCTTACGATGAAGGTTAAGTACCGAACCAACAAGAAAACAAAGATTTTTTTAGTTTATATGAAAGGAGTTTTAGAATGAAGATCCAAGAAAAAGTCAGAGGACTAAAACTATAAAACCAAAATGGTTAGCTTAAAAGAAACCGGTGTCCGGAGATATGAGCTGCAAATTTGTGAAGTCATTTTGTTTAACTTTTTTTGTTAATAAAGTAGCTTTATATTTGATTACAATTTTTTTCTCCAATCCATTTAAAGTGGCTGTAATTTCGATTATTAACTGCAATCATGCTAATAGAATGAATCTCATTCTCCTGTAACACGGACCTGATTAGGAATACAATATTGTGAACTAAAAGATGAAAAGTAACCCTCAAGATTGAGACAATTACCTTCAAAATTGATGCTTGATGCTAACTTTTGTATATTTAATGTCCTAGCAATGTTCCAAACCTGCATTAAGTTTGTAGTCAGGTTAACAGTTGAAAAAATATACAATTTGGGAAGAAAAAATTATATTTCAAATCTATATTTTTTATAACGTGTCCAAAAACTACCTTTATTATACTTAACCATTTTTATATCATTTTCTTTAGTAACCACTAATAGAATAAGTTTTAACTGAAGGTTGAATCTATCTAAATTAAATTCTGTAGACCCAAATTGAGGGCCAAACTCATAAACCTAAAGTTTTCGTTTGTCAGAAACCCTAAACACGTAGAACACCAAATTAATAGAGAATCAATGCATAATCATAACAGATATCCAATTAAGAATACTCGATAACCAGATTATAAACCAAACCATGCTTAAAAAATCATAACATGAACAGATCTAAGTAAATCATACCTTGGAAAGATTTTTTCGCAAATGAATACTCTAGATCTCGAACTAGCACTCCGATTCGATAACAGATCCATCAATATCCAGACGAAAAACAAGCTCAGATTTCGATCGTCACAAACCCTAAATACCTTAAATTCAATCATGCAACATAATTAGCTAAGAAAAGGGAAGAGATATGCAATTTAGAAGACTTGAAAACCAAAATATCAACCAAAATAAACTAGAAAAATCAAAAGATGAATAGGTTAAGAATACCGTGTCTGAAATTTCACCAAATAACAGTCGTGATTCGGAGATGATGATGAAATAGATGGCTGATCAATGAATCGAGTTCATTGTGATCGAAAACCGGATCGATTCCATCGATTTGCTCAAGTGAAACCCCTAGGTTGCCGTTGAAAGAGAATAGAGAGAATCAGATAGGAGATTTTGGATCGAATGAAGGGTTGGGTAAGGTTGGCTTAGCCGGTATAACCGGAATGGGTCGGGTCGGTGGGTTTTTTCAATCGGATTATATTCACAAGCCCGGAAGCCCCGTTGTTTATTATTTCCAACATATATAAATTTGTTTGCTTTATATTTAGAAGATTAACTATATTTTTTAAGACAAATGTTATACGTTAGCTGATTTATTAACAAGAATCAGACTTTTAGTACTAATTTTATTAATTTGTTTAACAACTTATTACATTAACATACTTATCTTAGAAATCATACTTATCTTAGAAATCATGTTATTAAATATAAACCTACAAATAGATACGTGATACCTTAAAAAAAAGGTTCAAAATTATCATAAGCTCTCAAAAGTATTAAGATACCTTCTGGGCGGATTTAGAAATAAAAAATCAGGAGTAGCGTTTCAAAAAGAATGTGTCGGGACTAAATGGGGCTGGGGGGCAGCGCCTCCGGAAAAAGCGGGGTCCACGGGCGGCAACCCCAAAGTCCTTCATTAAAAATGCATCGGAATTTTCTGTCCGAAAATGCATTAAGTTAAATTTGAGGCGCCAAAATGTGTCGATGTAGTCATGTTATCCACTCCGTTTCTTTCATTCACTCCCTAAACTTACAACTTGTATTTTTAAATTGCACAAACCTGTTAGTTGTTTGGTTTCAATTAATTAACGGCCTTTTGATCTTATTTTCATGTCGGGATTTAAATAAAAACCATAAAAGTGTTTGAGGGGTAGCGTAAAATATTTCCAGGGGTGGCGAAAATACCGTTTCAGGAGTAGAGAAATACCGAAAACATAAAAAAAATTAAAAAAAAATACACATCGCAGTAATATTTTAGGGGTAGCGGGCGCTTCCCCTACCCTCTTAGTAAGTCTGCCCCTAGGTATCTCAATATATTTGAAAAAATACAGCCTAATGCATATCACAAGGTGTCTTATCCATTTCGGGAGCACAGAGAATAGAAAGTATCATTAATCTACTTCTACATTTGATGTTTCATGTATATAAGTTGGTAGCAATTGTAAAAATGTAGTCAACTTTTGATGGAGTGCAACCAAACATTTGATCGTTTGATTTTGACTTATGGTTGTGTAGATGTTGAAGGTTTGGGACTTTCGCGTGATGGTGGTCATGTAAAGCACAATAAAGCTAATGGAGGTAATTTTAACCCTCTGGTATTAGAATGTTGGAATTAGCTACACACGCATCCACTATATCTATATGTCCTCTTTTATTATATTGAATGGATTTGATATTATCATGCTCTCATTTCATAGAATGGTTTTGGATGGACATCATCTTATATTACAATTATGGCATTTTAGAAACAATTAATGAATAAAAGAGACGATGGGTGACATTCAGCACACTTAGGTGCGAGAAATCTAGCCTTTGATGCTACTGAAAAAGAGTTGCGACGACTATTTGGTCATTTCGGTCATGTAAATTTTTGTCAATGTTTTTATTGATTTCGCAATTTCTTTTTGTGAAATATACAAATTAGTATCTTATTTTAGCTAAGGATTTTTTTATTCATATGGTATGTTGTTATTAGCGGTGTCTTTAAGAACATGAAGAATGAAGAATGTGTTGATGTTCTATGTCTACTATGAACGTGTTCGTAATATATGGTCATATGTGTTTTGGAAGGCATCCAACTTATATTAGCTATTTTGGGCAAATCCAATTTTGGGTTTGAGTGACACCATGTGTTATGTGGTACCATCTTATTCATTGTCAAATTATCAATGAGACCCTTCTTTCTCTAATGAAAAATTTGTTCTCATCACGAAACTTTTTATTAAGTGATAGTTGGTGTATTAAGCGGAATCATGCAAGAATTAGCCCCACAATATGTATCTACCCTCTTACATTACTCAAAAGTCAAAGCATGACCCGAATAAAATTCAACCCTGTTCACTTACAATTCTAAACAATTGCATCAATATCATTGTGAGTTAATGAAATGGATTTTCCAAAAAAAAAGTTTTAACTCATCACCTTTAGGGAGCGATATAACCATCAAATTAATCCTATCATGCATTGGGTGGCACAACTGTAGAAGACTGCAAACAGGTTAGTATTGTAATTCACTTCCTCATAACACAAATCATATTGCGGTTTCAGGGTATCCACTAAACACTTATCAAGGGATAACTTTGCTCATAATTCAGGTGATAGAGGCTGATAAAAAGAGACTAGATATGTTTGTACCAGTATATGACCAAATTCTCAGCATAAGGTATTACTTCTTCTTTCCATTAATTTCTTAGAAGCTACTATATCATTGACTAAACTTTGTGCACTTTGAGATCCACTTTGCATTCTTTTAGTTTCATGGGAATTACTTTTACACACTGATTAGTGTATATGAGGTTTTGTGACCCAAATATGTGAATTTTTTTCTCAGTTCAATAGTTCAAAATTGTTTGTTAAATGCATGGCCATTTTGGAACCTTTTTTGTAAACTTCATATTCAAGTGTAGTACTTGGTTCCTGCTCTGAAGAGAGTGACAATTTACAATCAATATTAACCACATGGCTTATATGGTTATACACAATGTTTGTGTTCAGCTTTTCGCATATGATTACACATGATTTTTATTCTTTAATGTAATAACTTCATTAATTTTGTTACATTAAGGTACCTGGACTTGGACACGTATATGTGTCATACTTTGACCTTAGAGGCACCACTTCTCTTGCATCTTATGACAATAAAAATCACAAGGACTTCCTTTCTCTGGTCAAATAAATAAAATCGCAGACTATAGACTTATTCTTTGTAGTTTGTACTGAAATCGGGTTACTATTTTTCGCATCAATTTGAATATATAACTTATTTTTATTGTTTGGTTAGATGACTATGTCCAATCTGCCATTTAAGGTACTAGAAATATTTAATGCATACCACTTTAGCACATATGATGTTGTGTACACCTATCTAATTGGAGTGTGATTTAAATATTGCATCCATTTCTCATATTGATGTTGGAACATTGAACTGACTATAAATACAAAGCAACTTTAAAGTTTAGGATTGTTGTACTTTTAAGTACACTTACAAAAAGAAATAAATATTATTCTTATAACTCTTTTAATAATTATTTTACGTTACCCGGATTGGGATCCATGAAACCGTTACCCGTACTGGGACGGGTATAACACTAGTTTAATCTGTGACATCTTAACATATTATTCATCATAACTGATAGCAGGCATATAGAAATGTCAGTACCTCTTTGTTTAAAAGTGTAGAGTGTGGTATTTAGTGCTGTTGTTGATTGGGTGTTGTTGGGTTACAGGACGTCTTTTGAGGATGTTTCTTGGTCCCATAAATGTCCGTGCTAACCGAAAGGATGTTCAATTGAAAGTGAAAGAGGAATACTATAGGTTCAGGGTAAGAAATTCTTGATTTTGCATCTATATTATTATGTAAAACATAACATGCTTTGGAACCATTATAATTGGATATTATCACTTGCTGGTATGCAATGGCATATCCATAAATTAACCAAATTCCAAGTTTCCAACAACAACATAGACTTTAGGATCAAGAAATACACACAATGGTCATCACATAAAAGGTATCCGAGTTTATGTCTGATACTTGCCCAATATTAGTATGTAAAACATAACATTCTTTGGAACCATTATGGATGTATATTATCACTTGCTGATATGCAATGGCATATCCATAAATTAACCAAATTCCAACAACAACGTAGACTTTAGGATCAAGTAACATTTAACCAATTTCAATCTTGGGCACATTTAAGTTTATGCCTATGTGCTTTTTGACTGATTTACATTTTTAAATTTTTTATCTAGAATTCTATTTTTCTGCTGCAATTTTTCCAATGTTCGACAGGTTTGGGTGTGTGTATTTATCGGTGCATGTTTGGGTGTGTGTGTGTGTTTATGGGTATAGAAAATTCTGCATAGTAAACTTTTGTCAATTCTGATTGAAATAACTTTGTGGCATATTTTACAGGTTGCTTTCGGAAAGCATCATTAAAAGAATAAACCAAAGGTAATCATGAAATATAGTCAATGATAATAGATTGTGATTGAAATGGTCGCTACTTTTCTTATGTATGTAGATTGTGATTTTAACGGTTCCTATTTTTCTGATTCATATTTCAATCTATTAGTAAAGCGCTTTCTTTTTTATTATATGGCAGTGCGTTAAGGATACAATTAATATGCATATTGTTTTCATACAATTGAAGGTCATGGACTCTTTTGGTTAGTTATATGGTTTCCTCTAACTGGGTTGTTTTTCCTTCATATTAGGCATTATTCTGATTACTTTATAACTTTGTTTTCTTATTCTTTTAATGAGTTGATCTCTTTGGTCTAAATGAAAACAGAGGTTCAATGTCAATGTTGGTTGAGGGCTTTATGGCTGTTAGTGCTTCATTTTGCTTAGCTGATGATTTATGCCAACAGTTGGGTGTTAGGAGCTTTGATTATTTGCAGCAATGGTGCATAAAAGATCAATAGTCTTACGAACTTTGATTATTCGCGGTGTTGGTTTGATTACTTGCTGAATTTTCCAATTTGCGGCTACAGGATCATCACCTTCAATAGGCATGAAACAAACCAGCTGACAAGAAACTTAAGTTGAAGATAGAACCATGAAGGAGCATACACATATGGCGAAACTAAAATGTGGTGGTTAGAAACTGTACAAAAAATATATAGCACATGCCTCTATGGTTTTTTTTTTGTTTTTTTTTTTTGTGTTTAGGAAATTGTAATGGCTTGGTTAGAATGGAACTTGCCATGCTTTTGTGTATCTGGGATGGATGTATGTATGTTTCGGATGACTTAAGTCTTTAATGATTATTGTCGTGTGTTATATTAGGCTAATTGTTTGATGTTTGTTTTATGTGCTTCGATGTTTCTAAATGAAAAGGTGTGTGCTCGACCTTCACCTAGGATTGAACCTATTTCGTGTTCGATATCACGGCATGAAAAACGGCTTTCTAGCGGCAGCGTGCTAATAGTCTCACTTGTGATGAATATGAATTAAACATTCTCCAAGGACTATCATTCTTATGCTTGATTAGAATTTTTTTTGAAAATTATTAGTTCATTCGTATAAATTCATTATTACTTTTCGCTTTATATTTTAATATAATAAGACTATTTCTCTTCATGCAGATTCACCATCAGGAACTGGGAAAGGTTCGCAACCCGCTGTGGCATTACCGTCGGTCAGAAGATTCAGCTCACATATGACTTCCAGACCAACACCCTTTTCATGCACAAGGAAATCTAATGCACCCTATAAAGGCGATTTCCTTAACTTTTGTCGTTTCGTTGTAAGATAATATCAAGTCTCATCTTGATCTAGACTTTCTTTTGTAGCCTTGTGTAAAAGGCATAACTAAACCTAACAACTATTAATGTAAATATACTATTATCACCCCTTTCATGCAGAATTGAAAAAATAACACAAAAACAAAAACGGTCCCAAACTTTAAACACCGCGGCAACGCGCAGTCGATTTCTAGTATATATACAATCTCAAAGTTACCTATGGGTCTGTGCCCTTTTTTGTCATTTTCTAAAAAAAAAAACTAGATCCATAATATATATTTATAGTCATAAAAGTTTGACATAACCAACTGTGGCCACAATTGGTTTAGGCTCCTTACCCTTTAACTCAATACACAAGTTCTAATCTTTGGAACCACTTTTTTTTTTTCCTTTTTCCTTTTTCATTTTATTATTTTATATTAATATTAACTCTTCTGTTTTTGTTTTTCATTTTATTTCTCAAAGTTACCTATGGGTCTGTGCCCTTTTTTGTCATTTTCTAAAAAAAAAACTAGATCCATAATATATATTTATAGTCATAAAAGTTTGACATAACCAACTATGGCCACAATTGGTTTAGGCTCCTTACCCTTTAACTCAATACACAAGTTCTAATCTTTGGAACCACTTTTTTTTTTTCCTTTTTCCTTTTTCATTTTATTATTTTATATTAATATTAACTCTTCTGTTTTTGTTTTTCATTTTATTATTTAATATCAACTACTAATATTAATGTTTGCTTTTAAACATGTTAATTTTTTTTTCGGGTAGAGCGTTACCGTGATATTTTTTTTATTTTCGTATATAATATTTATTAAAATATAAAACGTTGCACGTTTGGCATATGAATCTTTTTCTAAATATATGTGGCATTGTCATACAATTATTCTATATACATATAATAGACAACTTGTGTCTCTCATACACCTGTAGATTCATTTTATATATGTTTATATATATAAGTTCCCCTATAACGTTAACTTTCATGATGTCGTCGGAGTGATTACTTATAAATTGCACGTTTGGCATATTAATCTTTTTCTAGATATATGTGGCATTGCCATACAATTATTCTATATACATATAATAGACAACTTTTGTCTCTCATACACTTGTAATTTCATTTTATATATATTTATATATATATATATATATATATATATATATGTTCTCCTAGAACGTATTTATATATATATATATATATATATGTTCTCCTAGAACGTTATCTTTCATGATGTCGTCGGAGTGGTTACTTTTTGAATTTGCAGGGTCTTTGTTTTGGTTTGGCACGGGTTCGAACCTTCCCACTTTAAATTTGATTCGTATTGTTTTCACTACAACATAGCCTTATTTTTTTATATAAGATTTTAAGTTTACTAGGTAGCACATATTTTACACGAATAAAGGAAATGGTCAATACATAGGCTATTTTACACACACACAAAAAATATATATATTTGATCCTTAAAGTGTTTGGATACAAAAAGCTTTATTCCAAACGACGCCTGGTGTTAGCTGCTGCTGAAGAAAAGTCTGTTAAAAGCTAAAGATATGGAATTTAACATCTAGAATTTAAAACATAAGATAAGAGGTAAATGAAAATTTAAAAAAAGTGGATAATACAATTATGAACGTATATTCACTTTTTTCCTGTATTTTCCACGAATCAAATAAATGGTTAATACATTGGCTATTTTAACCAAAAAAATATATTATACTGAAAGTACTTGGATACGGAGATCTTTATTTGAAATGACGCGTTGACATTAAATATGAGATGTATTACAGATATTAAGTGCATTGACATGAACAATTAAAGGTTAAAGATATGAAATATAACATCTTGAATTTTCGAGAGATGTGTTTATACAAAAGTTATATAACACTTATAAATCTATATTTTATCTACTTTATTCACTTTTTCAGATATTTTTCTAGATTACCGCAGCAACGCGCGGTCGATCTCTAGTTTTATAAACATAGATTTGATGAGGGGAAAGAGTGCAATAGAGTAAACGTTAAAGGGATAATAGTGTAATAGAGTAAAAGTTAAAGGGCTCCATACATGTAACTTTCCACTTGAGACTGACTGCTTCAAAAAATGGCCGCAAAATCTCTTCTCAGATTTCTAGCCTTTTGAGAGATCCTCAACCACCTAAAACCCTCTCTCTCACACACACTTTCTCTCTCACACACTAACACGTACCCCCTAGATTCTTCCATTCCAGGTTCCTGAATTGCGTCTATCTCCGTTTGTTTCCCCTCCCATGGAGACTCTTCTCCAATCATGCCCTACTTTCGCAGCGAAATCGCCGGTGAAATTGAGCGTCGATCAGCAATTCGCTTTTCGTTCGTTTGCGTTTTGTAAACAGAGGAGTTGTAATGTGAAATTGAGGGCGATAAGCAGGAGCTCACAGGACGGATCCTCGTCTGTTGAAGATGTAAGGAAGGATAGCGTGTTATTGGGCGCTGAGACAGATGAATCTGGTTCAATTGTTGGATTTCGTTTCGTTCCTCAATCTGGTATGTTTTGTTGCTTTTAGCTGTTTGGTTTCAGTCGACTCGTTTGCGTTTGAATATGTTATTCGGTCCAGAATTTGGTAATTTGATGCTAATTCTAGTTATAATGTTCATTCAGTTAGTGATTTAGTCTGAGATCATATCAGTTTTGTTGTTCAAAATGAAATGTGTTTGGACGTCAGATGTCAAATCGGTCTTAATTTCAGTAATATTTTGTAATTAAGTTTAATTACATTATGCATGCAGTCCAGTTTTTTTATTAATTTGATGCTAATCTTTATTGTGAAGTATGATTCAATTAGCAAATCAATCGCCTGAAGTTTGAGATTTGAGTTTGTGTCTGTTTTTTCTTCTCAAGAGTATGATCACTCAAAATGGTAAATGAATTTTCCAATTTTAGTACAGTTTTGTAATTTGGGTTTATATTAAATAATTGATAGGTGATTTTATCCTGAATTGAGCATATATTATAATATATACCCTCAACTTACAATATTATCATATTATAACCATTCAAAACACTTCTAAGTATAATTTATGATTTGAAGTTCATGCCTGAAATCCCAGGTGACACCAAAGTTAGCAACTCTCAAGATGACTTATCAAATGATACAGAAGTGATTGTGGATGATGACTTACCAGACAACAGACCTACAAAAGTGACCTACAACATTGTTTTTGCTACTTCTGAGGCATCACCATACTCCAAAACTGGTGGTTTAGGAGATGTTTGTGGCTCTTTGCCCATTGCACTTGCAGCACGTGGGCACCGTGTAATGGTTGTTACACCTAGATATATGTGTGGTGGACCTTCAGATAAGAAATTTGCTGGTGCTGTTGATCTTGATTGTCGAATTAAGGTTTCTTGTTCTGGAGGGGTACATGAGGTTGGGTTTTTCCATGAGTATAGAGCAGGTGTTGATTGGGTAAGAAGGTTATCTGAGTTACTTAATCACTCGTTTATGTTAGAAGATGCAATATGTGGGTGCCCAAATGGTAAAAACATGGTCAATTTGGGAACTTTCTGTTAATTGTTTTGCGTCTGTTTGAGCAAAATGACATATCTCTACAGTTCCAAATGCTTTAGAACTGAAAAGGTGATTAAGTATTTACTGGTCAACATAGCGGGATTGGTTGCCATGCTAACACTTTTTTGTCTATTTTCTTTGATTTTATAGATAAATAAAGTAAATAATTCGCTTACAAAATGGTACAATAAAAATATTATATTAATTCGGAATTTAACAATTCAGGAGAGATTGTAACATTTTATAATTCTTATGGATATTTCTTATGATATCTTCAGGTATTTGTGGACCACCCTTCTTTCCATCGGCCTGGAAATCCATATGGTGACGCTTATGGTGCATTTGGTGATAACCAGGTACCAATTAAGGAAATAATAGTTTATTTACTTAATCACTTTTTTAACTAAATATAACATTCTTTTCTTTTTTGGGACAGTTTCGGTTCACCTTACTTAGTCACGCAGCATGCGAGGCTCCTTTAGTGCTTCCCTTGGGAGGGTTTACATATGGCGAAAAATGTCTGTTCCTTGCCAATGACTGGCATGCCGGCCTTGTGCCAGTGTATGTCATTAACTAACTCAAAATTTGTGATTTTTGTTTCCGTTTATCATATTTTGCATCTTGCTTTCTATTCTGCAAAAATAAAAATAAAAAATAAAAATAAAAAATAAAAAATAAAAATAAAAAAAGTAATAAATAAATATGTAGATAATAAATTTGACGTTTTTATTGCTTATTTTGTAACACCTGATCTGACCTCTATATTATGCCTTAGACTATTGGCAGCGAAGTATCGTCCTTATGGAGTTTACAAGGATGCGAGGAGTATTGTTGTGATACATAATCTTGCACACCAGGTATCATCCTAATTGGGTACTAAATTTTCGTCAGCTTCTTGACACTTGTAGCGTGAAAAAATATATAATAACATAATAATTTTTATACGTATTATCATAGAAAATATTGTCTTCTCTTACAAATACGGAGAAATAAGATCGGTAAAATCTGTGCCTTGCTGTGGGTTTATATTTTGCGTTCATTTATGTACAAAAGTTACAAAAATCCAAAATGATCTACAATAGGAATTAACTTGTTTATAAGTCACCTGTACTTATCACATTTTTTATATCATAGTATTTTGGTTTGTAAAGCACATGGATTTACTTGTTTTCAAGTCACATCAATTTACTTGTTCATAAGTCATGTATACTTATCAACGTTTAATATGTTGTAGTATTTTGATGTATGCTCTTAAATATTATTTGAATATACCAAGAATTATAATTTTAGATTTTTGGGTTGCGTTTGATTTGATTTGCTGAGGATAAGGTTTAGGGATGCTCATGGTCTGGTTCAGTCGGTTTTTAAAAAATTCAAGGCTGAACCGCTAACGGCGGTTTCGAAAAACAACAAACAAACTGGCAGAGTTGGTTGGGTTGGCCAGACCGGCGTAAATGGATTGGTTTGGCAATCTGAACAGTCCTTGAATTAAAGTGGTATCTATATATCGTGTTAAACTGTTAATTGTTTAGGTGCAAAAGTGAGAAATTGACAGTGTGAAGGTCTGGAATTGCTATACTTAGAATATTGAGGAATAAAATTATTTAAGTGACAAAATTGGAAGTTGGATGTAACTAAAGAGGTGCCAAAGAGGAAGCAAAAGTGCAAGTATTCAAACTCAGAATGTATAAAATGCACGCTTATACCATTTGACATACACCAAGTTGCAAAATTAACTTACATAAGAATCACCAAATATAAAACAGTAAAATTGGAAAAACTTTAACAAAACTAACAAGCGAGTGAAAGGGCATCAAAACGCTATATTAACATTTGTAAAAGATGACAAAATAAAATCTATAAAACCAAGCTATGTTGCAAATCTCGCGTGACACCTTATTAAAAGATAAATATATTTTAGTTATATCTTAGATTAGCTAGAAGGCATAAATTTTGAAAAACCAAAAAAGGTGAATTCTAAAACCAACCTGAACACGAAGTGTGAACGCCGGAAAAAACAATTGTAAGTGTGGAAATGCCATGTATATTTAGCTGATTTGCTGCATTGTGTGATACTGATATGCCTTATATTTGACATTCAGGCGCACTAGAAATGTGTTTTATTTGTATCTTGTGTTATCTTTTAAATGTTGTAGGGAGTTGAGCCTGCATCAACTTACAGCAATTTTGGATTGCCCCCAGAGTGGTATGGAGCTTTGGGTTGGGTATTTCCTACTTGGGCAAGAACACATGCTCTTGACACCGGTGAAGCTGTTAATATTCTAAAAGGTGCACTTGTTACTGCTGACCGGATACTGACAGTTAGCCAGGTAATAGAAAAGATGAAACTACCCACTTCCATGAAACTTTGTGATTGCCACACAAGTAATCAAATATAATAGAGGTCATAAATTAGAAGTTCTTCTACTTATATATGGGTTAATTTGGGTTGTGTTTATATTGTTATTGTAACATAGTTTTTGTAACTCTAAGTAGTGAATTAATCATCTATAAGAAATAGAAAAATGAACTAAAGGTATTGTTGATCTGCCTATGCATGTTCCGACCCATACTAGAAAATGACATATTTCAACATGTTATCTAACGTGTCATATCCGTCCAGATTTCCACCTCTTAAATATAATTAATAATGGGATTGTTCATGTGTTTGGTTGTTATGATCAGGGCTATTCTTGGGAAATTACAACCCCAGAAGGTGGAAACGGTCTAGATGAGCTTCTTGGTAGTCGAAAGATTGTTTTAAATGGTATGTAGTTTGCAGTCCATATAGTGTAATATTTATAGCTAACTATTTTAACATGATTTCTAATGTATGACTACAGAAGTGTATGAAAATTTCTTGGTTGAAGTAGGATTCAACCTCAAGGCTCCTTAGGCACAATAACATTTGATTTAAGTTGCTTGTTTACAGTTATATCTGTTTTCACTCTTTTTTTACTTTGATTATCTGTGTATGTAATTTGGTAATAATGCAGGGATCACAAATGGCATTGATGTAAATGAATGGAGTCCATCTCTAGATGAGCATATCCCTTCTCATTACTCTCTGGATGACCTTTCAGGGAAGGTTGTTATTTTTCTTTTCTTTCTACTGTAGAGATAGCTACAAGGGAATAGAAGATGCGCCAAAACAGGTTCAGGTCAAAAAGGGTAATTTTAGATACCGTCGAAACATGTCCAGTTAGGTTGCCCCAAAACACTTTGTCCCAAAGGTTTGACTTTTTTTAATAAAAAATTAGTGTGTTGAATATACATAGTATTTCAGTAGAGTTTATTTTCTTTAATAAAATGATTTAGGAGGTTTTATGCATGAGGACTACACTTTGGTAGACTTTAGGCGACCCATTTGCCCTGTTTCTTTCAGGCATTAGATATATTATTTTTTTACTTGTTTGACATGGTATAGAAATATCTACCAATTCATAAGTATATGGCTATAGTAATTTCAAGGATCTGTTTCTGTTTGTAATATGCAGATTGAATGCAAGATTGCTCTTCAAAGGGAATTAGGCCTACCAGTTCGGCCAGATTGTCCATTGGTAAAAAAATGTAGCCATTGTGGATTTGGGTAAATTACGACACAAATAACTGGAGTTAACATTCTTAACAGATAGGGTTTATTGGGAGATTAGACTACCAGAAGGGTATCGACATAATTCTATCGGGAACTCCAGAGTTGTTGCAAGATGATGTTCAATTTGTAAGTATCTTGCTTCAAAAGCTACATCTAGTTTAGGAATTGGACCAAGTACAAGACTTTCCATATGAGTTTAGATTAAATATTACAGATAATGCTTGGATCTGGAGAAAAACAATATGAAGACTGGATGAGAGCCACTGAAGCAACGTTTAAAGATAAATTCCGTGGATGGGTTGGGTTCAATGTTCCCATATCTCACAGGATAACAGCAGGGTGAAATACACTAGTTTATATTTTCAATAAAATATAAACATGTTCATAAGGATAAAATTTGCTCACACGTTACTTTTACTCAACGTGCAGATGTGATATTTTACTAATGCCCTCAAGATTCGAGCCATGTGGTTTAAATCAGTTGTATGCAATGAGATATGGAACCATACCTGTGGTCCATGCAACCGGAGGACTTGGAGTGAGTTTAAAGATTCTTTCTTGTTTAATAGATGCATCAATCTCAACCCATTTACTTATACATAGGTTGATTTCGGAACGTTTTATGCCAAAGGGGTCAGATAAATGAATTAGCTAATCTCAAATGAGTCACATGGGGTTGAAAATGAGCCCAAAATGTATTTTATTTCTTACAACCTCATAAATCGTTTTATTTAGACACTTAAAAGAGTATTATTGTAGTATAGTAGAAAATAACTTGACCTGTTATTTAGACACGTAAAAGAGCATTATTAGACAAAGTGTTTGGCAGATCAACCAGACCCGTACTAAAATATTGTGCTTTTGACCTGTTACCCAACCTACCCTATATGACATTTTGTATTGTTTTCTAAGGACTATGAAAGTCGTCTGACTAAGTATGGGCTTTACCTTATCCAGGACACAGTGAAGACTTTCAATCCCTTTGCAAATGAAGGGAAAGGTGAAGGTACCGGGTATGTATTTGGTCCAAAAAGCTACATAATATACTTGTAGTCTCGGTTTTACATTAATTTTTTCCCTTTTGTTAAACAGGTGGGCATTCAAACCTTTGACGAGAGAATGCATGTTAGATGTAAGTTGTTTTCAACTCGAAACAATCTTTTTAGTCTTTTTTACCACATACAACTTCCTAAAGACCCGAGCAATTGATACCATGTTGTCGCTAGGGTCAAAAAGAGAGGCCCTCCCTCTTGTATTATTGAAAAACCTATGAAACGGTCGCTATGGTACTAACTAACTACCATCATACAAGTAAATAAATTCCATGAAGCTTAAATTTGAATATGTAGGCACTGCGAGTTGCTATAGAGACTTACAGGAAACACCGGAGTTCGTGGGTCGGTTTGATGACGAGAGGAATGGAAAGGGATTACTCATGGGATAATGCTGCAGTCCAGTATGAACAAGTTTTCGAATGGGCTTTTATTGATCCTCCTTATGTCGCCTAATTACATGCAACAAAAGAAACAGAGATCTGTTCATGGTCGCAATCGGTCAAGTACGAGGATATTTTCTGGTTGCAGCCAATGATTTGGCTCAGGTTGGGTCATACTTTTGTACGGGCTATGGGAGTGCATTACGGACATACTGAGTGTTATATTAAAAGAGATTTTATTTTTAAGCATATATAGAATTTTCTTACTTATTGAAGTTGTAATTTATTTCTTTATTCTCATCCCCAGAGGTGACAATTTTGACCCATCTAGTTATATATATGATGATGTTTATTCTCATCCAAATGATGTAGGTTAAGTTCTTATAAAACGAGCATTAAGTGAACCAAGTAGATTTTATATAAGTGTGTGTTTGTAACTTTTTTTAAAAGATTTAGATTGTTGTATTAATAATATATGTTTTAATACATTAGCTATACCCTATAACAAAGTACAGGTTCCATGAATAGTGTCGGTGGTCATGTGATGGCACCGTCGAATTATTTGTTTATTTTTTGCGGTACTTCTTTTTCTGCTTTTGTTTTACTTAGGAGTTAGGTCTACGGTTCAAGGATTTAACCGGTTCGCTTTAAATTTTAACCCTTAAATCCTATGTTTGATACTTCTTGTTCTTTGTAGGTCACTTTAATCGTTAATTTTTAAGTGTGTCAATGTTTACCCGGATGGCCAAAACGCATAGCAGCACACGCGTTAATCTGGCACCTAATTATATATATAAGCCTAAAAAAAGAACAACTCAAATTGCTACATTCTTACTACAGTCATAAGTGGGGAGTTCTAGTTTGACATGCATCTTAACAACATGAACCTTCAGGTAGCTACTTCCCCTCAACTCAATACAGGTATATGGACCACCTTCTCAGATTTTACACCTAACTTATGGGGCCTCATCACCTTCAAACTATAATTAATATTGATCATTCTCCAACTCTTGTATTCAATGTCAACCCCGTCACATTGCACTACACTTAATAAAGAAAATAGACCATTTTACACTTTAGAGTTAAAAGTAAAAATATTTAATTAGTAGTAATGGCAAAAGTTAAAATTGAATAAAAGTAAAGAGGGAAAGTTGAGTGGAGGATACGAGGAACATGATGTTCTATGTGTGGCCACGCAACCATATCAGCTTCCATGTGTGGAAGCATGGACCACTCCGTATAGCCTTACCCAATGATTACTCTTCATGGCCTCGTTATGGATTATAAGGCAGTCTCGGCCTTGACACAAACTTCAAAAGGCTTTATAGCAATGTTTTCATAACCGGACCGGACGATGAACCGGTTATCCTACTGGTCCGACAGTCGGACCGGTCGGACTGGAATTACGAACCGGATGATGTCATATATAATTAAATTACATATATCTAGTTTAGTAATTAGTAATACGAAAATAATTAAGTAAAAACATGTAAGGTATAAAGTTATATTTTATACAAATATATATAAAGCTTAAAAATTAGTTAAATATATATAAAAAGAAATCACATATTATGTAGTAATATTATATATTAACAATTTTCTTTTCCTAACATTGCTATAGCCTACTACAACAAGTCGCCACCTGCACCCGACCTTTCTTAATCACATCATTTCATCTATTTTTTTAATGAGTTTATATTTTTAATTTAGTTTTTATAAGCATTTTGCTTCCTGTTCTGTTCAAATGAAAACCAAGCTACAATCTTACTCACTTCATCTTGTTTCATTTCATCCACAACAACTATGTTCTAAATGATGATTTGAAGTCAACCTCCACTTATGTTTTAACCTATAACTCTATAAGTAGTCACTCCGCTCGGTGTTACCTTCTGCCCTAGTAAGTATGCCGCCGTTTCTACTTCCGGCAACGTCTTTGCTCGCTGTTTCACTCACGCCGGCTTTTTATGAGATTTCTTCCCTGTTTCTTTTGTAAAACATGTTGATTTAATCTATTACACCGGTCGAACCCGGTCCACCGGTCTGCCGGTCTAACCGCTAACTGCTCGAACCGGCCGCATAATTCAAGGACGGCCCAAATACACCTAACCGGACCGCCGGTGTTCCCGGTTCCCGGTCCGACCGGTTCAACCGGCCGGTCCGGTCCAGTCGTGAAAACGTTGCTTTATAGGGCATGCTACATACCTACTTGTTATGAATAAAATAATAATCAAGAGATAAAAATAATAATAATAAAATAACAATAAGTAACACTGACAAAATATATGAATTAGCTAGATCAATCCATTTATGCATTTCATTACCTTGATACCATGTTTAGGCAGACAACCTATTCAAGTAGACAATCCAATTACAATTAACTAAAAATACCCTATGGCCTACACTTTGAAACGATTACACAATATAGCCCTTCTGCTATTTGATACGTAACAATATTTTCTACTCATGACCTTTTAGCTTAATGGTATGGGTGTTGTCCCTCGTAATAGTGGTGTGATGCAAATCCTTGCAAGTGCTGATGGGTGGTGTTTGGAGGAATTTTTTGAAAAATGTTAGAAATACTTACCTATTAAGGATTATTGAACTCTAGAATCATTGAAAAAATCATCTCAAATTCTTCTGAAGATGTTTGAAAGCCATATATACAACTATTATAGATAAAGAGTACCAACTAAATGCACCCTGTTCCAAATATCCATTCCATGACTAGAACAATTGAATCGTAAGCCTTGTGTTGTTTGACCCAATTAAACCATAAGAACTTAATATTTCCATATGTAAAAAGATTAGCCTTTCATGAACATATTGACAAACCTTAGTTTACCTTTTCATTTGTGCCAAATGCCTTCATAAAGGAGAAGAAGAAAAGCACATAGAGAAGGATGAATTAGCTCAAACCATCCATCATTTTCTATCATGAGAATTAGTTCCTAAAAGTCTCCCTTTGGCTATAAATTCCTTTGGAGAGATGACCGAAATCCCGAGATGTCAATTTGGTACCTTTCCATTTAGATACATTGGACTAACGATCAACGGTAATATGAACCTGATAAACAATTGGTTCTTGACAAGTTCAAAAGTAGGCTATCCATCTGGAAAAGTAAATTTTTCTAGATATATTCTCCCAAAAGTGATTTTTTTTGGGGGGGGGGGGGTGGGGGGTGGGTGGGTGGGTGAGTGTGTGGGGAAGTCGTGCCGGGAATTCATCAAGACCTCACATCCACAAAGACATGAAGAACCATTTAATCAAAACACAGATAACAAGCCCTTGGAAAGAATTAGCAAAAATAGAAATAAGAGCCTGGAAATCACGAGCATCTATTCACAGCTTGTCTGGTGCTGAATAAGATATGGACAACAGTGAGTAAATGGCTAAAACTCCAGCCAATATACGCTTTACTTGCAAAGATCTATTTAAGATTCATAAAAACACTAAGAGACAAACAATGGAGGAAATTCATTCACGATATCATAATTACATCAATGTGGGGTACTTTAGGGCGAGAAATGAAGTGATTGTTGGATATTGTATGTCCAGACCCGACAATTTCTAAGAACCTGAACCGGTTGTGATCTGTAAGAGTTACATTGAGGGCAACGAGAACCAGACACAATTTAATTTGTTAAACGTTGTTCTACGAAAACCAAAATGATTTCACCTTGTTAATTATATATTGATATAAATAATAATAAATCATTTCAAGTTATTATTAATTTGTTAATAATAAATAGCAGAAAATTTATTATTAATTGTTAGTAATAAATAGTCGGTGAAATATCAAGAAGAGTATACATCACTTTTGGTCCCCAAGATTTGCACATTTTAACACTTTTAATCCAATTTCTGAAATTATAACATTTCAGGACCTGATGTTTGATTATTTTCTTAATTTTGGTCACTTTTTAAATTTACATCCAAATTAACGGTTGAAATCAGTCAAATAGGATATTAATGAGGGGTATTTTAATAATTTAACCATCCCCTTTTATTTATTTGATACAAAACGCAGTAATTGACTTTCCCCAAAAAACACTATGTAACTCAGCCATTTTTCAAATAAATAAAATGGGAAGTCAATTAGTGCGTTTTGTATCAAATAAATAAAAGGGGATGTTTAAATTATGAAAATACCTCTCATTAATATCCTATTTGACTGATTTCAACCGTTAATTTGGATGGAAATTTAAAAAGTGACCAAAATTGAGAAAATAATCAAACCTCAGGCCCTGAAATGTTATAATTTCATAAAAATTGGATTAAAAGTGTTAAAATGTGCAAACCTTGAGGGACCAAAAGTGAAGTTTACTCTATAAATAATAAATGAGTTATTATTATTATTATTTCTAAGTAAAAGTTAATCAAATAAAATTGTTTATTCAATTAGTTTTATTTAAAAAGTGATTGGATAATAGTAATTTAAATAAATCTATTTTATTTAAATAAAGATTATCTTAAACTTGGATAGATAATTATAAGAGGGTTCAACCAATTGTAGTTTATCTATAATTACTTATTAGAGGATAAAGGAATAAAATATTATATAAATTAGTTGTGGTTTATCTACAACTGGATTTATGGAGTTATAAATTAGAGACCGAAAATATAGATTTCGGGTTGCACAAAAACAATCTTCAAAACCCTAAAATTTCTGCTAAGTGAAGAAGTATTTCAATCAATTTGCATATGAGGGAAAATATAGGGATTGATTTGTAGTTTTGATAAAAGCAGAAGGACTATTTTTGTAATTTTCTTTAAATATTAAAAGTATTATTAAATACATAAATTTAATTAAAAACTAATAAATAAATTATAAAACATAAATTAAATCCCTTCTTCATCATTCCTCTTCCAACCACCATAAAAAACCAGCGACCGCACTGCTCCGACTACCAACGACATCGCCTCCACAAACCACTATCTTCGACCTTAACCAACCACCACCATCATCCATCGCTACATGGCGGTTCCTACTACCACTGCCTATCATTCCCATCACCAAATCATCAACCAACGCCATCTACAAACAACACCTTCCAACCATACAATAACCATCATCATGCTGAAAAGGCATCCTCATCATCAAAATTTTTGAACAGAACATCCTCATCCATCACCCACTTCATCTAATTCAATCCATAACACTAGAAACATCAGAATTATTCATGAAATGGGAAAAGGATTAATACCCAGAAATTGAACTAAAATTGAACCCCAGTTCATAAATTTATCTTGGTCATCGGATTTCGTGATACGAAACGGGTTTATACCCAAGATTGTCGCTAGTTGGCTTCTGAAGGGCTACTGATGTGTTCAGAACGACTACTAAAAATGACTAATAAAACCTAGACCCAGAAACACCTAATTTTATCAAAACTACCTAAACTAGATCGAACCTAAGACAAGTGTACCTATCGGTGGCAGTATAACCTATGTTGTTGGATATATAGTGTCCGATCGTTGGATAATATTAACGTAACTATCGAGGTCCGATACAAAAGGGTTACACTTTGGCAACGAACAAGAATATGAATTTAATTAACATATTCATGATTTATAATAAACATGGTAGACGTTTTATTTATAAAACATAAATAAATTAACTATGAGATAATTAATTAGTTGTGGATTAATTTAATTATGAGATAATTAAATTGTTTAGAATATATATATATATATATGTATATATATATATCACAAGTTTTCGAATATATATATATATATATATATATATATATATATGATTTTCGAAATCTATATATATGTAATATAAATATTGTTTTGACTTTTGAATAACTTAAATAATTAGCTATTTAAGCTATTAGGGTTTGATTCAAATTCATTTAGCTGACGTAATATCCAAGAAATTTCGGCTCCTCCTCCCTTCCTCCTTGAGTGGCCGCCGCTGCCACCAAGGACCACCGTCGCCACCACGATCGCACAGCCACGAGTCGTCATGTATTCTCGCCAGTTTTCTAGAAAGGTATATTAATTATCTTTCTACGTTTAATATTGTTAGGTTGTGTCATAATAGTTATGAGACCAAAACCCTAATCGTGAAAAGGTCATACAGCAAGACTGTTCATTGAACCATAGTGTCTCGATTGGTTTAATCACGACTAGTTAATTTTCTATTTATTCGGGTTGTCTGGATCACTGCTGGGATCAATTAAGAATTAACATTGTGTACACGTTTCCGCTACGTGACCTGTGTTTCAAGTCACGAGTTCTAAAATTTTAAATCGTACACAGAATCCCAACAGTAGTATCAGAGCCAGGTTACAACTCCGTCTAGACGAATCAATATTTAGATAATTGTTATATTTATGTTTTTGGCCATGTTACTAGGTTATAATTTTTGAAAATTGTAAAACCCTAGAGTTTTACAATCATGCCCAATAGTTATTTATGGTTGTGATATCATATGCAATTTGAGCCAAAATATATACGTGTTTGTTTCCTTTATTGTGGTTGTTTATTTTGGAATGTATGTATTCTATTTTGGGTATTTTTGGGCCTACAATGTAATAGATAGGTTTTGTATTTTATTTTATAAATAAATGTAAAACCAAGACATACAAGGAAGATAGCAGTCACTTGGAGATCAAGAACATATATGTTGAAGCAACTGGCAGTATGAAGGAATTGCCAAAATTTTGTCATGTGTTTTAATATATATTTGCATATTTCGATTTCGCTAAATGGCTCGGACGAAATTGAAATCTCTTGGCTCGATTGCATATATTTAATTACTGTTGTAAATGATGGTTGTCACGCAATAGGCCCCTAGATCATAATCTAATAACGGCATAAAATAAAAGACGTTTTATTAAAGTATTTGAAAAGGTTTTGGAATAAATAAGAAGTATATTTAATCCAGTTTTTCCTAAAATAAATTGAATAATTTAATTTTGAAAACCAGGGTAAAATTTACTTAAATTGGTTCGCGAAACGAACAACCTAGTTTTAATTAGGGGACTAAAATTTAATTGGTCGAGAGATTGAAAGGAATTTCAAGTCGTCATGAACCAACGTAAAAGCAGTTTACAAACTTATGAACGATTTACGTCATGCAATAGACTGTTGCATAATATTTTGAATATGGCCCTTATTGGTAAATTTAGAATATGGAAACCCAAATCAAATCGGTATTTCTGCGCCAGCTTAGGACACTTTGACCTATCTATCCGACCCCCCGGTGTAGTGACAATCCTGCTTCCGGGCCTACAGTTTTGGTTAAAGGTAGGACCGCGATTTCCATGCAACATGGACCAGGACTACAGTTCTTGTTTGAGGACAAAATATCACTTTGCGAAACGAAACCCAGGTGTTTAGCGCTGACCCTGCACCCGAGCGTACATTTCGTGAAGTAGGACGTAGTTGGGAATAATGTACCACTAGTCAAGTCACAACAAGTGTTCCCAAAACTAGAGTTGTGTAGTCGACACAATTGTCGTTACCTACCTACGTAGCCCAGCCGTTGGAGAGAGCTAAGCCATTCAACGAGTTTAAGTGAAACATGATCTCATCCTACTTATAGTTTTGTTTTAATGTGTCAAAATTAATTAGGCATTTTTGCATAAAATTTCTAAATCTTGCTTTTTCTTTTAAATGTCATCAAGTAATTCTGATCCCGTCCCTACCTCCTCCCTATTTCCCCTTATGTCCATCCTTGAGAAGGAAAGGGTCAACAAATAATTTCATGGATTGGCATCACAATCTGAAAATTGTTCTCACGACTGAAAAGAAGTTTAATGTTCTTGAGAACCCAATCCCTGAAGAACCCACTGATCAAAACAGTACTGACCATGCAAGATGGGTTAGGCATGTTGATGATTCTCAGACTGTGACGTGTCTTATGCTAGCAACAATGATCCTTGAACTTCAGATGAACATGGTTGACAAGAAAGCATATGATATAAGCGAGCGACTGAAAGGCACGTTTCAGCAGCATGCTCGAGACGAGCGTTTTGAGGTGATGAGATCCCTGATCACGTGTCGCATGCAAGAGGGTTCTCCACTCAATGCTCATGTACTAAAAATGAACGGCTATGTCAATCATCTAGCACGATTGAGAAATCCACTAAGTATGAGTTGGTAACAGATATTATCCTTAACTCACTACCCAATTCTATGATCAGTTCATTCTGAACTATAATATGAATGCTTTGGATAAGAGTCCCGCAATGCTTAAGACTGCTGAAACAAACAGTCCAGTCAAAACTAAAAGTGGGACAAATCCTGTGCTTATGATTCGAGATGGCAAAATTGGTAAGAAATCTAAGAGAGATAAGCGCAAAGGCAAAGAAAAGGGCAAAGGCAGGAAATAAGAATCTCTCAAAGGAAGTGCTCAGAAGGATGCCAAATGTTTCTACTGCAATGAAACGGGGCACTGGAAGAGGAACTGTCCTAAATACCTGGCTGAGTTGAAGCTTAAAAGGCTTACTATCGAAGGAGGGTCCTCAGGTATTCATGTTATAGAATCGTTTTCTTTATCTAGAAAATCTTGGGTGTTTGACACTGGATGTGGTACTCACATATGTAATGATTTTCAGGGGTCAAGAAAACTTAGAGATCTGAAGCAGGGCGACTTGGATCTGCACGTTGGAAACGAGCGGAAATTCGTTGTGAAAGCCATAGGAGATTTTACTTTAAATTTATCTAAAACTGCTGTTATGTCCCTAGTGTAACTAGAAACATCATTTCTCTGTTTGCTTTGAAAAGACAAGGTTTTGAGTATGTTTCTAATAATAAGGGTGATTTCATTTCTGCATACTTAAATAATATGTTTTATTTTGAAGCAAGACCACACAAGGGAATCTATGAGATAGATACCAATGTTAACATGATATACAATATCTCCAATAAACGTGCTAGGACTAACGTCAATGACACGTTTAGATGACATTGTCGACTAGGACACATAAACAAGAATCACATCAAGAAACTCTAAACTACAGGGATATTAGAACCCACTGGTTCAGAGTCTTTTGATACATGTGAGTCATGTTTAAGTGGCAAGTTGACCAAGTCGCCTTTCTCGAATGTCAGTGAAAGAGCGATGGACCTGCTAGGACTCATACACACTGATGTATGCGGACCTTTCAGGACGATGTCAAGAAATGGAGAAAGGTACTTCGTTACATTTACTGATGGTTATAGTAGATATGGATATGTCCATCTTATGCGGCATAAGCATGAAACTTTTGAGAAGTTTAAAGAATATCATAACGAAGTACAAAACCAACTTGGTAAGACGATTACAGCACTTCGATCAGATCGAGGCGGCGAATATCTAAGTGAGGAATTTGATGCACACCTCAAGTCTTGTGGTATTGTATCCCATCTCACTACACCAGGAACCCCACAGTTGAATGGTGTATCTGAGAGAAGAAATTGAATGTAGTTAGACATGGTTCGATCAATGATGTCTCGCACCAACCTGCCACACTCCTTTTGATGTTTTGCTCTTGAAACTGCTGCCCGATTAGTGAACCTCGCTCCTACAAAAAAGGTAGATAAGACACCATATGAAATATGGCATGAGAAACGACCCAAATTATCCTACATAAAGGTATGGGGATGCTATGCTATGTTCCAAGTGAATCTTCGAACAAATTAGATCCTCGTGGCGATAAAGTTATTTTCGTCGGATATACCCAGAAAGTTGGTTATTATTTCTACAACCCTGTTGAGAACAAAGTTTTCATCAAACATAGAGGAACATTCTTAGACGATGAATTCCTCCAACGAGGGAAAGGAAATAATCAGATTGGCCTTGAAAAAATTCAAGATCAACCTGAGACCCAACAAGGAACCGGTTCGATAGATCAGCATGAGATGACTAATCTGAAAGAACATCACAACCGGTAATAACACAAGGCGTTCGCAGAAGTACGTGGGACCGTCATGAACCAGAAAGATATCTGGGCATGCACGAAGTTCTAATAGTTGATCAAGAGGAACCCGTGAACTATAAAGATGCGATCTCAGATACTGAGTATGAGAAATGGCTGGAAGCCATGCGCGCAGAGATGCAATCCATGTATGACAACCAAGTCTGGGATTTGGTTGGACCTCCACCCAATTGTGGCGTAGTAGGAAGTAAATGGGTTTTCAAGTTGAAAATAGACATGGATGGTAATGTGCAAACCTATAAGGCTAGTCTAGTAGCGAAAGGGTTTACTCAAACTCAAGGAACTGATTATCATGAAACCTTCTCGCATGTAGCTAGGTTTAAATTAATCAGGATACTACTCGCCATAGCAACGTATTATGATTACGAGATATGGCTGATGGATGTCAAAACTGCGTTTCTTAATGGACATTTGAATTAATATGTCTATATGAAACAACATGAAGGTTTTGAGGATCCAAAGAATCCTGAAAAGGTATGCAAATTGAATAAATCCATTTATGGATTGAAGCAAGCATCTCGAAGTTGGAATCTTCGTTTTGATCAAAAGATAAAAGAGTTTGGTTTTATCAAGAACGAAGATGAACTATGTGTTTACAGGAAGGAAAGTGGGAGCTCTATCACTTTTCTAATCCTATATGTAGATGATATATTAATCACTGGAAACAACATACCTATGCTTAAGGAAGTAAAAAGTTGGTTTGCAAAAGTGTTTCTCAATGAAGGATATTGGCGAAGCCGCCTATATTCTAGAAATTAAAATTCATAGAGATAGGTCAAGAAAGCTAATTGGACTAAGCCAAAGCACATATATTGATAAGGTCTTGCAACGCTTCTCGATGCAAAACTCCAAGAGAGGATCTTTGCCCATTGCACACGGAACCATTCTAAACAAAGAACAATCTCCCCAAACGGACGAGCAGATAGAAGATATGAAAAGAGTTCCATATGCATCTGTTATTGGTTCCATTTTGTATGCCCATGCTATGTACTAGACCAGACGTGTCATACGCCCTAAGTATGAGCAGTAGATATCAGCAGAATCCTGGTGAGAGTAACTGGATTGCTGTAAAGAATATCCTGAAGTACTTTAGAAGAACTAAGGATATGTTTCTGGTATATGGAGGAACATATGAAGAACTAAGTGTAAGATGTTACACGGACGCAAGATTTCAGACTGACCGAGATGATTCTCAATCACAAACGGGATATGTCTTTACCCTGAACGGTGGAGTCATAACTTGGACGAGCACCAAGCAAACATTAGTGGCGTAATCCACTATAGAGTCTGTATACATTGCAACATCTAAAGCTGCGAAGGAAGCTGCTTGGATGAAGAATTTCATTGCTGATCTCGGTGTTGTGCCAAACATCCAAAGGCCAATCAAGATATTTTGTGACAACACTGGTGCCATTGCTCATGCAAAGGAACCTAGATCACATCATAGCACGAAGCATATTCTATGAAAGTTCCACTACAATTTAGAAATATTGGAACGAGGAGATGTCATCATAAGCAAGGTCCATACTAATCAAAATCTTGCAGATCCATTTACTAAACCTATGCCTCACGTCAAACATGAGGAGTATTCTGAGAAAATAGGTCTCAGATTTGAGAATCAGTGGATTTTATTTGTATTTAGAGATTTGGTGTATTCGAAAGTATAGACAAATATTCTCGGTTTATCTTAATAGTTAAGGAGTGATACATAAACTATTTGTCTTTGATTATTAGTACATTAAGAATCCATTAATGATAATGCATCCTAAATGTCCATAGTTGATCAGATGCGTGGAAACGAATTTGAGTGATAGATTATTCAGAGTTATGATCAGATTCATGAGATGAATGCTCAAGAAGTATTGAGAATCATATTCAGAGATATTTTATTGGTTGAATAAATATTAGACATAGACCGCTTCAAAATAATCTTCATGGATCAATGTCATAAGATATTTTGATAATGGTACAATCATGCTGTCCTTAGACCTCCGGTGCAAACTAGAGTAAACGTTTGCTGAAAGGTCACTCTTTGATTTTATCTAACGCTGCGTCCTTGATAGGGCAGTAATAAGGGTATGTAGGTCCAGAAAAACTCACGAAGCACGATATTGATATCACAAACGAGTGCGGAATCCTCGTAAGTGATTGATTCAAGAAGAAAGTAGAAGAGAACACAAGAATACGATGATTAAACAATAAAAACTTGAACTTGCACACAAGATGAACTTGTCGGGTACAAAACAGAAATCGTAAACTCTCTCCTCTCGGGTTTACGATCGTAATCAGCTTGGATCGTAAACACCTCTGGCTGCTCTCTAAGAATCGTAAACAAGCCCCCTACAATGGAGAACTTTGGGGTATATATAGTCCCCTATTGGGTTTACTATTGGGCCCCTTCTTGATCATAAACCCAATAGTAAACCCAAGCCCAACCATAAACTAGCCTACTAATCTAATTGAACCCTCTAAGCCCAGCCCAACTTATTTAATATTACAAGCCTCATAATCTAGCCTCTACAATCTTCCCCTAGGCTTGTGATATTAAATGTCTTCAATCTTTGAAGTTCTTCTTCTTTACTGGCTGGCAAAGATGTTGATGAAGATTCTTTCTGCAGAAATCTTCAATGGGTTTCATGACGGGCACTTGGGACTTCCTCTTGATCAGCATCAGCTTGAACTTATTTAAATGAACAATCAATGAAATGGAGGACTCTCATTGACTTGTTTCTGTTGAAAGAACTGGTTCTTGCTAAATCTTCGGTAACTGACTTGAATCTCCAAAAATTAGAGGGTAAAATTTTGAAAGCCTCTAACTATGAAGAACTTGATTGTTGATCTTCGAACTTCATGATCTCTGATTGATCTCTGCATCATTTTCTTCATCAAAGATCGAATTGAAATCTTCAGCTTCCCCTAAACATGTGAACATCTTCTTTGATGCTCTTTTGAAGCTTTTGGAAACTTGTAAAGACACCAACAACTTCCCCTGAACAGTTGCTTTTCAGATGGAGGTCTTGTCCGACTGGTTCTTTAACTTTGAGCAGCAGTAGCATCAACAGCATCTTTCTATCATCAACCTGTCTGACACACATTTGAAAAAATATACTCCACCAGACATTTGATGACTGGTCTTTGGGTTAGAAGGTAATTATCATCTGTTCAGTTGATTCAAATTAACAATATTTTAACCAAAAACCCTAATATAGATTACGGGTTTTCTATAAAACATCCCCTGAACCCAAGACCTCTAAAGACTTCCCCTTAGCTGATTACTTCCCCTCAGCTAAGGACTTCCCCTGAGATAATACATATTATCCTCGAGGTCCCTTCGGATACTATGTATTATGGAAGTCTTTTCGGATAATACTTATTATCTTCCCTCCTTCCCCTAAAAATTTGTCAAGATCTGACGGAGGAAGTCTTTTCCATTAGATAATAAGTATCATCCTCGAGTTCCCTTCGGATAATACTTATTATCCCATACTCCTTCCCCTAAAAATTTGGCAAGATCTGTCGGGGGCATATTGTCATGCATAAAAACCCATGAAAAACACATTTTGACTTCTCAAATCAACCTGGCCAAGACGAAAACACACCAAAAGGAACTTAACGACTCACACACAAAAGATATAAACTAAACAAATACTTACCAAACCAAACATGAGAAAGT